>BSBK01009213.1:0-35000 GCA_027943335.1 Chamaecyparis obtusa
AAACCCTTTACCCGAAGACATCCGAATCGCACATGCTCGCAACAGTCCGGCATATGCCACCTACGCGCTTGTTTGGTGCACCCCGCACGACAACTCCCGTCTCGACCGACATAGAAAATTCCACAGTGAGAGATCATCCACAAGTGATGTTGGACGGTAAAGAAAAAACGCCTCGGCACAGCATGAAAACAATTTCCGCGTCTCGACAGATTGAAAATGTCTACGCCTGTCGGATCATTGCAAAACGGATCCTCGGTTCACAGGAGCCTGGGAAGAATATCCCGTACGAAACCCTTTACCCGAAGACATCCGAATCGCAAGTGCTCGCAACAGTCACTGCCCCCGAGAGAATGCACCGCGCACGCGACCGAGTAAGGCCACTCAATGACATCCATTTCCCAGGCATATGCCACCTACGCGCTTTTTTGTGCACCCCGCACGACAACTTCCGGCCTCGACAAACATTAACGCTTTCCGCATCCAGAAAGACATGAAATGGCCACGCATGTCGGGTCATTGCAAAAGGATGCTCGGTTCACAGGAGCCTGGGAAGAACATCCCGTACGGAACCCTTTACCCGAAGACACCCGAATCGCACATGCTCGCAACAGTCACCTGCCCCGAGAGTATGCACCGTGCACGCGACCGAGTAAGGCCACTCAGAGACATCCATTTCCAGGCATATGCCACCTACGCACTTCTTTGGTGCACCCCGCACGACAACCTCCCCGTCCTCGACAGCCTTAACGGTTTCCGCATCCAACCAAAAAGCCTTGGCCATACTCGTCTGCAAGTTTAACTCCACAGACAGAGAGGACTTTGCCCTGCAAACCAGAGCAAGACGATAGTGCCTCGTAGAAAATGAAGACGAGATGGCCAAGACCGCACTTGTGTACAAGGCAACCAACCTTTCATCGCACTCCGGGCCACGCTAAAAAACACTAGGAAAGGCTTAAAGGGTGGAGAGTGGGACAACGATGAAATATGAAAGCAGGACCACTCACCTTACGTGCAACGATTCCCAACACTTGTTACTGTCGGAGCTCATGTATCGCAAAGATGGAACGTGCCAAGTGCCAAGGCCCATGGCAAATGCAACTGTCGTAAACTTCGGAACAAGCGCATCTTTCAGTCAAACAAATGACATACACACTGTCGCAATTCTCTACGACACTCGTGCGTGGCAAAATTCAACTAAATATGAAGATGAGAACTTCCAACTGCACAAGGGGCTGGGCAGAACTACAAGAAATGCTCACTCCGCAATTTATTATCGCGCCTACCATCTCGGAAAGGGGTACAAGTGCACAACGTTCATCCAAGCAAAGAGGATGAAATGGAGTGAAGGGGCAAGATCCAAAAGTTCCGGAGGTACAACTCCGAGAACAATCGAGAGCAATGCCGAATTACATGTCAACTCTGTTACTAGGCAAACATGTGTTGTACCTGAAGAAATCGACAGTCCTCACAATGGCCCGAGGCCAATGCTCCGACTTAATCAATTTTTCCTCCAACAAACGCCATGCCACCTTTCACCAAAGGGATTTTATCCATCCAAAACCGAATAAATCACTTGCAGCAAAGTGACCCAAGAGCTAGACGGGGGCTGACCCAGTAATTGTCTTCCATGTCACTACAACGAAACATTTGAACGACAACCGCTGTCGAACCCTTTCCAACTTGCACCGTCGAGTGACACAAAAGACACTACCATCGGGCATGGGCAGCCCCCCGCATAGCAAACGGGTGCCCTAATGCGCCCCTCCAATAGAATCAGTGCTAGTGCTCAAATTTTATATCTGAGCTACCAATCCGTCCAAGCACCAGCACTGATTCTCTTGGAGGGCCGCACCTACCCAAACGACTCAGAAGCTATACGCCGGTCCATTCACAAGAACGGAACTATCTCCGGCCAACTCCCTGTGAAGGCCGCATCTCTCCGTTCCACGCATGCAAGAACCAACGCATAGCTAACGAGTACCCGGATAGGATTCGCGGAAAGTACATAGCAAATCGCTTGTACCAAAGCGAACCGAAAGCTAGACGGGGCTGACCCGAAGATTGCCTTCCATGTCACTCTGCGACGACACATTCGAACGACAACCGCTGCCGAACACTTTCCGACTTGCACCGTTGAGTGACCCGAAAGACAGGACTTTGGGCAGCCCCCGCATAGCAATCAGGTGGCTTCATGCCCCTCTAATAGAATCAGTGCTAGTGATCCGATTTTAAATCCGACTTACTCATCCGTCCGCGCACAAGCTCTGATTCTATTAGAGGGCATGGGGGAGCTTCCGCGAACTACTACTCCCCTATATAAGTTATTAGTCCGGGTCTTTCTCTTCCGTAGAAATTTGAGCCGTTGAGAATGGCTCCCAAACAATTCAAATCTTCCAAAAATTCAAGTGAAACGATGAGGAAAAAGCTCACAAAAAAATCAATCTTCAAAAAATTCAAGTGAAACGAACAGAATAGCTCACAAAAAATTCAGGTCTTCCGAAAAAAATCGAAGGGAAACGAAAAGAACAACTAGCAAAACATTCAAATTTTCCAAAACTTCAAGTAAAAGAAAGAAACATAGCTCACCAAAAAAATCCATTTCTTCCAAAAACTCAAGTGAATCGAAGAGAGTAGGCTCACAAAAAATTAAAATCTTCCAAAAAAAAATCAAAGGAAACAAAAGAGGAGATCGCAAAAAATTCGAATCTTCCAATGAAACAAAAATGAGAATAGCAAACAAAAAATTCAAATCTTAATGCAGCATGCGACAGAGCAAATCGCTTGTGCCAAGCGACCCGGGAGCTAGACGGGGGCTGACCCAAAAATTGCGTTTCTTGTCAATGCGACGATTGCGTTGGAACGACAACCGCTGTCGAACCCTTTCCTCTTGCAACGTCGACTGACACAAAAGACACGATCCTGGACAGGCCCCGCATAGAAAGCGGGTGGCCTAATGCGCCCCTCCAATAGAATCAGCGCTAGTGCTCAGATTTTAAATCCGAGATACCCAGCACTGATTCTCTTGGAGGGGGGCACCTACCCAAACGACTCAAAAGCTATACGCGGCTCCATTCACAAAAACAGAACTATCTCCGGCCAACTCCCTGTGAAGGCCGCATCTCTCCGTTCCGCTCGTGTAAGAGCCAACGCGTAGCTAACGAGTACGTGGATAGGGTTCGCGGAAAGTACATAGCAAATCACTTGTACCAAAGTGACCCGAAAGCTAGACAGGGGCTGACCCGTAGATTGCCTTCCATATCACTGCGACGACGCATTGGAACGACAACCGCTGCCGAACCCTTTCCGACTTGCAACCGTCGAGCGACCCGAAAGACAGGACTTTGGGCAGGCCCCCCGCATAGCAATCAAGTGGCTTCATGCCCCTCTAATAGAATCAGTGCTGGTGATCCCATTTTGAAATCCGACCTACACATCCGTCCGATCACCGGCAATGATTCTATAAGAGGGGTATGGGGGAGCTTCCGCGAACAACACACAACTCCTCCCCTATATAAGTTATTAGTCCGAGTCTTGCTCTTGAGTGGAAATTTAAGCCGAAGAAACCTGGCTCCCAAAAAATTCAAATCTTCCAAAAATTCAAGTGAAACGATGACAAAAAGCTCACAAAAAATCAAATCTTCCAAAAATTCAAGTGAAACGAACAGAATAGATCACAAAAAATTCAAGTCTTTCGAAAAAATCTAGGAAAACGAAAAGAATAGCTAGAAAACAAAATTCAAAATCTTCCAGAAATTCAAGTAAAACAAAGAACATGGCTCACCAAAATAATTCATACTTCCAAAAATTCGTCATTCTTAACCGCATTCCATCATCTTATCCGTCATAACGCGTATCCAACATATCCACGAGGAGGTAACCCAACTCGCTCGCATAGTTCCTCAAGTCAGATAACAATGCATCTAGATGAATCCAAATCGTTTTCGATCGAGACTTAGCAACTAATGTCGCACCCGCCTAGATTGACTTGAGATCCAATCCGCCGACACATATGATAACTAACTGATTCCAATGCAAAGCATCTTGAGCCATTGCGCACTCAAGTATCGGAAGTCGAAGCGACATAGCAAGTAGCTTGTACCAAGTGACCCGGGAGCTAGACGGGGGGCTGACCCGAAGATCGCCTTTCTTGTCAATGCGACGATGTGTTGGAACGACAACCGCTGTCGAACCCTTTCCGAAGTGCACCGTCGACTGACCCAAAAGTTACGACCCTGGACAGCCCCCGCATAGCAAGCGGGTGGCCTAATGCGCCCCTCCAATAGAATCAGTGCTAGTGTTCATATTTTAAATCCGAGCCTACCAATCCGTCCGAGCACCAGCACTGATTCTCTTGGAGGGGCGCACCTACCCAAACGACTCAAAAAGCTATATACGCGCTCCATTCACAAGAGCAGAACTATTTCCGGCCAACTCCCTGTGAAGGCCGCATCTCTTCGTTCCACGCATGCAAGAGCCAACGCATAGCTAACGAGTACCCCGGATAGGGGTTCGCAGGAAAGTACATAGCAGATCGCTTGTACCAAAGCAACCCAAAAGCTAGACGGGGGCTGACCCGAAGATCGCCTTCCATGTCACTGCGACGACGCATTGGAACGACAACCGCTTGCCGAACCCTTTCCGACTTGCACCGTCGAGCGACCTTCGAAAGACGGGACTTTGAGCAGCCCCCGCATAGCAATCAGGTGGCTTCATGCCCCTCTAATGGAATCAGTGCTGCTGATCGCTGTTTTGAAATCTGACCTAATCATCCGTCCGTCTGTCGGATTTCAAAACGGGATCACCAGCACTGATTCTATTAGAGGGGCATGGGGGAGATTCCGCGGACAAACACCTCCCCTATATAAGTTATTAGTCCAAGGTCTTGCACTTCCGTAGAAATTTGAGCCGACGAGAATATCTCACAAAAATTTCAAATCTTTCAAAAATACGAGTGAAACAAAAAGAATAGATCACAAAAAATTCAGAAATTCCAAAAATTCATTTGAAACGAAGAGAATAGCTCACAAAAAAATCAAGGGAAAAAAAAGAGAATAGCTCACAAATAAAATCAAATCTCCCAAAAATGCAAGTGAAACGAAGAGACTACAATCACAAAAAATGCACAACTTCCAAATATTCAATTGAAACGAAGAGAATAGCTCACAAAAAATGCAAGTCTTACAAAAAAAATCAAGGGAAACAAAACAGAATAGCTCACAAAAAATTCAAATCTTCCAAAAAAACCAAGTGAAACAAACAGAATAGCTCACAAAAAATTCAAATCTTGCAAACATTCAAGTGAAAACGAAGAGAATAGCTCACAAAAACATTCAAAACTTCCAAAAATTCAAGTGAAAAGAATAAAATAATAGCCCACAAAAAATTCAAGTCTTCCAAAACAAAAACCAAGGAAAAACGAAGAGAATAGCTCACAAAAAATCCAAAACTTCAAGTCAAAACGAAGAGAATTTTACTACCCTCGCAACAAACAAAATTCAAATCTCGCAAAAATTCAAGTGAAACGAAGAGACTTAACTCAAAAAATTCAAATCTTCTTGCGACATGCAGACCCAAGAGCTAGACGGGGGCTCGCCCACAGATCGACTTCAGTATCACTATGACGACGCGCTGGAACGACTACCGCTGTCGAACCCTTCTCTGACTTCCGCCATCGAGTGACCCAAAAGACACGACCCAAGGGAGCCCACGCATAAAAATTGGGTGGCTTCATGCCCCTCCAATAGAATCTGTGCTGCTGCTCACATTTTTAAATCCGAGCGGCAAATCCGTCCGAGCACCAACACTCATTCACTTGGAGGGGGCACCTATCCAAACGACCGAAAAGCTATACGCGGCTCCATTCGCAAGGCAACGGAACTGTTTCAGGCCAACTCCCTGTGAAGGCCGCATCTCTGCGTTCCATGCGTGCTAGAGCCAACACATAGCTAACGAGTACCGGGATAGGTGTTCGCGGAAAGTACATAGCAGATCGCTTGTACCAAAGCAACCCAAGAGCTAGACAGGGGCTGACCCGAAGATCGCCTTCCATGTCGCTGCGACGACGCATTGGAACGACAACCGCTGCCGAACCATTTCCGACTTGCGCCGTCGAGCGACCTGAAAGATGAGACTTTGAGCAGCCCACGCATAGCAATCAGGTGGCTTCATGCCCCTATAATGGAATCAGTGCTGCTGATCCCAGTTTTGAATTCCGACCTAATCATCCATCCGTCTGTCGGATTTCAAAACGGGATCACCAGCACTGATTCCATTAGAGGGGCACTGGGGGAGCTTCCGCGAACAACACCTCCCCTATATAAGTATTAGTCCAAGTATTGCACTTCCGTAGAAATTTGAGCCGAAGAGAATATCTCACAAAAATTTCAAATCTCTCAAAATATAAGTGAAACAAAGAAGAATAGATCACAAAAAATTCAAAACTTCCAAAAATTCAATTGAAACGAAGAGAATAGCTCACAAAAAATGCAAGTCTTGCAAAAAAAATTCAAAGGAAAAGAAGAGAATAGCTCACAAAAAAAATCAAATCTCCCAAAAAATGCATCATGCATAACTTCCAAAAATTCAATTGAAACGAAGAGAATAGCTCACAAAAAATGCAAGTCTTCCAAAAAAATCAAAGGGAAATAAAGAGAATAGCTCACAAAAAATTCAAATCTTCCAAAAAACCAAGTGAAACGAAGAGACTACATCACAAAAAATGCATAACTTCCAAAAATTCAATTGAAACGAAGAGAATAGCTCACAAAAAACGCAAGTCTTTCCCAAAAAAAAACAAAAAAAAAAAAAAACAAAGGGAAACAAAGAGAATAGCTCACAAAAATTCAAATCTTCCAAAAAAAAACCAAGTGAAACAAAGAGAATAGCTCACAAAAATTTCAAATCTTGCAAAAATTCAAGTGAAACCGAAAGATAATAGCTCACAAAAAAATTCAGAACTTCCAAAAATTCAAGTCTTCCAAAAAAAAATCAAGGAAAAACGAAGACTTAAACTCACGAAAAATTCAAATCTCCTTGCGGCATGCAGACCCAAGAGCTAGACGGGGGCTCGCCCACAAATCGACTTCAGTATCACTATGATGACGCGCTGGAACGGACTACCGTTGTCGAACCCTTCTCCGACTTGCGCCATCGAGTGACCCAAAAGAGGCGACCCAGGGGAGCCCCCGCATAGCAAACGGGTGGCTTCATGCCCCTCCAATAAAATCAGGCATGCTACTCACATTTTAAATCCGAGCCGCAAATCCGTCCGAGCACCAGCACTGATTCACTTGGAGGGGCAACCCTATCCAAACGACCCAAAAGCTATACGCGGCTCCTTTCGCACGCACAGAACTGGTTTCAAGCCGACTCCCTGTGAAGGCCGCATCTCTCCGTTCCACCCATGCAAGAAACAACGCATAGCTAACGAATACCCGGATAGGGTTTCGCGGAAAGTACAAGCAGATCGCTTGTACCAAAGCAACCCAAAAGCTAGACGGGGGCTGACCCGAAGATCGCCTTCCATGTCACAGCCGACGACGCATTGGAACGACAACCGCTGTCGAACCCTTCCCGACTTTGCGTCATCGAGCGACCCGAAAGAACGGGACTTTGAGCAGCCCCCCGCATAGCAATCAGGTGGCTTCATGCCCCTCTAATGGAATCAGTGCTGCTGATCCCGTTTTGAAATCCGACCTAATCATCCGTACCGTCTGTCGGATTTCAAAACGGGATCACCAGCACTGATTCTATTAGAGGGGCATGGGGGAGCTTCCGCGGACAACACCTCCCCCTATATAAGTTATTAGTCCAAGTATTGCACTTCCGTAGAAATTTGAGCCGAAGAGAATACTCACAAAAATTTCAAATCTCTCAAAAATACAAGTGAAACAAAGAACAATAGATCACAAAAAAATTCAAAACTTCCAAAATTCAATTGAAATGAAGAGAATAGCTCACAAAAAATCCAAGTCTTGCAAAAAAAAATCAAGGAAAAAGAAGAGAATAGCTCACAAAAAAATCAAATTTCCCAAAAATGCAAGTGAAACGAAGAGACTACATCACCAAAAAATGCATAACTTCCAAAAATTCAATTGAAACGAAGAGAATAGCTCACAAAAAATGCAAGTCTTCCAAAAAAAAATCAAGGGAAACAAAGAGAATAGCTCACAAAAAAATTCAAATCTTCGAAAAAACCAAGTGAAACAAAGAAGAATAGCTCACAAAAAATTCAAATCCTGCAAAAATTCAAGTGAAAGGAAGAGAATAGCTCACAAAAAAATTCAAAACTTCAAAAAATTCAAGTGAAACGAAGATGATTAGCTCACAAAAAATTCAAAACTTCCAAAAATTCAAGTGAAACGAAGAGAATAGCTCACAAAAAACTTCAAATCTCGCAAAAACCTCCAGTGAAACGAAAAAGACTTAACTCACAAAAAATTCAAATCTTCTTGCCCGCATGCAGACCCAAATGCTAGACCGGGGCTCGCCCACAGATCGACTTCAGTATCACTAATGACGACGCGCTGGAACAACTACCGTTGTTGAACCCTTCTCCGACTTGCGCCATCGAGTGACCCAGAAGAGACGACCCAGGGGAGCCCCCGCATAGCAATCAGGTGGCTTCATGCCCCTCCAATAAAATCAGGCATGCTACTCACATTTTAAATCCGAGCCGCAAATCCATCCGAGCACCAGCACTGATTCACTTGGAGGGGCACCCTATCCAAACGACCCAAAAGCTATACGCGGCTCCATTCGCACGCACAGAACTGTTTCAGGCCGACTCCCTGTGAAGGGCCGCATCTCTTCGTTGCACACATGCAAGAGACAACGCATAGCTAACGAGTACCCGGATAGGGTTTCGCGGAAAGTACATAGCAGATCGCTTGTACCAAAGCAACCCAAAAGCTAGACGGGGGCTGACCCTAAGATCGCCTTACATGTCACAACGACGACGCATTGGAACGACACCGCTGTCGAACCCTTTCCGACTTGCGCAATCGAGCGACCCGAAAGACGGGACTTTGAGCAGCCCACGCATAGCAATCAGGTGGCTTCATGCCCCTGTAATGGAATCAGTGCTGCTGATCCCATTTTGAAATCTGACCTAATCATCCGTCCGTCTGTCGGATTTCAAAACGGGATCACCAGCACTGATTCTATTAGAGGGGCATGGGGGAGCTTCCGCGGACAACACCTCCCCTATATAAGTTATTAGTCCAAGTATTGCACTTTCGTAGAAATTTGAGCCGAAGAGAATATCTCACAAAAATTCAAATCTCTCAAAAATACAAGTGAAACAAAGAGAATAGATCACAAAAAATTCAAAACTTCCAAAAATTCAATTGAAATGAAAGAGAATAGCTCACAAAAAATCCAAGTCTTGCAAAAAAAAAAATCAAGGGAAAAGAAGAGAATAGCTCACAAAAAAATGCAAGTCTTTCCAAAAAAAAACAAGGGAAACAAAGAAAATAGCTCACAAAAAATTCAAATCTTCCAAAAAACCAAGTGAAACAAAGAAGAATAGCTCACAAAAAATTCAAATCCTGCAAAAATTCAAGTGAAACGAAGAGGATAGCTCACAAAAAACTCAAAACTTCAAAAATTCAAGTGAAACGAAGAGAATAGCTCACAAAAAATTTAAGTGAAACGAAGAGAATAGCTCACAAAAACTTCAAAACTCTCGCAAAAACTCCAGTGAAACGAAAAAAAGAAAAAGACTTTAACTCACAAAAAAATTCAAATCTTCTTGCGGCATGCAGACCCAAGTGCTAGACGGGGGCTGCACACAGATCGACTTCAGTATCACTAATGACGACGCGCTGGAACGACTACCGTTGTCGAACCCTTCTCCGACTTGCGCCATCGAGTGACCCAAAAGAGACGACCCAGGGGAGCCCCCCGCATAGCAATCAGGTGGCTTTCATGCCCCTCAAATAAAATCAGGCATGCTCCTCACATTTTAAATCTGAGCCGCAAATCCGTCCGAGCACCAGCACTGATTCGCTTGGAGGGGCACCCTATCCAAACGACCCAAAAGCTATACGCGGCTCCATTCGCACGCACAGAACTATTTCAGGCCGACTCCCTGTGAAGGCCGCATCTCTCCGTTCCACACATGCAAGAGCCAATGCATAGCTAACGAGTACCCCCGGATAGGGGTTCGCAGGAAAGTACATAGCAGATCGCTTTGTACCAAGCGACCCAAAAGCTAGACAAGGGCTAACCCGAAGATCGCCTTCCATGTCACTAACTGCGACACGCATTGGAACGACAACCGCTGTCGAACCCTTTCCGACTTGCGCCGTCGAGCGACTCGAAAGACGGGACTTTGAGCAGCCCCCCGCATAGCAATCAGGTGGCTTCATGCCCCTCTAATGGAATCAGTGCTGCTGATCCCGTTTTGAAATCCGACCTGCTCATCCATCCGTCCGTCGGATTTCAAAACGGGATCACTAGCACTGATTCTATTAGAGGGGCATGGGGGGAGCTTCCGCGGACAACACCTCCCCTATATAAGTTATTAGTCCAAGTATTGCACTTCCGTAGAAATTTGAGCCGAAGAGAATATCTCACAAAAATTTCAAATCTCTCAAAAATACAAGTGAATCAAAGAAGAATAGATCACAAAAAATTCAAAACTTCTAAAATTCAATTGAAACGAAGAGAATAGCTCACAAAAAATGCAAGTCTTGCAAAAAAAAATTCAAGGGAAAAGAAGAGAATAGCTCACAAAAAAAATCAAAATCTCCCAAAAATGCAAGTGAAACGAAGAGACTACATCACAAAAAATGCATAACTTCCAAAAATTCAATTGAAACGAAGAGAATAGCTCACAAAAAATGCAAGTCTTCCAAAAAAATCAAAGGAAAACAAAGAGAATAGCTCACAAAAAATAGCTAGCTTGTGGCCCGGACGATCCGATCTCATGAAAACTGACTACATACCCGTGGCTCGGATCGACAAGCTAGCTCGGATCGGCGATCTGAGCTCATTCCATCATGCATTCCCGTCTTCTACTCTATAAATGACTCACCTCTTTGTATTCACTTGAGAACTAAACATCCTTTAGTTCAGCTCGAATCACAACGTGCACTAGAATCCGTTCCAGCTCGGGTCTCATCTCAAAGATCCTTGCATTCACCAACAACACCTCCCCTATATAAGTTATTAGTCCAAGTCTTGCTCTTCCGTAGAAATTTGAGGCGAAGAGAACAACCTCGCAACAAATCCAAATCTTCCAAAAAATCAAGGGAAATGGGGAGAATAGCTCACAAATAATTCAAATCTTCAAAAAATCAAGTGAAACGAGGAGAATAGCTCACAAAAAATTCAAATCTTCCAAATATCAAACCCAAAAGCTTCGCACATACATTACAAATCAAACAGCTTGTACCGAGCGACCCAAACGCTAGACAAGGGCTCACCCTTAATAAGAGAATCAGTGTTTGACTTGTGGGCCGGGCGAGCCGATCTCATGAAAACTGCCTACATACCCTGGCTCAGATCAGCGAGCTGACTCGGATCGTCGATCTGAGCTCATCCATCATGCATTCCCGTGTTCTACTCCATAAAAACGACTCACCTCTTTGTATTCACTTGAGAACTGAACATCCTTTAGCTCAGCTTGAATCACAACGCGCACTAGAATCCGTTCCAGCTCGGGTCTCATCTCAAAGATCCTTTCATTCACCAACAACACCTCCCCTATATAAGTTATTAGTCAAGTCTTGCTCTTCCGTAGAAATTTGAGGCGAAGAGACAACTCTCAAAAATTCCAATTCTTCCAAAAAAATCAAGGGAAACGGGGAGAATAGCTCACAAATAATTCAAATCTTCAAAAATATCAAGTGAAACGAGGAGAATAGCTCACAAAAAATTTAAATCTTCCAAATATCAACCCAAAAGCTTTGCACACATTACAAATCGAACAGCTTGTACCGAGCGACCCAAACGCTAGACAAGGGCTCACCCTTAATAAGAGAATCGATGTTTGACTTGTGGGCCGGGCGAGCCGATCTCATGAAAACTACCTACATACCCATGGCTCGGATCAGCGAGCTGGCTCGGATCGACGAGATAGCTCGGATCGACGATCTGAGATCATTCCATCATGCATTCCCATGTTCTAACTCCATAGAATGACTCACCTCTTTGTATTCACTTGAGAACTGAACATCCTTTAGCTCAGCTCGAATCACAACGCGTACTAGAATCCGTTCCAGCTCGGATCTCATCTCAATGATTCTTACATTCACCAACAACACCTCCCCTATATAAGTTATTAGTCCGAGTCTTGCTCCCCCGTAGAAATGCTCGCCAACGCCGAAAGGTCACAAAAAAATTTAAATCTCATAAATGACTCAGCTCGACGGGCTGGCTCGGATCGTACATACCCGTGGCTCGGATCGACGAGCTAGCTCGGATCGGCGATCTGAGCTCATTCCATCATGCATTCCCATGTTCTACTCCATAGAATGAGTCACCTCTTTGTATTCACTTGAGAACTGAACATCCTTTAGCTCAGCTCGAATCATAACGCGCACTAGAATCCGTTCCAGCTCGGGTCTCATCTCAGTGATCCTTACATTCACCAACAACACCTCCCCTATATAAGTTATTAGTCCGAGTCTTACTCCCCCGTAGAAATGCTCGCCAACGCCGAAGGTCACAAAAAATTTAAATCTTGTAAAAGACTCAGCTCGACGGGCTGGCTCGGATCGCCGAGCTGGCTCGGATCGCCGAGCTGGCTCGGATCGCCGAGCTGGCTCGGATCGCCGAGCTGGCTCGGATCGCCGAGCTGGCTCGGATCGCCGAGCTGGCTCGGATCGCCGAGTTGAGCTCAATCCATCATGCATTCCCGTGTTCTACTCCATGGAATAACTCGCTCTATTTGTAATCACTTGAGAATTCAACATCCTTTAGCTCAACTCGAATCACAACGCGCACTAGAATCCGTTCCAGCTCGGGTCTCATCTCAAAGATCCTTCCATCCACCAACACCACCTCCCCTATATAAGTTATTAGTCCAAGTCTTGCTCCCCCCGTAGAAATGCTCGCCGACACGGATAGGTCACGAAAACTTTAAATCTCGTAAAAGACTCAGCTCGACAAGCTAGCTCGAATCCGTGAGCTGGCTCGGATCGACGAGCTGAGCTCAATCCATCATGCATTCCCGTGTTCTACTCCATAGAACAACTCTCCTATTTGTATTCACTTGAGAACTCAACATCCTTTAGCTCAGCTCGAATCACAATGGGCACTAGAATCCATTCCATCTCGAGTCTCATCTCAAAGATCCTTACATCCACCAACAACACCTCCCCTATATAAGTTATTAGTCCGAGTCTTGCTCCCACGTAGAAATGCTTGCCGACGCCGATAAGTCACAAAAACTTAAAATCTCGTAAAAGGCTCGGATCGCCAAGCGAGCTGGCTCGGATCACCGAGCGAGCTGACTCGAATCGGCGAGCTGGCACGGTTTGCCGAGCGAGCCGGCTCGGTTTTCCAAGCTGGCTGGCTCGGATCGCCGAGCCGGCTCGGCTCAAATCGGATCGGATCCATCATGCATTCCAGTGTTCTACTCCATAAAACAACTTGCCTATTTGTATTCCTTTGAGAACTCAATATCCTTTAGCTTAGCTCTAATCACAATGCGCACTAGAATTTGTTCCAGCTTGGGTCTCATCTCAAAAATCCTCACATCCACCAACAACACCTCCCCTACGAGGATAAGTTATTAGTCCGAGTCTTTCTCCCCCATACAAATGCTTGCCGACGTCGATAGGTCGCAAAAAATTTAAATCTCGTAAAAGGCTCAACTTGACGAGCTGGCTCGGATCGTCGAGCTGGCTCAGATCGACAAGCTGGATCGGATCAACGAGCTGGCTCGGATCCGCGAGATGAGCTCAATCCATCATGCATTCCTGAGTTCTACTCCATAGAACAACTCGCCTATTCATATTCACTTGAGAACTCAACATCCTTAAGCTCAGCTCGAATCGTCTATGCACGAACCCATGCATAGCATTCAGGTATCAAATGGCATATCCAAAAATATCCGTAGAGAGCTAGCAAATCAATCATAGGCAGCATTGGCATAGGATCGAGGTGAACATCATTTGATGCGATTTGACTAGTTACCATTGGGATGCCTTCGTGGCAATAGGGCCGACTTGAAACAAACCAACACAGCTTGATTGTGATAGGGGTCATTTCATAATGACTGTTGGATGACTTTGTGGTGGTATGGCTAACTTACAATGGATGGGTGTAGTGTTGATGTGACAAGATCACCTCATACTAGAAAATAGAGCTAACACGTCGACTGACTTGAACTGACATGTAAGGGACTCGATCCGAGGTGTAACAAAGGAGTTGTTTGGTGCACTCAGGAGTAGGGTCATGTCAGGGACTTGATTCGAGGAGCATTCATGGGGTTGTGCGACAAGTTGTTAATAGTTTTGGCCTGGGTAAGGTTTAGAGTCAAGTCGAGGTGTCATTCGAGCTGCATGAAGTAGCATGGACTGCTTTGTGCAGAGTGGCATTGGATCTTGTTGGGGAACTCGATCCGAGGTGAAATCAACTAGGTATTGGAATGGGAAGTTGGGGACTTTTCCATGGGAGACTTGGAACATGTGCGAGATGGTGGCGTAATGAGCTAGTTCAGAACTATGTTGGACTATGAGATGCATTGGTTGCATGTACGTAGGAGGTCTTCATGACATTGGCTCGTGCAAGCCACAAGTCCTAATCTGGATGCAAGTTCACATCTTGAGGACAACTCATTAGTGGAGAAGTTCTCAAACTCAATTCTTGAGAGGTGTCTTGCTAGCTCAAATCGGTGAGTTGGCTCAGATCGGCTAGCTCAATCAGATTGGCGAGCTGGCTCCGATTGACGAGTTGGGCTCATCTCAGAGGTCGTTACATCCGTAAACAATACCTATCCCGTTATGACCCTAGAGATCTGGGTTACTTTGCCGACTCTAGTGATCCGGTGATCCAAGTCAATCCGGCGAATTGAGTCGATCCGGTGACCCGAGTTGTTCTGGTGATCTAAATTACTTATGTGACTGGAGTAATTCAAGTTGGGGGACTTGACAACTTGGCATGCTGAGCCGAATTCATTGATGAGTTGGCATACTCGTCAGCATAGGTATAGGAATGGGAAGTCATGGACTTTTCCATGAGAGACTTGGAATGAGTTAGCCTAGCTCACTTGTGAGTGGGGTCAAAAGTCACATTTGTTGACCTGAGTTGATCTCGCGACCTGAGCTGATTTGGCTGGCGGCCTGAGTTGGTGTGGTGACCCAAGTTGATCTGGCTAGCGACCTGAGTTGATCCAGCGATCCGACTTCATCCGTCGACCTGACCGAGTTGGTCAGGTGATCTGGTGACCCGACCTGACCTGGTTGGTGAGTCGAGTTGATGTGGCGACCCGAGTTGATCTGGCTGGCGACCCAAAATGATCCCGTGACCTGACCCGATCTGAAGACCTGACCCGACCCAACCCGAGTTGGTCTGGCAATCTGGTGACCCGAGTTGTTCTGGTTGGCGACTCGAGTCGATATGTTGACCCAAGTTGATCCGGTGACCCGACCCAATCCGGAGACCTGACCCGACCAAACTTGACCTAACTTTAGTTAGTCAGGTGATTTGGCGACCCAATATGATCTATATGGATACCTGAGTCGATGTAGGGACCCGAGTAGATTTGGCTGGCGGCCCGAGTCGATCTGACAACCCGTCCTAATCTGGAGACCCGAGTCGATCCGACGACTCGAGTTGATTCGGCAACCCGAGTGGATTTGACGACCTGTGTCGATCTGGTGACCCGAGTTGTTCTGGCGATCTGAGTTACTTATGCAACTCGAGTGATCTGAGCTGGTGGACTTGACAGCTTGGCATATTGGATCGAGGTGATCCAAGATTGAATGAGTTAGCACAGATCGAGGTGAACATCATTTGATGTGATTTAACTTGCGATCTGACTGGTTATCATTGGGATGCCTTCGTGGCAATAGGGCCGACTTGAAATAGAGATCTGAGTCGATCTGACGACTCCAGTGATTCGAGTCGATCTGGCAAGTCTAGCGATCCAAGTTGGCTAGGCAACTTCGTCAATCTAAGTTAGTCAGGTGATCTTGCGACCTGAGTTGATCTGGATGGTGACCCGAGTTGATCCGACTGGCAACCCAAGTTGTTTTGGGGACTCGAGTCGATCCAGAAACCCGAGTTGACTCGGCGATGCGAGTCGATCCAATGATCCGAATTACTTATGCGACTGGAGTAATTCAAGTTGGGGGACTTGACAGCTTGGCATGCTAAGGCGACTTCATTGATGAGTTGGCAATACTTGTCAGCATTACTATTGTGCATATTAGATTGAGGTGATCCAAGTTTGAATGAGTTGGCATGGATCGAGGTGGACATCATTTGATGCAGTCTGACTAGTTATTGTTAGACGCAGTGTTGAAATGACCCGGGGTCATTTCATATAACCGCTGGGAGGCTTTCGTGGTAGTAGGGCAAGACCTGCGATGAGAACTTAACAAGGTCGCTGGCGGGGTCGAAACTCGTAGGAAAAAATGGATAAAGGAGGCTCTATACAAGGAAAAGAACAAAATTTTCAAGTTATAAAAAACTTAAATCACTAGAGCCATCCATGGAGTCACGCCTAGCTCGTTGGCGACGGGATCCCGGTGAGCTCGCTCACAGAGCAAGATCTCGGACAGGATCCGGTCGAGCTCGTTGGCGATCCTCAGGGCGGGGTCAAAAGTCCTAAAAAAATAGACAAAGGAGGCTTCGTACAATGAAAAGAATGAAAAAACTAGAGTTGAAAAAGAAAACCACTCGTGCCATTCATGGAGTCACACCCAACTTAGTGACCCAAATTGATCGGGTGACCCGACCTAACCCGAGTTGGTTAGGTGATGTGGTGACCCGAGCTGATCTGGCTGACGACCCCGAGTCGATGTGGCGACCTGAGTTGATCTGGTTGGCGACAAGAATTGATCTGGCAACCCGACCCGATCTAGAGAACTGACCCAACCCGATCTAGAGACCTGACCCAACCCGACCCGACCCAACTTGGCCTGGCAATCTGGTGACCCGAGTTGATCTGGTTGGTGACCCGAGTCAATTTGTTGACCTGAGTTGATCAGGCTGGCATACTTAGTTGACTTCATTGATGAGTTTGCATACTCGTTAGTATTACTATTATGCATATTAGATTGAGGCGATCCAAGTTTGAATGAGTTAGCCTAGCTCGCTTGCGAGTGGGTCAAAACTCAAATTTGTTAACCCGAGTTGATCTGGCTGGTGACCCGAGTTGATTTGGTGACCCGAGCTGATTTGGCTGGCGACCTAAGTCGATGTGATGATCTGAGTTGATCTGGCTTGGCGACCTGAGTTGATCTGGCGATCTGACTTCATCCGTCGACCTGACTCGAGTTGGTCAGGTGATCTAATGACCTGAGCTGATCTGGTTGGCGAGTCGAGTCGAGTCGATGTAGCAACTCGAGTTGATCTGGCTGGCGAGCTGAAATGATCCCGCGACTTGACCCAATCTGGAGACCTTACCCGACCTGACCTGAGTTGGTCTGGCGACCCAAGTTGATCTGTTGGTGACTCGAGTCGATGTGTTGACCCGAGTTGATCTGGCTGGAGACCCAATTTGATCTGGTGACCCGACTCGATCCAGAGACCCGACCTAACCTAAGTTAGTCAGGTGATTTGGTGACCTGATTTGATCTATCTGGATACCCGAATCGATCCGATGAACCGAGTCGATCGGCGCTACGACCCATCCTGATCTGGAGACCTGAGTCGATCCGGTGACCTGCGTCAATACGGTGACCCGAGTCGATTCGAGGACTCGAGTCGATCCGGTGACCCGAGTCGATCTGGCGACCCGAGTCGATCTGATGACTCGAGTTAATTAGGTGACCCAAGTTGTTTTGGCAATACGAGTTACTTATGCGACTCGAGTGATCCGAGCTAGCAAACTAGACAGCTTGGCATATTGGAATGTGTTAACAACATAAGCTGATGTGTTGACCCGAGTTGATCATGTTAGTGACCCGAGTTGATCTAATTAGCGACCTGAGTTGATCCGGTGACCGACCTGATCAGGAGACCTAACCCAACCTGACCTAAGTTAGTTAGGTGATTTGGTGACCCGAGCTGATCTATCTGGATACTCGAGTTGATGTGGCAACCTAAGTTGATCTGGCTGGTGACCCGAATTAATCTGGTGACCCGACCTGACCTGAGTTGGTTAGGTGATGTGGCAACCTGAGCTGATCTAGGTGATGACCCCAAGTCGATGTGGTGACTTGAGTTAATCTAGCTAGCAACCCGAGTTGATCCAGCGACCTATCGCGATCTAGAGACCCGAGTCAAGCCGGCAACCCGAGTCGACCTAACGACCTGAGTGATCTAAGTTTATTATGGTAGTTGGAGTTACTTATGCGACTCGACTGATCTAAGTTGGAGGACTTGACAACTTGGCATACTGAGATGACTTCATTGATGAGTTTGCATACTCATCAGCATTACTATTGTGCATATTGGATGTG
This sequence comes from Chamaecyparis obtusa, assembly GCA_027943335.1. Taxonomy (NCBI): domain Eukaryota; kingdom Viridiplantae; phylum Streptophyta; class Pinopsida; order Cupressales; family Cupressaceae; genus Chamaecyparis; species Chamaecyparis obtusa. The sequence goes on from BSBK01009213.1 coordinate 18,582, forward strand.
GTGACCTGAGTTGATCTGGCTAGGGACCTGATCTGGCTGGTGACCTAAGTCGATGTGGTGACCTAAGTTGATCTAGCTCAGGACCCGACTTGATCTGGTGACCCGACTTGATCTAGAGACCCCACCTGAGTTGAGTTCATCGAGCGATCTAGGGATCCAAGATGATCTAGCTGACTACCTGAGTCGATGTGGTGTCCCGAGTCGATCTGGCAACTCGAGTTGATCTGGCTGGCGACCCAAGTTGGCTAGGTGATGTGGCAACCTGAGTCAATGTGGCGATCAAGGCTGATTTGGTTGGCGACCTAAGTTGGTCAGGTGATCTGGTGACCAGAGCTGATCTAGCGACCCGAGTTGATCTAGTTGGCGACCCATGTGATGACCTAAGTTGATTTGGCTAGCGACACGAGTTGATCAAGTGACCCGTCCCGATCCAAAGACCTGAGTCGATTCGGCTATGTCAACCCAGCAACCTGAGTTGACTTGATGACCCGAGTCGACCCCCGTGACCTGAGTCGACCTAGTGACCCGAGTCACTATGGTGACCTAATTTATTATGGCTATCTGAGTTACTTATGCGACTCGAGTGATCTAAGTTGGGGGACTTGACATACTGAGATGACTTCATTGATGTGTTTGCATACTCATCAACATTACTATTGTGCATATTAGATTTATGCGATCCAAGTTTAAATGAGTTGGCCTAGCTTGATCGTGAGCGAGGTCAAAAGTTGTAAAAAAAATAGACAAAGGAGGCTCCCCTACGACAAAAAGAATGAAAAAAACCAGAGTTAAAAAAAAATCACTCAGGCCATACATGGAGTCACGCCCTTCTTATTGTCGAGCTAGAAGCGGAGACTTGACTATGATAATACTTGAAGAGGAGTATGGGTCAATCATTCAAAAAGTGGACAGACTCACTGGAGATCTAAGTAGGTCAGGCTATCTAGTGACCTGACCTAATCTGGCTGGTGACCCGAGTCGATGTGGTGACCTGAGTTGATCTGGCTCGGGACCCGACTTGATCTGGTGACTCGACTCGATCTAGAGACCCCACCCGACCTGAGTTCATCGGGCGATCTGGTGATCTGAGATGATCTAGCTAACTACCTGAGTCGATGTCGTGTCCTGAGTTGATCTGGCGAACCGAGTTGGCCAGGTGATGTGGTGACCCAAGCTGATCTGGCTGGCGACCCCGAGTCGGTTAGGTGATTTGGCGACCAGAGCAGATTTGGCTAGTGACCCAAGCTGATCTGGTGACCTGAGTTGATCTAATTGGTGACTCATGTGGTGACCCGAGTTGATCAAGTGACCTGTCCTGATCTAGAGACCCGAGTCGATCCAATAACCTGAGTTGACCCGGCGACCCGAGTCAACTTGACGACCCGAGTCAACCCAGCGACCTGCGTCGACCTAGTGACCCGCGTCGACCCAGTGACTCGCGTCGACCCAGTGACCCGTGTCGACCCAGTGACCCGTGTCAAACTGGCGACCCCATGTCGAACCGGTGACTCGTGTTGACCTGACAACCCCGCATCGACCTGGTGACCCAAGTCAACCCAAGTCGACTCGAGGCCCGAGTTGATCTGGCAACCCAAGTCGACCCGAGTCGACCCGATAACCTGAGTCAACCGAGTCACCTGAGTTGATCTGGCTGGTGACCCGAGTTGGCCAAGTAATGTGGCGACCTGAGTCAATGTGGTGACCCAAGCTGATCTGGCGACCACAGCTGATCTGGCTGGTGACCCAAGCTGATCTGGCGATCCGAGTTGATCTAGTTGGGGACCAGTGTGGTGACCTGAGTTGATCTCGCTAGCTACCTAACTTGATCTAGTTGTTGACCCGTGTGGTGACCGAGTCGACCCAGTGACCTGAGTCAATCGGTTGACCCAGTGACCTGAGTCAACTGAGTCAACCCGATGACAAGAGTCAATCGAGTCGACATGGTGACCTGAGATGACCGAGTCAGTCAGGTGATTGAGTCGACCCAGTGACCTGAATCGATTGAGTCGACCCGAGTCGACCAGGAGACCTTAGTAGACTAGGTCGACCCGTGTCAACCCAAGTCAACTTGAGGCCTGAGTCGATCCAGCAACCCAAGTCGACTCGGTGACCCGAGTCGACCCAGTGACCCAAGTCGACCTGATGACCTGAGTCAACCGAGTCGACCCGGTGACCCGAGTTGACCGAGTCGACCCAATGACCCGAGTCAATCGAGTCGACCCGAGTCGACCCAGCGACTGGGGTTTCTGTGGTGACCTAATTTATTATGGCAGTTGGAGTTACTCATTGGCGACCAGAGCTGATCTAGCAACCCGAGTTGATCTAGTTGGCGACCTAACCTGATCTAGCTGGCGAACTAATTTTGTCAGGTGATTTGGCGACAAGAGTTGATTTGGCTGGTGACCCAAGCTGATATGGTGACCATGAGTAAATCTAGTTGGGGACCCGTGTGGTGACTTGAGTTGATCTCGCTAGAAACTTGAGTTGATCCAATGACCCCCTCCTGATCTAGAGGCCCGAGTCAACCCGAGTTGACCCGGTGACCCGAGTCACTCGAGTCGACCCGAGTCAATCGAGTCGACCCAGTGACTTGAGTCAACCGAGTCGACCCAGTGACCCGAATCAACCCGAGTCGGTCAAGTGACTGAGTCGACCCGGTGACCTGAGTCGACTGAGTTGACCCAGTCGACCTGGTGACCTGAGTCGACAGAGTTGACCCCAGTGACCTGAGTCAACTGAGTCGACCTGGTGACCCGAGTCAACTAAGTCGACCTAAGTCAGTCAGGTGATTAAGTCGACCCGAGTTGACCAAGTGACCCGAGTCAACCGAATCGACCGAGTGACCTGAGTCAACTGAGTCGACCCGATGACCCGAGTCAACTGAGTCGACCTGAGTCAACCGAGTCGACCGAGTCAACGTGGTGACCCGAGTCAACTGAGTCGGTCAGGTGACTAAGTCCGACCCGAGTCAACCAGAGTCGACTGAGTCAACCTAGTGACCTGAATCAATTGAGTCGACCCGGTGACCTGAGTTGACTAGGTCGACCCGTGTCAACCCAAGTCGACTCGAGGCTTGAGTCAATCCAGCAACCCAAGTCGACTCGGTGACCCGAGTCGACCCAGTGACCCGATGACCCGAGTCGACCCGGTGACCCGAGTTGACCGAGTCGACCCAATGACCCGAGTCAACTGAGTCGACCCGGTGACCTGAGTCAACCAAGTCGACCCAGCGACCGGGGTTTTTATGGTGGCCTAATTTATTATGGTAGTCAGAGTTACTCACTGGCGACTAGAGCTGATCTAGCACCACCGAGTTGATCTAGTTAGCGACCTAACCTGATCTGGCTGGTGAACTAATTTTGTCAGGTGATCTGGCGATAAGAGCTGATCTGGTTGGTGACCCAAGCTGATATGGTGACTCGAGTAAATCTAGTTGCCGACCCATGTGGTGACCTGAGTTGATCTCGCTAGCGACTTGAGTTGATCCAATGACCCGTCTCGATCTAGAGGCTCGAGTCGAGCCAGCAACCCAAGTCGAGCTAGCAACCCGAGTCAACCGAGTCGACCTGATGACCTGAGCCAACCGAGTCGACTCGGTGACCCGGTGACCTGAATCAACCGAGTCGACCCGGTGACCAGAGTCGACTAAGTCGACCCAGTCGACCTGAGTCAACCGAGTCGACCCAGTGACCTGAGTCGACCCGATGACCCGAGCCAACCGAGTCGACCTAGTGACCCGGTGACCCGAATCAACCGAGTCGACCCGGTGACTAGAGTTGACTAAGTCGACCCAGTCGACCTGAGTCAACCGAGTCGACCCAGTGACCCGAGTCGACCCGATGACCCGAGCCAACCGAGTCGACCAGTGACCCGGTGACCCGAATCAACCAAGTCGACCGGTGACCAGAGTCGACTGAGTCGACTCGGTGACCCGAGTCAACCGAGTCGATAGAGTTAACCCAGTGACCCGAGTCAACCGTGTCAACCCAATGACCTGAGTTGACATGGTGACCTGAGTCAACCAAGTTGACCTAAGTCAGTAAGGTGACTGAGTCGACCCGAGTCGACTCGGTGACCTGAGTCAACTGAGTCGACCTGGTGACCTAAGTCAACTAACGTCGACCGGTGACCTGAGTTGACCCAGTGACATGAGTCAACCGAGTCGACCCGATGACTTGAGTCAACCGAGTCGACCCTGTGACCTGAGTCAACCGAGTCGACCACAGCGACCTGAGTCACTGTGGTGACCCAATTTATTATGGCAGTCGAAGTTACTGGCTGGCGACCCGAGTTGATCTAGTTGGTGACATAAGCTGATCTGGCTGGTGACCTAATTTTGTTAGGTGATCTGGTGACCAGAGCTGATCTAGCTGGTGACCCAAGCTGATCTGGCGACCTGAGTTGATCTAGTTGGCGACCCGTGTGGTGACCTGAGTTGATCTAGTTGGCGACCCGTGTGGTGACCTGAGTTGATCTCGCTAGCGACTTGAGTTGACCAAGTGACTCATCCCGATTTAGAGGCCTAAGTCGATCCGGCAACCCAAGTCAACCCGGTGACTTGAGTCAACCGCGTCGACCGAGTCAACCTAGTGACCCGAGTCGATCGAGTCGACTCGATGACCTGAGTCAACTGAGTTGACCCGATGACCTGAGTCAATTGAGTCGACCTGGTGACCCAAGTCAACCGAGTCGACCTAAGTCGACCCGGTGACTTGAGTCAACCGAGTCAACCCGGTGACCTGAGTCAACTGAGTCGACCGAGTTGACCTAGTGACCTAAGTCAACCAAGTCGACCCAGTGACCCGACTCGACCGAGTCGACCCAGCGACCCGAGTCGCTGTGGTGACCCAATTTATTATGGCAGTCAAAGTTATTGGCTAGCGACCAGAGTTGATCTAGCGACCTGAATTGATCTAGTTGGCAACCTAAGCTGATCTGGTTGTCGACCTAATTTTGTGAGGTGATCTAGTGACCAGAGCTAATTTGGCTGTCGACCTAATTTTGTGAGGTGATCTAGCAACCAGAGCTGATCTGGCTGGTGACCCAATCTGATCTGGCGACTCGAGTTGATCTAGTTGGCGACCTGTGTGGTGACCTGAGTTGATCTCGCTAGCGACTTGTGTTGATCTAGTGACCCATCCTGATCTAGAGGCTTGAGTTGATCCAACAACCCAAGTCGATCCGAGTCGACCGAGTCGACTCGATCATCCGAGTCAACCGAGTTGACCCGGTGACCCGAGTCGACCCGGTGACCTGAGTCAATCGAGTCGACCCGGTGACCTGAGTCAACTGAGTCAACCCAGTGACCTGAGTCAACCGAGTCGACCCGAGTCAACTGAGTTGACGCGGTGACCCGAGTCAACCAAGTCGATCGATTCAACCCGGTGATCCGAGTCGACCTGAGTCGACCGAGTCGGTTAGGTGACTGAGTCGACCCGATGACCTAAGTTGACCGAGTCGACCCAGTGACCTGACTCAATTGAGTCGACCCCAGTGACCCGAGTCAACTGAGTCGACCCAATGACTCGAGTCAACCGAGTCGACCTGGTGACCCAAGTCAACTGAGTCGACCGAGTTGACCCGATGACCCGAGTCAACTGAGTCGACCCAGTGACCCAAGTCGCTGTGGTGACCTAATTTATATATGGCAGTTTAAAGTTACTAGCTGGCGACCAGAGCTGAGCTGGCAACCTGAATTGATCTAGTGGGTGACCTAAGCTGATCTGGCTAGTGACCTAATTTTGTCAGGTCATCTGGAGACCAGAGCTGATCTGGCTGGTGACCCAAGTTGATTTGGTGACTCAAGTTGATCTAGTTGGCGACCCGTGTGGTGACCTGAGTTGATCTTGCTAGCGATTTGAGTTGATCCAGTGACCCGTCCTGATCCAGAGGCCTGAGTCAATCCGGCAACCCAAGTCGACTCGGTGACCCGAGTCTATCGAGTTGACCGAGTGACCTGAGTCAACCGAGTCGACTCGATGACCCGAGTCAACCGAGTCGACTCGATGACCCGAGTCAACCGAGTCGACTGAGTCGACGTGGTGTCCCGAGTCGGTCAGGTGACCGAGTCGACCCGAGTAAACCAGAGTCGACTGAGTTGACCTAGTGACCTGAATCAATTGAGTCAACCTAGTGACCTGAGTCGACTAGGTCGACCCGTGTCAACCCAAGTCGACTCGAGGCCTAAGTTGATTCGGCAACCCAAGTCGACTCGGTGACCCACGTCGACCGAGTCGACCCAGTGACCCGAGTTGACCCGATGACCCGAGTTGACCCGGTGACCCGTGACCCGAGTTGATCAAGTTGACTGAGTTGACTGAGTCGACCCAGCGACCAGGGTTTTTGTGGTGACCCAATTTATTATGGCAGTCGGAGTTACTCACTGGCGACCAGAGCTAATCTAGCGACCTGAGTTGATCTAATTGGTGACCTAACCTGATCTGGTTGGTGAACTAATTTTGTCAGGTGATCTGGTGACAAGAGCTGATCTGGTTGGTGACCCAAGCTGATATGGCGACCTGAGTAAATCTAGTTGGTGATCCGTGTGGTGACCTGAGTTGATCTCGCTAGCGACTTGAGTTGATCCAGTGACCCATCCCGATCCAGAGGCCCGAGTCGAGCCGGCAACCCAACTCGACCTGAGTCAATCGAGTCGACTCGAGTCCACCGAGTCGACCCAGTGACCCGAGTCAACCTGGTCAACTCGATGACCCGAGCCAACCGAGTCGACCCAGTGACCCGGTGACTCGAATCAACTGAGTCGACCCGGTGACCAGAGTTGACTAAGTCGACCCAGCTGACTTGGTGACCTGAGTCGACAGAGTTGACCTAGTGACCTGAGTCAACCGTGTTGACCTGATGACCTAAGTTGACCTGGTGACCCAAGTCAACCAAGTCTACCTAAGTTAGTAAGGTGACTGAGTTGACCCGAGTCGACCTAGTGACCTGAGTCAACCGAGTCGACCTGGTGACTCGAGTCGACCCAGTGACATGAGTCAACTGAGTCGACCCAATGACCTGAGTCAACTGAGTCAACCGAGTCGACCCTATGACCTGAGTCAACCAAGTTGACCTAGCGACCCGAGTCACTATGGTGACCCAATTTATTATGGCAGTCAAAGTTATTGGCTGGCGACCTGAGTTGATCTAGTTGGTGACATAAGCTGATATGGCGACCAGAGCTGATCTAGCTGGTGACCCAAGCTAATCTGGTGACCCAAGTTGATCTAGTTGGCGACCCATGTGGTGACCTGAGTTGATCTCGCTAGTAACTTGAGTTGACCCGATGATCCATCTTGATCTAGAGGCCCGAGTCGATCCGGCAACCCAAGTCGACCTGGTGACCTGAGTCAACCGCGTCGACCGACTCGACCCAGTGACCTGAGTCAACTAAGTTGACCTGATGACTTGAGTCAACTGAGTTGACCCAATGACCGGAGTCAACTGAGTTGACCCGATGACCTGAGTCAACTGAGTTAACACGATGACTCGAGGCAACCAAGTCGACCCAAGTCGACCGAGTCAGTCAGGTGACTGAGTCGACCTAAGTCGACCTAGTGACCTGAGTCGACCGAGTCAACCCGGTGACTCGAGTCAACAGAGTCGACCGAGTCGACCCAGTGACCCGTGTCAACCGAGTTGACCTGGTGACCCGAGTCGATCGAGTCGACCCAGCGACCTGAGTCACTATGGTGACCTAATTTATTATGGCAGTCAGAGTTACTGGCTGGTGACTAGAGCTGATCTGGTGACCTGAATTGATCTAGTTGGCAACCTAAGCTGATTTGGCTGTCGACCTAATTTTGTGAGGTGATCTGGCGACCAGAGCTGATCTGGCTAGTGACCCAATCTGATTTGGTGACCTGAGTTGATCTAGTTGGTGACCCGTGTGGTGACCTGAGTTGATCTCACTAGCGACTTGTGTTGATCTAGTGACCCATCCCAATCTAGAGGCCTGAGTCGATCCGGCAACCCAAGTCGATTCGAGTTGACTCGGTGACCCGAGTCAACCGAGTCGACCCAGTGACCTGAGTCAATTGAGTCAACCCAGTGACCTGAGTCAACCGAGTCGACCCGATGACCCGAGTCAACCGAGTCAACCCGATGACCCGAGTCAACCGAGTCGACGCAGTGACCTGAGTCAACCAAGTCGATGCGGTGACCCAAGTCAACCGAGTCGACCCGGTGACCTGAGTCAACCGAGTTGACCTGAGTCAACCCGACGACCTGAGTCGACCGATGACCCGACTCGATCGAGTCGACCTGGTGACCTGACTCGACCGAGTCGACCCAATGACCCGAGTCAACCGAGTCGACCCGGTGACCCGAGTCAACTGAGTCGACCGAGTTCACCCGGTGACCTGAGTCAATTGAGTCGACCCAGTGACCCAAGTTGCTAGTGACCTAATTTTGTTAGGTGATCTGGAGACCAGAGTTGATCTGGTTGGTGACCCAAGCTAATCTGGCGACCAGAGTTGATCTAGTTGGTGACCCGTGTGGTGACCTAAGTTGATCTTGCTAGCAACTTGAGTTGATCCAGTAACCCATCCTGATCCAGAGGCCTGAGTCGATCTGGTAACCCAAGTCGACCTGAGTCGACCTGGTGACCCGACTCAACCGAGTCGACCCGATGACCCGAATCAACCAAGTCGACCTGATGACCCGAGTCAACCAAGTCGACCTTGTGACCCGAGTCAACCAAGTCGACCCGAGTCTGTCAGGTGACTGAGTCAACCCGGTGACCTGAGTCGATTAAGTCAACGGAGTCCACCCAATGACCTGAGTCAACTGAGTCGATCGTGTCAACCCAGTAACCTAAGTCAACCCGGTGAATCGAGTCAACTGAGTCGATCGAGTCGACCCGGTGACCTGAGTCAACTGAGTCGACCTGAGTCGACTGAGTCAACCCAGTTACCTGAGTCACTGTGGTGACCTAATTTATTATGGTAGTCAGAGTTACTGGCTGGTGACCTAAGCTAATCTGGCTGGTGACTTAAGTTTGTCAGGTGATCTAGCGACCAGAGTTGATCTGGTTGGTGACCCAAGCTGATCTGGCGATGTGAGTTGATCTAGTTGGCGACCCGTGTGGTGACCTGAGTTTGATCTCGCTAGCGACTTGAGTTGATCCAGTGACCGTACTGATCCAGAGGCCCGAGTCGATCTGACAACCCAAGTCGACCCGGTGACCCGAGTCAACTTGGTGACTCGAGTCGATCCGATGACCTGAGTCAACTGAGTCATCCCGAGTCGACCGAGTCAGTCAGGTGACTGAGTCGACCCGGTGACCTGAGTCAACCAAGTCAACCTGGTGACCCAAGTCCAATCGAGTCGACCGAGTCGACCCAGTGACCTGATTCAACCAAGTCGACCTGGTGACCCGAGTCAACCGAGTCGACCTGGTGACCCGAGTCGCTGTGGTGACCCAATTTATTATGGCAGTCAAAGTTTTTGGCTGGCAACCAGAGCTGATCTGGCGACCTGAGTTGATCTAGTTAGCGACCTAAGCTGATCTAGTTGGCGACCTAAGATGAAATGGTTGGTGACCCAGGCTGATCTAGTTAGTGACCTGATTTTGTCAGGTGATCTAGCGACTAGAGCTGATCTAGCTGGTGACCCAAGCTGATCTAGTGACCCGAAGTTGATCTAGTTGGTTACCTGTGTGGTGACCTGAGCTGATCTCGCTAGCAACTTGAGTTGATCTAGTGACCCGTGCAATCTAGAGGCCCGAGTAGATCCGACAACCCAAGTCGACTTGAGTCGACCTGAGTCAACCGAGTCAGCTGAGTCGACCTAAGTCACCCTAGTCGACCCGGGTGATCCAAGTCAACTGAGTTGACTCAAGTTGACTGCGTCGACCCGAGTCGACCGGGTCGGTCAGGTGACTGACTCGACCTGAGTCGATTTGGCTACCTGAGTCAACTCGGTGACCCGAGTCGATCGAGTCGACCGAGTCGACCAAGTCCACCCAGTGACCTGAGTCACCTTAGTCGACCGAGCGACCAGAGTCGTTGTAGTGACCTAATTTATTATGGCAGTATGAGTTACCGACTAGCGAGCAGAGTTGATCTAGCCACCCGAGATGATCTAGTTTGCGACCTGAGTTGATCTAGTTGGTGACCCGAGTTGATCTGCCTGTTGACCTAATTTTGTCAAGTGATCTAGCGACCAGAGCTGATCAAGCCGAGCGGAACCGAACCGGTCGAGCTCTCCGGGGAGCGGCGGGGCGGGATCGGCGCCGAGCTCGCTCCCGGGCGGGGTCGAAACTCGCGGAAAAAAAATGAACAAGGAGGCCCCGTACGAGGATAAGAACGAAAAAACCAGAGTTAAATTAAAAAAAAAAAAAAAAAAAAAAAAAAATTACTTTCGGGTCATACGTGTAGCCACGCCCAGCTCGCCCGCGGACGGGATCCCCATCGAGCTCGTCGAGCCGAGCGGCGCTCGCGGGCGGGGTCCGATCCGAGCGGAACCGAACCGGTCGAGCTCTCCGGGGAGCGGCGGGGCGGGATCGGCGCCGAGCTCGCTCCGGGGCGGGGTCGAAACTCGCGGAAAAAAAATGAACAAAGGAGGCTCCGTACGAGGATAAGAACGAAAAACCAGAGTTAAAAAAAAAAAAAAAAAAAAAAAAAAATACATTCGCGTCATACGTGTAGCCACGCCCAGCTCGCCCGCGGACGGGATCCCCATCGAGCTCGTCGAGCCGAGCGGCGCTCGCGGGCGGGGTCCGATCCGAGCGAACCGAAACCGGTCGAGCTCTCCGGGGAGCGGCGGGGCGGGATCGGCGCCGAGCTCGCTCCCGGGCGGGGTCGAAACTCGCGGAAAAAAAATGAACAAAGGAGGCTCCGTACGAGGATAAGAACGAAAAAACCAGAGTTTAAAAAAAAATTAAAAAAAAAAAATTACATTCGGGTCATACGTGTAGCCACGCCCAGCTCGCCGCGGACGGGATCCCCATCGAGCTCGTCGAGCCGAGCGGCGCTCGCGGGCGGGGTCCGATCCGAGCGGAACCGAACCGGTCGAGCTCTCCGGGGAGCGGCGAGGCGGGATCGGCGCCGAGCTCGCTCCCGGGCGGGGTCGAAACTCGCGGAAAAAAAATGAACAAAGGAGGCTCCGTACGAGGATAAGAACGAAAAAACCAGAGTTAAAAAAAAAAAAAAAAAAAAAAAAAAATTACATTCGGGTCATACGTGTAGCCACGCCCAGCTCGCCCTGCGGACGGGATCCCATTCGAGCTCGTCGAGCCGAGCGGCGCTCGCGGGCGGGGGTCGATCCGAGCGGAACCGAACGGTCGAGCTCTCCGGGGAGCGGCGGGGCAGGATCGGCGCCGAGCTCGCTCCGGGCGGGGTCGAAACTCGCGGAAAAAAAATGAACAAAGGAGGCTCCGTACGAGGATAAGAACGAAAAAACCAGAGTTAAAAAAAAAAAAAAAAAAAAATTACATTCGGGTCATACGTGTAGCCACGCCCAGCTCGCCCGCGGACGGGATCCCCATCGAGCTCGTCGAGCCGAGCGGCGCTCGCGGGCGGGGTCCGATCCGAGCGGAACCGAACCGGTCGAGCTCTCCGGGGAGCGGCGGGCGGGATCGGCGCCGAGCTCGCTCCCGGGCGGGGTCGAAACTCGCGGAAAAAAAATGAACAAAGGAGGCTCCGTACGAGGATAAGAACGAAAAAACCAGAGTTAAAAAAAAAAAAAAAAAAAAAAAAAAAATACATTCGCGTCATACGTGTAGCCACGCCCAGCTCGCCCGCGGACGGGATCCCCATCGAGCTCGTCGAGCCGAGCGGCGCTCGCGGGCGGGGTCCGATCCGAGCGGAACCGAACCGGTCGAGCTCTCCGGGGAGCGGCGGGGCGGGATCGGCGCCGAGCTCGCTCCCGGGCGGGGTCGAAACTCGCGGAAAAAAAATGAACAAAGGAGGCTCCGTACGAGGATAAGAACGAAAAAACCAGAGTTAAAAAAAAAAAAAAAAAAAAAAAAAAAAATTACATTCGGGTCATACGTGTAGCCACGCCCAGCTCGCCCGCGGACGGGATCCCCATCGAGCTCGTCGAGCCGAGCGGCGCTCGCGGCGGGGTCCGATCCGAGCGGAACCGAACCGGTCGAGCTCTCCGGGGAGCGGCGGGGCGGGATCGGCGCCGAGCTCGCTCCCGGGCGGGGTCGAAACTCGCGGAAAAAAAAATGAACAAAGGAGGCCCCGTACGAGGATAAGAACGAAAAAACCAGAGTTAAAAAAAAAAAAAAAAAAAAAAAATTACTTTCGGGTCATACGTGTAGCCACGCCCAGCTCGCCCGCGGACGGGATCCCCATCGAGCTCGTCGAGCCGAGCGGCGCTCGCGGGCGGGGTCCGATCCGAGCGGAACCGAACCGGTCGAGCTCTCCGGGGAGCGGCGGGGCGGGATCGGCGCCGAGCTCGCTCCGGGGCGGGGTCGAAACTCGCGGAAAAAAAATGAACAAAGGAGGCTCCGTACGAGGATAAGAACGAAAAAACCAGAGTTTAAAAAAAAAAAAAAAAAAAAAAAAAAATACATTCGCGTCATACGTGTAGCCACGCCCAGCTCGCCCGCGGACGGGATCCCCATCGAGCTCGTCGAGCCGAGCGGCGCTCGCGGGCGGGGTCCGATCCGAGCGGAACCGAACCGGTCGAGCTCTTCCGGGGAGCGGCGGGGGCGGGATCGGCGCCGAGCTCGCTCCCGGGCGGGGTCGAAACTCGCGGAAAAAAAATGAACAAAGGAGGCTCCGTACGAGATAAGAACGAAAAAAACCAGAGTTAAAAAAAAAATTAAAAAAAAAAAATTACATTCGGGTCATACGTGTAGCCACGCCCAGCTCGCCCGCGGACGGGATCCCCATCGAGCTCGTCGAGCCGAGCGGCGCTCGCGGGCGGGGTCCGATCCGAGCGGAACCGAACCGGTCGAGCTCTCCGGGGAGCGGCGAGGCGGGATCGGCGCCGAGCTCGCTCCCGGGCGGGGTCGAAACTCGCGGAAAAAAAATGAACAAAGGAGGCTCCGTACGAGGATAAGAACGAAAAAAACCAGAGTTAAAAAAAAAAAAAAAAAAAAAAAAAAAATTACATTCGGGTCATACGTGTAGCCACGCCCAGCTCGCCCGCGGACGGGATCCCCATCGAGCTCGTCGAGCCGAGCGGCGCTCGCGGGCGGGGTCCGATCCGAGCGGAACCGAACCGGTCGAGCTCTCCGGGGAGCGGCGGGGCGGGGATCGGCGCCGAGCTCGCTCCCGGGCGGGGGTCGAAACTCGCGGAAAAAAAAATGAACAAAGGAGGCTCCGTACGAGGATAAGAACGAAAAAACCAGAGTTTTAAAAAAAAAAAAAAAAAAAAATTACATTCGGGTCATACGTGTAGCCACGCCCAGCTCGCCCGCGGACGGGATCCCCTCGAGCTCGTCGAGCCGAGCGGCGCTCGCGGGCGGGGTCCGATCCGAGCGGAACCGAACCGGTCGAGCTCTCCGGGGAGGCGGCGGGGCGGGATCGGCGCCGAGCTCGCTCCCGGGCGGGGGTCGAAACTCGCGGGAAAAAAATGAACAAAGGAGGCTCCGTACGAGGATAAGAACGAAAAAACCAGAGTTAAAAAAAAAAAAAAAAAAAAAAAAAAAATTACATTCGGGTCATACGTGTAGCCACGCCCAGCTCGCCCGCGGACGGGATCCCCATCGAGCTCGTCGAGCCGAGCGGCGCTCGCGGGCGGGGTCCGATCGGAGCGGAACCGAACCGGTCGAGCTCTCCGGGGAGCGGCGGGGGCGGGATCGGCGCCGAGCTCGCTCCCGGGCGGGGTCGAAACTCGCGGAAAAAAAATGAACAAAGGAGGCTCCGTACGAGGATAAGAACGAAAAAACCAGAGTTAAAAAAAAAAAAAAAAAAAAAAATTACATTCGGGTCATACGTGTAGCCACGCCCAGCTCGCCCGCGGACGGGATCCCCATCGAGCTCGTCGAGCCGAGCGGCGCTCGCGGGCGGGGTCCGATCCGAGCGGAACCGAACCGGTCGAGCTCTCCGGGAGCGGCGGGGCGGGGATCGGCGCCGAGCTCGCTCTCGGGCGGGGTCGAAACTCGCGGAAAAAAAATGAACAAAGGAGGCCCCGTACGAGGATAAGAACGAAAAAACCAGAGTTAAAAAAAAAAAAAAAAAAAAAAAAAAAAAAAAAAAAAAAAAACTTTCGGGTCATACGTGTAGCCACGCCCAGCTCGCCCGCGGACGGGATCCCCATCGAGCTCGTCGAGCCGAGCGGCGCTCGCGGGCGGGGGTCCGATCCGAGCGGAACCGAATCCGGTCGAGCTCTCCGGGGAGCGGCGGGGCGGGATCGGCGCCGAGCTCGCTCCGGGGCGGGGTCGAAACTCGCGGAAAAAAAATGAACAAAGGAGGCTCCGTACGAGGATAAGAACGAAAAAACCAGAGTTTTAAAAAAAAAAAAAAAAAAATTACATTCGGGTCATACGTGTAGCCACGCCCAGCTCGCCCGCGGACGGATCCCCATCGAGCTCGTCGAGCCGAGCGGCGCTCGCGGGCGGGGTCCGATCCGAGCGGAACCGAACCGGTCGAGCTCTCCGGGGAGCGGCGGGGCGGGATCGGCGCCGAGCTCGCTCCGGGCGGGGTCGAAACTCGCGGAAAAAAAATGAACAAAGGAGGCTCCGTACGAGGATAAGAACGAAAAAACCAGAGTTAAAAAAAAAAAAAAAAAAAAAAATTACATTCGGGTCATACGTGTAGCCACGCCCAGCTCGCCCGCGGACGGGATCCCCATCGAGCTCGTCGAGCCGAGCGGCGCTCGCGGGCGGGGGTCCGATCCGAGCGGAACCGAACCGGTCGAGCTCTCCGGGGAGCGGCGGGGCGGGATCGGCGCCGAGCTCGCTCCGGGGCGGGGTCGAAACTCGCGGAAAAAAAATGAACAAAGGAGGCTCCGTACGAGGATAAGAACGAAAAAACCAGAGTTAAAAAAAAAAAAAAAAAAAAAAAAAATACATTCGCGTCATACGTGTAGCCACGCCCAGCTCGCCCGCGGACGGGATCCCCATCGAGCTCGTCGAGCCGAGCGGCGCTCGCGGGCGGGGTCCCGATCCGAGCGGAACCGAACCGGTCGAGCTCTCCGGGGAGCGGCGGGGCGGGATCGGCGCCGAGCTCGCTCCCGGGCGGGGTCGAAACTCGCGGAAAAAAAATGAACAAAGGAGGCTCCGTACGAGGATAAGAACGAAAAAACCAGAGTTAAAAAAAAAATTAAAAAAAAAAAATTACATTCGGGTCATACGTGTAGCCACGCCCCAGCTCGCCCGCGGACGGGATTCCCCATCGAGCTCGTCGAGCCGAGCGGCGCTCGCGGGCGGGGTCCGATCCGAGCGGAACCGAACCGGTCGAGCTCTCCGGGGAGCGGCGGGGGCGGGATCGGCGCCGAGCTCGCTCCCGGGCGGGGTCGAAACTCGCGGGAAAAAAATGAACAAAGGAGGCTCCGTACGAGGATAAGAACGAAAAAACCAGAGTTAAAAAAAAAAAAAAAAAAAAAAAAAAAATTACATTCGGGTCATACGTGTAGCCACGCCCAGCTCGCCCGCGGACGGGATCCCCATCGAGCTCGTCGAGCCGAGCGGCGCTCGCGGGCGGGGTCCGATCCGAGCGGAACCGAACCCGGTCGAGCTCTCCGGGGAGCGGCGGGGCGGGATCGGCGCCGAGCTCGCTCCCGGGCGGGGTCGAAACTCGCGGAAAAAAAAATGAACAAAGGAGGCTCCGTACGAGGATAAGAACGAAAATACCAGAGTTAAAAAAAAAAAAAAAAAAAAAAAAAAAAATTACATTCGGGTCATACGTGTAGCCACGCCCAGCTCGCCCGCGGACGGGATCCCCATCGAGCTCGTCGAGCCGAGCGGCGCTCGCGGGCGGGGTCCGATCCGAGCGGAACCGAACCGGTCGAGCTCTCCGGGGAGCGGCGGGGCGGGATCGGCGCCGAGCTCGCTCCCTGGCGGGGTCGAAACTCGCGGAAAAAAAATGAACAAAGGAGGGCTCCGTACGAGGATAAGAACGAAAAAACCAGAGTTTTAAAAAAAAAAAAAAAAAAAATTACATTCGGGTCATACGTGTAGCCACGCCCAGCTCGCCCGCGGACGGGATCCCCATCGAGCTCGTCGAGCCGAGCGGCGCTCGCGGGCGGGGTCCGATCCGAGCGGAACCGAACCGGTCGAGCTCTCCGGGGAGCGGCGGGGCGGGATCGGCGCCGAGCTCGCTCCCGGGCGGGGTCGAAACTCGCGGGAAAAAAATGAACAAAGGAGGCTCCGTACGAGGATAAGAACGAAAAAACCAGAGTTAAAAAAAAAAAAAAAAAAAAAAAAAAAAATTACATTCGGGTCATACGTGTAGCCACGCCCAGCTCGCCCGCGGACGGGATCCCCATCGAGCTCGTCGAGCCGAGCGGCGCTCGCGGGCG
>BSBK01009213.1:45000-67080 GCA_027943335.1 Chamaecyparis obtusa
GTGCACACGTTCATCCAAGCAAAGAGGATGAAATGGAGTGAAGGGGCAAGATCCAAAAGTTCCGGAGGTACAACTCCGAGAACAATCGAGAGCAATGCCGAATTACATGTCAACTCTGTTACTAGGCAAACAAGTGTTGTACCTGAAGAAATCGACAGTCCTCACAATGGCCCGAGGCCAATGCTCCGACTTAATCAATTTTCTCCAACAAACGCCATGCCACCTTTCACAAAGGGATTTTATCCATCCAAAACCGAATTAATCACTTGCAGCAAAGTGACCCAAGAGCTAGACGGGGGCTGACCCAGTAATTGTCTTCCATGTCACTACAACGAAACATTTGAACGACAACCGCTGTCGAACCCTTTCCAACTTGCACCGTCGAGTGACACAAAAGACACTACCATGGGCATGGGCAGCCCCCGCATAGCAAACGGGTGCCCTAATGCGCCCCTCCAATAGAATCAGTGCTAGTGCTCAAATTTTATATCTGAGCTACCAATCCGTCCAAGCACCAGCACTGATTCTCTTGGAGGGCCGCACCTACCCAAACGACTCAGAAGCTATACGCCGGTCCATTCACAAGAACGGAACTATCTCCGGCCAACTCCCTGTGAAGGCCGCATCTCTCCGTTCCACGCATGCAAGAACCAACGCATAGCTAACGAGTACCCGGATAGGATTCGCGGAAAGTACATAGCAAATCGCTTGTACCAAAGCGAACCGAAAGCTAGACGGGGGCTGACCCGAAGATTGCCTTCCATGTCACTGCGACGACACATTCGAACGACAACCGCTGCCGAACACTTTCCGACTTGCACCGTTGAGTGACCCGAAAGACAGGACTTTGGGCAGCCCCCGCATAGCAATCAGGTGGCTTCATGCCCCTCTAATAGAATCAGTGCTAGTGATCCGATTTTAAATCCGACTTACTCATCCGTCCGCGCACAAGCTCTGATTCTATTAGAGGGGCATGGGGGAGCTTCCGCGAACTACTACTCCCCTATATAAGTTATTAGTCCGGGTCTTTCTCTTCCGTAGAAATTTGAGCCGTTGAGAATGGCTCCCAAACAATTCAAATCTTCCAAAAATTCAAGTGAAACGATGAGGAAAAAGCTCACAAAAAAATCAAATCTTCAAAAAATTCAAGTGAAACGAACAGAATAGCTCACAAAAAATTCAGGTCTTCCGAAAAAATCGAAGGGAAACGAAAAGAACAACTAGCAAAACATTCAAATTTTCCAAAACTTCAAGTAAAAGAAAGAACATAGCTCACCAAAAAAATCCATTTCTTCCAAAAACTCAAGTGAATCGAAGAGAGTAGGCTCACAAAAAATTAAAATCTTCCAAAAAAAAATCAAAGGAAACAAAAGAGGAGATCGCAAAAAATTCGAATCTTCCAATGAAACAAAAATGAGAATAGCAAACAAAAAATTCAAATCTTAATGCAGCATGCGACAGAGCAAATCGCTTGTGCCAAGCGACCCGGGAGCTAGACGGGGGCTGACCCAAAAATTGCGTTTCTTGTCAATGCGACGATGCGTTGGAACGACAACCGCTGTCGAACCCTTTCCTACTTGCAACGTCGACTGACACAAAAGACACGATCCTGGACAGGCCCCGCATAGAAAGCGGGTGGCCTAATGCGCCCCTCCAATAGAATCAGCGCTAGTGCTCAGATTTTAAATCCGAGATACCCAGCACTGATTCTCTTGGAGGGGGGCACCTACCCAAACGACTCAAAAGCTATACGCGGCTCCATTCACAAAAACAGAACTATCTCCGGCCAACTCCCTGTGAAGGCCGCATCTCTCCGTTCCGCTCGTGTAAGAGCCAACGCGTAGCTAACGAGTACGTGGATAGGGTTCGCGGAAAGTACATAGCAAATCACTTGTACCAAAGTGACCCGAAAGCTAGACAGGGGCTGACCCGTAGATTGCCTTCCATATCACTGCGACGACGCATTGGAACGACAACCGCTGCCGAACCCTTTCCGACTTGCACCGTCGAGCGACCCGAAAGACAGGACTTTGGGCAGCCCCCGCATAGCAATCAAGTGGCTTCATGCCCCTCTAATAGAATCAGTGCTGGTGATCCCATTTTGAAATCCGACCTACACATCCGTCCGATCACCGGCAATGATTCTATAAGAGGGGTATGGGGGAGCTTCCGCGAACAACACACAACTCCTCCCCTATATAAGTTATTAGTCCGAGTCTTGCTCTTGAGTGGAAATTTAAGCCGAAGAAACTGGCTCCCAAAAAATTCAAATCTTCCAAAAATTCAAGTGAAACGATGACAAAAAGCTCACAAAAAATCAAATCTTCCAAAAATTCAAGTGAAACGAACAGAATAGATCACAAAAAATTCAAGTCTTTCGAAAAAATCTAGGAAAACGAAAAGAATAGCTAGAAAACAAAATTCAAATCTTCCAGAAATTCAAGTAAAACAAAGAACATGGCTCACCAAAATAATTCATCTTCCAAAAATTCGTCATTCTTACCGCAATCCATCATCTTATCCGTCATAACGCGTATCCAACATATCCACGAGGAGGGTAACCCAACTCGCTCGCATAGTTCCTCAAGTCAGATAACAATGCATCTAGATGAATCCAAATCGTTTTCGATCGAGACTTAGCAACTAATGTCGCACCCGCCTAGATTGACTTGAGATCCAATCCGCCGACACATATGATAACTAACTGATTCCAATGCAAAGCATCTTGAGCCATTGCGCACTCAAGTATCGGAAGTCGAAGCGACATAGCAAGTAGCTTGTACCAAGTGACCCGGGAGCTAGACGGGGGCTGACCCGAAGATCGCCTTTCTTGTCAATGCGACGATGTGTTGGAACGACAACCGCTGTCGAACCCTTTCCGAAGTGCACCGTCGACTGACCCAAAAGTTACGACCCTGGACAGCCCCCGCATAGCAAGCGGGTGGCCTAATGCGCCCCTCCAATAGAATCAGTGCTAGTGTTCATATTTTAAATCCGAGCTACCAATCCGTCCGAGCACCAGCACTGATTCTCTTGGAGGGGCGCACCTACCCAAACGACTCAAAAGCTATATACGCGGCTCCATTCACAAGAGCAGAACTATTTCCGGCCAACTCCCTGTGAAGGCCGCATCTCTTCGTTCCACGCATGCAAGAGCCAACGCATAGCTAACGAGTACCCGGATAGGGGTTCGCGGAAAGTACATAGCAGATCGCTTGTACCAAAGCAACCCAAAAGCTAGACGGGGGCTGACCCGAAGATCGCCTTCCATGTCACTGCGACGACGCATTGGAACGACAACCGCTGCCGAACCCTTTCCGACTTGCACCGTCGAGCGACCTTCGAAAGACGGGACTTTGAGCAGCCCCCGCATAGCAATCAGGTGGCTTCATGCCCCTCTAATGGAATCAGTGCTGCTGATCGCGTTTTGAAATCTGACCTAATCATCCGTCCGTCTGTCGGATTTCAAAACGGGATCACCAGCACTGATTCTATTAGAGGGGCATGGGGGAGATTCCGCGGACAACACCTCCCCTATATAAGTTATTAGTCCAAGTCTTGCACTTCCGTAGAAATTTGAGCCGACGAGAATATCTCACAAAAATTTCAAATCTTTCAAAAATACGAGTGAAACAAAAAGAATAGATCACAAAAAATTCAGAAATTCCAAAAATTCAATTGAAACGAAGAGAATAGCTCACAAAAAAATCAAGGGAAAAAAAAGAGAATAGCTCACAAATAAAATCAAATCTCCCAAAAATGCAAGTGAAACGAAGAGACTACAATCACAAAAAATGCACAACTTCCAAATATTCAATTGAAACGAAGAGAATAGCTCACAAAAAATGCAAGTCTTACAAAAAAATCAAGGGAAACAAAACAGAATAGCTCACAAAAAATTCAAATCTTCCAAAAAAACCAAGTGAAACAAACAGAATAGCTCACAAAAAATTCAAATCTTGCAAACATTCAAGTGAAAACGAAGAGAATAGCTCACAAAAACATTCAAAACTTCCAAAAATTCAAGTGAAAAGAATAAAATAATAGCCCACAAAAAATTCAAGTCTTCCAAAACAAAAACCAAGGAAAAACGAAGAGAATAGCTCACAAAAAATCCAAAACTTCAAGTCAAAACGAAGAGAATTTTACTACCTCGCAACAAACAAAATTCAAATCTCGCAAAAATTCAAGTGAAACGAAGAGACTTAACTCAAAAAATTCAAATCTTCTTGCGACATGCAGACCCAAGAGCTAGACGGGGGCTCGCCCACAGATCGACTTCAGTATCACTATGACGACGCGCTGGAACGACTACCGCTGTCGAACCCTTCTCTGACTTCCGCCATCGAGTGACCCAAAAGACACGACCCAAGGGAGCCCACGCATAAAAATTGGGTGGCTTCATGCCCCTCCAATAGAATCTGTGCTGCTGCTCACATTTTTAAATCCGAGCGGCAAATCCGTCCGAGCACCAACACTCATTCACTTGGAGGGGCACCTATCCAAACGACCGAAAAGCTATACGCGGCTCCATTCGCAAGGCACGGAACTGTTTCAGGCCAACTCCCTGTGAAGGCCGCATCTCTGCGTTCCATGCGTGCTAGAGCCAACACATAGCTAACGAGTACCGGGATAGGTGTTCGCGGAAAGTACATAGCAGATCGCTTGTACCAAAGCAACCCAAGAGCTAGACAGGGGCTGACCCGAAGATCGCCTTCCATGTCGCTGCGACGACGCATTGGAACGACAACCGCTGCCGAACCATTTCCGACTTGCGCCGTCGAGCGACCTGAAAGATGAGACTTTGAGCAGCCCACGCATAGCAATCAGGTGGCTTCATGCCCCTATAATGGAATCAGTGCTGCTGATCCCGTTTTGAAATCCGACCTAATCATCCATCCGTCTGTCGGATTTCAAAACGGGATCACCAGCACTGATTCCATTAGAGGGGCATGGGGGAGCTTCCGCGAACAACACCTCCCCTATATAAGTTATTAGTCCAAGTATTGCACTTCCGTAGAAATTTGAGCCGAAGAGAATATCTCACAAAAATTTCAAATCTCTCAAAAATATAAGTGAAACAAAGAAGAATAGATCACAAAAAATTCAAAACTTCCAAAAATTCAATTGAAACGAAGAGAATAGCTCACAAAAAATGCAAGTCTTGCAAAAAAAATTCAAAGGAAAAGAAGAGAATAGCTCACAAAAAAAATCAAATCTCCCAAAAAATGCATCATGCATAACTTCCAAAAATTCAATTGAAACGAAGAGAATAGCTCACAAAAAATGCAAGTCTTCCAAAAAAATCAAAGGGAAATAAAGAGAATAGCTCACAAAAAATTCAAATCTTCCAAAAAACCAAGTGAAACGAAGAGACTACATCACAAAAAATGCATAACTTCCAAAAATTCAATTGAAACGAAGAGAATAGCTCACAAAAAACGCAAGTCTTCCCAAAAAAAAACAAAAAAAAAAAAAACAAAGGGAAACAAAGAGAATAGCTCACAAAAATTCAAATCTTCCAAAAAAAACCAAGTGAAACAAAGAGAATAGCTCACAAAAATTTCAAATCTTGCAAAAATTCAAGTGAAACGAAAGATAATAGCTCACAAAAAAATTCAGAACTTCCAAAAATTCAAGTCTTCCAAAAAAAAATCAAGGAAAAACGAAGACTTAAACTCACGAAAAATTCAAATCTCCTTGCGGCATGCAGACCCAAGAGCTAGACGGGGGCTCGCCCACAAATCGACTTCAGTATCACTATGATGACGCGCTGGAACGACTACCGTTGTCGAACCCTTCTCCGACTTGCGCCATCGAGTGACCCAAAAGAGGCGACCCAGGGGAGCCCCCGCATAGCAATCGGGTGGCTTCATGCCCCTCCAATAAAATCAGGCATGCTACTCACATTTTAAATCCGAGCCGCAAATCCGTCCGAGCACCAGCACTGATTCACTTGGAGGGGCACCCTATCCAAACGACCCAAAAGCTATACGCGGCTCCTTTCGCACGCACAGAACTGTTTCAAGCCGACTCCCTGTGAAGGCCGCATCTCTCCGTTCCACCCATGCAAGAAACAACGCATAGCTAACGAATACCCGGATAGGGTTTCGCGGAAAGTACAAGCAGATCGCTTGTACCAAAGCAACCCAAAAGCTAGACGGGGGCTGACCCGAAGATCGCCTTCCATGTCACAGCGACGACGCATTGGAACGACAACCGCTGTCGAACCCTTCCCGACTTTGCGTCATCGAGCGACCCGAAAGACGGGACTTTGAGCAGCCCCCGCATAGCAATCAGGTGGCTTCATGCCCCTCTAATGGAATCAGTGCTGCTGATCCCGTTTTGAAATCCGACCTAATCATCCGTCCGTCTGTCGGATTTCAAAACGGGATCACCAGCACTGATTCTATTAGAGGGGCATGGGGGAGCTTCCGCGGACAACACCTCCCCTATATAAGTTATTAGTCCAAGTATTGCACTTCCGTAGAAATTTGAGCCGAAGAGAATATCTCACAAAAATTTCAAATCTCTCAAAAATACAAGTGAAACAAAGAACAATAGATCACAAAAAATTCAAAACTTCCAAAAATTCAATTGAAATGAAGAGAATAGCTCACAAAAAATCCAAGTCTTGCAAAAAAAATCAAGGAAAAAGAAGAGAATAGCTCACAAAAAAATCAAATTTCCCAAAAATGCAAGTGAAACGAAGAGACTACATCACCAAAAAATGCATAACTTCCAAAAATTCAATTGAAACGAAGAGAATAGCTCACAAAAAATGCAAGTCTTCCAAAAAAAAATCAAGGGAAACAAAGAGAATAGCTCACAAAAAATTCAAATCTTCGAAAAAACCAAGTGAAACAAAGAAGAATAGCTCACAAAAAATTCAAATCCTGCAAAAATTCAAGTGAAAGGAAGAGAATAGCTCACAAAAAATTCAAAACTTCAAAAAATTCAAGTGAAACGAAGAGAATAGCTCACAAAAAATTCAAAACTTCCAAAAATTCAAGTGAAACGAAGAGAATAGCTCACAAAAAACTTCAAATCTCGCAAAAACTCCAGTGAAACGAAAAAGACTTAACTCACAAAAAATTCAAATCTTCTTGCCGCATGCAGACCCAAATGCTAGACCGGGGCTCGCCCACAGATCGACTTCAGTATCACTAATGACGACGCGCTGGAACAACTACCGTTGTTGAACCCTTCTCCGACTTGCGCCATCGAGTGACCCAGAAGAGACGACCCAGGGGAGCCCCCGCATAGCAATCAGGTGGCTTCATGCCCCTCCAATAAAATCAGGCATGCTACTCACATTTTAAATCCGAGCCGCAAATCCATCCGAGCACCAGCACTGATTCACTTGGAGGGGCACCCTATCCAAACGACCCAAAAGCTATACGCGGCTCCATTCGCACGCACAGAACTGTTTCAGGCCGACTCCCTGTGAAGGCCGCATCTCTTCGTTGCACACATGCAAGAGACAACGCATAGCTAACGAGTACCCGGATAGGGTTTCGCGGAAAGTACATAGCAGATCGCTTGTACCAAAGCAACCCAAAAGCTAGACGGGGGCTGACCCTAAGATCGCCTTACATGTCACAACGACGACGCATTGGAACGACAACCGCTGTCGAACCCTTTCCGACTTGCGCAATCGAGCGACCCGAAAGACGGGACTTTGAGCAGCCCACGCATAGCAATCAGGTGGCTTCATGCCCCTGTAATGGAATCAGTGCTGCTGATCCCATTTTGAAATCTGACCTAATCATCCGTCCGTCTGTCGGATTTCAAAACGGGATCACCAGCACTGATTCTATTAGAGGGGCATGGGGGAGCTTCCGCGGACAACACCTCCCCTATATAAGTTATTAGTCCAAGTATTGCACTTTCGTAGAAATTTGAGCCGAAGAGAATATCTCACAAAAATTTCAAATCTCTCAAAAATACAAGTGAAACAAAGAGAATAGATCACAAAAAATTCAAAACTTCCAAAAATTCAATTGAAATGAAGAGAATAGCTCACAAAAAATCCAAGTCTTGCAAAAAAAAAATCAAGGGAAAAGAAGAGAATAGCTCACAAAAAATGCAAGTCTTCCAAAAAAAAACAAGGGAAACAAAGAAAATAGCTCACAAAAAATTCAAATCTTCCAAAAAACCAAGTGAAACAAAGAAGAATAGCTCACAAAAAATTCAAATCCTGCAAAAATTCAAGTGAAACGAAGAGGATAGCTCACAAAAAACTCAAAACTTCCAAAAATTCAAGTGAAACGAAGAGAATAGCTCACAAAAAATTTAAGTGAAACGAAGAGAATAGCTCACAAAAACTTCAAATCTCGCAAAAACTCCAGTGAAACGAAAAAAAGAAAAAGACTTTAACTCACAAAAAATTCAAATCTTCTTGCGGCATGCAGACCCAAGTGCTAGACGGGGGCTGCACACAGATCGACTTCAGTATCACTAATGACGACGCGCTGGAACGACTACCGTTGTCGAACCCTTCTCCGACTTGCGCCATCGAGTGACCCAAAAGAGACGACCCAGGGGAGCCCCCGCATAGCAATCAGGTGGCTTCATGCCCCTCAAATAAAATCAGGCATGCTCCTCACATTTTAAATCTGAGCCGCAAATCCGTCCGAGCACCAGCACTGATTCGCTTGGAGGGGCACCCTATCCAAACGACCCAAAAGCTATACGCGGCTCCATTCGCACGCACAGAACTATTTCAGGACCGACTCCCTGTGAAGGCCGCATCTCTCCGTTCCACACATGCAAGAGCCAATGCATAGCTAACGAGTACCCGGATAGGGGTTCGCGGAAAGTACATAGCAGATCGCTTGTACCAAGCGACCCAAAAGCTAGACAAGGGCTAACCCGAAGATCGCCTTCCATGTCACTGCGACGACGCATTGGAACGACAACCGCTGTCGAACCCTTTCCGACTTGCGCCGTCGAGCGACTCGAAAGACGGGACTTTGAGCAGCCCCCGCATAGCAATCAGGTGGCTTCATGCCCCTCTAATGGAATCAGTGCTGCTGATCCCGTTTTGAAATCCGACCTGCTCATCCATCCGTCCGTCGGATTTCAAAACGGGATCACTAGCACTGATTCTATTAGAGGGGCATGGGGGAGCTTCCGCGGACAACACCTCCCCTATATAAGTTATTAGTCCAAGTATTGCACTTCCGTAGAAATTTGAGCCGAAGAGAATATCTCACAAAAATTTCAAATCTCTCAAAAATACAAGTGAAACAAAGAAGAATAGATCACAAAAAATTCAAAACTTCTAAAAATTCAATTGAAACGAAGAGAATAGCTCACAAAAAATGCAAGTCTTGCAAAAAAAAATTCAAGGGAAAAGAAGAGAATAGCTCACAAAAAAAATCAAATCTCCCAAAAATGCAAGTGAAACGAAGAGACTACATCACAAAAAATGCATAACTTCCAAAAATTCAATTGAAACGAAGAGAATAGCTCACAAAAAATGCAAGTCTTCCAAAAAAATCAAAGGAAACAAAGAGAATAGCTCACAAAAAATAGCTAGCTTGTGGCCCGGACGATCCGATCTCATGAAAACTGACTACATACCCGTGGCTCGGATCGACAAGCTAGCTCGGATCGGCGATCTGAGCTCATTCCATCATGCATTCCCGTCTTCTACTCCATAAATGACTCACCTCTTTGTATTCACTTGAGAACTAAACATCCTTTAGTTCAGCTCGAATCACAACGTGCACTAGAATCCGTTCCAGCTCGGGTCTCATCTCAAAGATCCTTGCATTCACCAACAACACCTCCCCTATATAAGTTATTAGTCCAAGTCTTGCTCTTCCGTAGAAATTTGAGGCGAAGAGAACAACTCGCAACAAATCCAAATCTTCCAAAAAATCAAGGGAAATGGGGAGAATAGCTCACAAATAATTCAAATCTTCAAAAAAATCAAGTGAAACGAGGAGAATAGCTCACAAAAAATTCAAATCTTCCAAATATCAAACCCAAAAGCTTCGCACACATTACAAATCAAACAGCTTGTACCGAGCGACCCAAACGCTAGACAAGGGCTCACCCTTAATAAGAGAATCAGTGTTTGACTTGTGGGCCGGGCGAGCCGATCTCATGAAAACTGCCTACATACCCGTGGCTCAGATCAGCGAGCTGACTCGGATCGTCGATCTGAGCTCATTCCATCATGCATTCCCGTGTTCTACTCCATAAAACGACTCACCTCTTTGTATTCACTTGAGAACTGAACATCCTTTAGCTCAGCTTGAATCACAACGCGCACTAGAATCCGTTCCAGCTCGGGTCTCATCTCAAAGATCCTTTCATTCACCAACAACACCTCCCCTATATAAGTTATTAGTCCAAGTCTTGCTCTTCCGTAGAAATTTGAGGCGAAGAGAACAACTCTCAAAAATTCCAATTCTTCCAAAAAAATCAAGGGAAACGGGGAGAATAGCTCACAAATAATTCAAATCTTCAAAAATATCAAGTGAAACGAGGAGAATAGCTCACAAAAAATTTAAATCTTCCAAATATCAACCCAAAAGCTTTGCACACATTACAAATCGAACAGCTTGTACCGAGCGACCCAAACGCTAGACAAGGGCTCACCCTTAATAAGAGAATCGATGTTTGACTTGTGGGCCGGGCGAGCCGATCTCATGAAAACTACCTACATACCCATGGCTCGGATCAGCGAGCTGGCTCGGATCGACGAGATAGCTCGGATCGACGATCTGAGATCATTCCATCATGCATTCCCATGTTCTACTCCATAGAATGACTCACCTCTTTGTATTCACTTGAGAACTGAACATCCTTTAGCTCAGCTCGAATCACAACGCGTACTAGAATCCGTTCCAGCTCGGATCTCATCTCAATGATTCTTACATTCACCAACAACACCTCCCCTATATAAGTTATTAGTCCGAGTCTTGCTCCCCCGTAGAAATGCTCGCCAACGCCGAAAGGTCACAAAAAATTTAAATCTCATAAATGACTCAGCTCGACGGGCTGGCTCGGATCGTACATACCCGTGGCTCGGATCGACGAGCTAGCTCGGATCGGCGATCTGAGCTCATTCCATCATGCATTCCCATGTTCTACTCCATAGAATGAGTCACCTCTTTGTATTCACTTGAGAACTGAACATCCTTTAGCTCAGCTCGAATCATAACGCGCACTAGAATCCGTTCCAGCTCGGGTCTCATCTCAGTGATCCTTACATTCACCAACAACACCTCCCCTATATAAGTTATTAGTCCGAGTCTTACTCCCCCGTAGAAATGCTCGCCAACGCCGAAAGGTCACAAAAAATTTAAATCTTGTAAAAGACTCAGCTCGACGGGCTGGCTCGGATCGCCGAGCTGGCTCGGATCGCCGAGCTGGCTCGGATCGCCGAGCTGGCTCGGATCGCCGAGCTGGCTCGGATCGCCGAGCTGGCTCGGATCGCCGAGCTGGCTCGGATCGCCGAGTTGAGCTCAATCCATCATGCATTCCCGTGTTCTACTCCATGGAATAACTCGCCTATTTGTAATCACTTGAGAATTCAACATCCTTTAGCTCAACTCGAATCACAACGCGCACTAGAATCCGTTCCAGCTCGGGTCTCATCTCAAAGATCCTTCCATCCACCAACACCACCTCCCCTATATAAGTTATTAGTCCAAGTCTTGCTCCCCCGTAGAAATGCTCGCCGACACGGATAGGTCACGAAAACTTTAAATCTCGTAAAAGACTCAGCTCGACAAGCTAGCTCGAATCCGTGAGCTGGCTCGGATCGACGAGCTGAGCTCAATCCATCATGCATTCCCGTGTTCTACTCCATAGAACAACTCACCTATTTGTATTCACTTGAGAACTCAACATCCTTTAGCTCAGCTCGAATCACAATGGGCACTAGAATCCATTCCATCTCGAGTCTCATCTCAAAGATCCTTACATCCACCAACAACACCTCCCCTATATAAGTTATTAGTCCGAGTCTTGCTCCCACGTAGAAATGCTTGCCGACGCCGATAAGTCACAAAAACTTAAAATCTCGTAAAAGGCTCGGATCGCCAAGCGAGCTGGCTCGGATCACCGAGCGAGCTGACTCGAATCGGCGAGCTGGCACGGTTTGCCGAGCGAGCCGGCTCGGTTTTCCAAGCTGGCTGGCTCGGATCGCCGAGCCGGCTCGGCTCAAATCGGATCGGATCCATCATGCATTCCCGTGTTCTACTCCATAAAACAACTTGCCTATTTGTATTCCTTTGAGAACTCAATATCCTTTAGCTTAGCTCTAATCACAATGCGCACTAGAATTTGTTCCAGCTTGGGTCTCATCTCAAAAATCCTCACATCCACCAACAACACCTCCCCTACGAGGATAAGTTATTAGTCCGAGTCTTTCTCCCCCATACAAATGCTTGCCGACGTCGATAGGTCGCAAAAAATTTAAATCTCGTAAAAGGCTCAACTTGACGAGCTGGCTCGGATCGTCGAGCTGGCTCAGATCGACAAGCTGGATCGGATCAACGAGCTGGCTCGGATCCGCGAGATGAGCTCAATCCATCATGCATTCCTGAGTTCTACTCCATAGAACAACTCGCCTATTCATATTCACTTGAGAACTCAACATCCTTAAGCTCAGCTCGAATCGTCTATGCACGAACCCATGCATAGCATTCAGGTATCAAATGGCATATCCAAAAATATCCGTAGAGAGCTAGCAAATCAATCATAGGCAGCATTGGCATAGATCGAGGTGAACATCATTTGATGCGATTTGACTAGTTACCATTGGGATGCCTTCGTGGCAATAGGGCCGACTTGAAACAAACCAACACAGCTTGATGTGATAGGGGTCATTTCATAATGACTGTTGGATGACTTTGTGGTGGTATGGCTAACTTACAATGGATGGGTGTAGTGTTGATGTGACAAGATCACCTCATACTAGAAATAGAGCTAACACGTCGACTGACTTGAACTGACATGTAAGGGACTCGATCCGAGGTGTAACAAAGGAGTTGTTTGGTGCACTCAGGAGTAGGGTCATGTCAGGGACTTGATTCGAGGAGCATTCATGGGGTTGTGCGACAAGTTGTTAATAGTTTTGGCCTGGGTAAGGTTTAGAGTCAAGTCGAGGTGTCATTCGAGCTGCATGAAGTAGCATGGACTGCTTTGTGCAGAGTGGCATTGGATCTTGTTGGGGACTCGATCCGAGGTGAAATCAACTAGGTATTGGAATGGGAAGTTGGGGACTTTTCCATGGGAGACTTGGAA
Source organism: Chamaecyparis obtusa (assembly GCA_027943335.1). Taxonomy (NCBI): domain Eukaryota; kingdom Viridiplantae; phylum Streptophyta; class Pinopsida; order Cupressales; family Cupressaceae; genus Chamaecyparis; species Chamaecyparis obtusa. Next base: position 58,270 of record BSBK01009213.1, read on the forward strand.
CATGTGCGAGATGGTGGCGTAATGAGCTAGTTCAGAACTATGTTGGACTATGAGATGCATTGGTTGCATGTACGTAGGAGGTCTTCATGACATTGGCTCGTGCAAGCCACAAGTCCTAATCTGGATGCAAGTTCACATCTTGAGGACAACTCATTAGTGGAGAAGTTCTCAAACTCAATTCTTGAGAGGTGTCTTGCTAGCTCAAATCGGTGAGTTGGCTCAGATCGGCTAGCTCAATCAGATTGGCGAGCTGGCTCCGATTGACGAGTTGGGCTCATCTCAGAGGTCGTTACATCCGTAAACAATACCTATCCCGTTATGACCCTAGAGATCTGGGTTACTTTGCCGACTCTAGTGATCCGGTGATCCAAGTCAATCCGGCGAATTGAGTCGATCCGGTGACCCGAGTTGTTCTGGTGATCTAAATTACTTATGTGACTGGAGTAATTCAAGTTGGGGGACTTGACAACTTGGCATGCTGAGCCGAATTCATTGATGAGTTGGCATACTCGTCAGCATAGGTATAGGAATGGGAAGTCATGGACTTTTCCATGAGAGACTTGGAATGAGTTAGCCTAGCTCACTTGTGAGTGGGGTCAAAAGTCACATTTGTTGACCTGAGTTGATCTCGCGACCTGAGCTGATTTGGCTGGCGGCCTGAGTTGGTGTGGTGACCCAAGTTGATCTGGCTAGCGACCTGAGTTGATCCAGCGATCCGACTTCATCCGTCGACCTGACCGAGTTGGTCAGGTGATCTGGTGACCCGACCTGACCTGGTTGGTGAGTCGAGTTGATGTGGCGACCCGAGTTGATCTGGCTGGCGACCCAAAATGATCCCGTGACCTGACCCGATCTGAAGACCTGACCCGACCCAACCCGAGTTGGTCTGGCAATCTGGTGACCCGAGTTGTTCTGGTTGGCGACTCGAGTCGATATGTTGACCCAAGTTGATCCGGTGACCCGACCCAATCCGGAGACCTGACCCGACCAAACTTGACCTAACTTTAGTTAGTCAGGTGATTTGGCGACCCAATATGATCTATATGGATACCTGAGTCGATGTAGGGACCCGAGTAGATTTGGCTGGCGGCCCGAGTCGATCTGACAACCCGTCCTAATCTGGAGACCCGAGTCGATCCGACGACTCGAGTTGATTCGGCAACCCGAGTGGATTTGACGACCTGTGTCGATCTGGTGACCCGAGTTGTTCTGGCGATCTGAGTTACTTATGCAACTCGAGTGATCTGAGCTGGTGGACTTGACAGCTTGGCATATTGGATCGAGGTGATCCAAGATTGAATGAGTTAGCACAGATCGAGGTGAACATCATTTGATGTGATTTAACTTGCGATCTGACTGGTTATCATTGGGATGCCTTCGTGGCAATAGGGCCGACTTGAAATAGAGATCTGAGTCGATCTGACGACTCCAGTGATTCGAGTCGATCTGGCAAGTCTAGCGATCCAAGTTGGCTAGGCAACTTCGTCAATCTAAGTTAGTCAGGTGATCTTGCGACCTGAGTTGATCTGGATGGTGACCCGAGTTGATCCGACTGGCAACCCAAGTTGTTTTGGGGACTCGAGTCGATCCAGAAACCCGAGTTGACTCGGCGATGCGAGTCGATCCAATGATCCGAATTACTTATGCGACTGGAGTAATTCAAGTTGGGGGACTTGACAGCTTGGCATGCTAAGGCGACTTCATTGATGAGTTGGCATACTTGTCAGCATTACTATTGTGCATATTAGATTGAGGTGATCCAAGTTTGAATGAGTTGGCATGGATCGAGGTGGACATCATTTGATGCAGTCTGACTAGTTATTGTTAGACGCAGTGTTGAAATGACCCGGGGTCATTTCATATAACCGCTGGGAGGCTTTCGTGGTAGTAGGGCAAGACCTGCGATGAGAACTTAACAAGGTCGCTGGCGGGGTCGAAACTCGTAGGAAAAAATGGATAAAGGAGGCTCTATACAAGGAAAAGAACAAAATTTTCAAGTTATAAAAAACTTAAATCACTAGAGCCATCCATGGAGTCACGCCTAGCTCGTTGGCGACGGGATCCCGGTGAGCTCGCTCACGAGCAAGATCTCGGACAGGATCCGGTCGAGCTCGTTGGCGATCCTCAGGGCGGGGTCAAAAGTCCTAAAAAAATAGACAAAGGAGGCTTCGTACAATGAAAAGAATGAAAAAACTAGAGTTGAAAAAGAAAACCACTCGTGCCATTCATGGAGTCACACCCAACTTAGTGACCCAAATTGATCGGGTGACCCGACCTAACCCGAGTTGGTTAGGTGATGTGGTGACCCGAGCTGATCTGGCTGACGACCCGAGTCGATGTGGCGACCTGAGTTGATCTGGTTGGCGACAAGAATTGATCTGGCAACCCGACCCGATCTAGAGAACTGACCCAACCCGATCTAGAGACCTGACCCAACCCGACCCGACCCAACTTGGCCTGGCAATCTGGTGACCCGAGTTGATCTGGTTGGTGACCCGAGTCAATTTGTTGACCTGAGTTGATCAGGCTGGCATACTTAGTTGACTTCATTGATGAGTTTGCATACTCGTTAGTATTACTATTATGCATATTAGATTGAGGCGATCCAAGTTTGAATGAGTTAGCCTAGCTCGCTTGCGAGTGGGGTCAAAACTCAAATTTGTTAACCCGAGTTGATCTGGCTGGTGACCCGAGTTGATTTGGTGACCCGAGCTGATTTGGCTGGCGACCTAAGTCGATGTGATGATCTGAGTTGATCTGGCTGGCGACCTGAGTTGATCTGGCGATCTGACTTCATCCGTCGACCTGACTCGAGTTGGTCAGGTGATCTAATGACCTGAGCTGATCTGGTTGGCGAGTCGAGTCGAGTCGATGTAGCAACTCGAGTTGATCTGGCTGGCGAGCTGAAATGATCCCGCGACTTGACCCAATCTGGAGACCTTACCCGACCTGACCTGAGTTGGTCTGGCGACCCAAGTTGATCTGGTTGGTGACTCGAGTCGATGTGTTGACCCGAGTTGATCTGGCTGGAGACCCAATTTGATCTGGTGACCCGACTCGATCCAGAGACCCGACCTAACCTAAGTTAGTCAGGTGATTTGGTGACCTGATTTGATCTATCTGGATACCCGAATCGATCCGATGAACCGAGTCGATCGGACGACCCATCCTGATCTGGAGACCTGAGTCGATCCGGTGACCTGCGTCAATACGGTGACCCGAGTCGATTCGAGGACTCGAGTCGATCCGGTGACCCGAGTCGATCTGGCGACCCGAGTCGATCTGATGACTCGAGTTAATTAGGTGACCCAAGTTGTTTTGGCAATACGAGTTACTTATGCGACTCGAGTGATCCGAGCTAGCAAACTAGACAGCTTGGCATATTGGAATGTGTTAACAACATAAGCTGATGTGTTGACCCGAGTTGATCATGTTAGTGACCCGAGTTGATCTAATTAGCGACCTGAGTTGATCCGGTGACCCGACCTGATCAGGAGACCTAACCCAACCTGACCTAAGTTAGTTAGGTGATTTGGTGACCCGAGCTGATCTATCTGGATACTCGAGTTGATGTGGCAACCTAAGTTGATCTGGCTGGTGACCCGAATTAATCTGGTGACCCGACCTGACCTGAGTTGGTTAGGTGATGTGGCAACCTGAGCTGATCTAGGTGATGACCCAAGTCGATGTGGTGACTTGAGTTAATCTAGCTAGCAACCCGAGTTGATCCAGCGACCTATCGCGATCTAGAGACCCGAGTCAAGCCGGCAACCCGAGTCGACCTAACGACCTGAGTGATCTAAGTTTATTATGGTAGTTGGAGTTACTTATGCGACTCGACTGATCTAAGTTGGAGGACTTGACAACTTGGCATACTGAGATGACTTCATTGATGAGTTTGCATACTCATCAGCATTACTATTGTGCATATTGGATGTGGTGACCTGAGTTGATCTGGCTAGGGACCTGATCTGGCTGGTGACCTAAGTCGATGTGGTGACCTAAGTTGATCTAGCTCAGGACCCGACTTGATCTGGTGACCCGACTTGATCTAGAGACCCCACCTGAGTTGAGTTCATCGAGCGATCTAGGGATCCAAGATGATCTAGCTGACTACCTGAGTCGATGTGGTGTCCCGAGTCGATCTGGCAACTCGAGTTGATCTGGCTGGCGACCCAAGTTGGCTAGGTGATGTGGCAACCTGAGTCAATGTGGCGATCAAGGCTGATTTGGTTGGCGACCTAAGTTGGTCAGGTGATCTGGTGACCAGAGCTGATCTAGCGACCCGAGTTGATCTAGTTGGCGACCCATGTGATGACCTAAGTTGATTTGGCTAGCGACACGAGTTGATCAAGTGACCCGTCCCGATCCAAAGACCTGAGTCGATTCGGCTATGTCAACCCAGCAACCTGAGTTGACTTGATGACCCGAGTCGACCCCGTGACCTGAGTCGACCTAGTGACCCGAGTCACTATGGTGACCTAATTTATTATGGCTATCTGAGTTACTTATGCGACTCGAGTGATCTAAGTTGGGGGACTTGACATACTGAGATGACTTCATTGATGTGTTTGCATACTCATCAACATTACTATTGTGCATATTAGATTTATGCGATCCAAGTTTAAATGAGTTGGCCTAGCTTGATCGTGAGCGAGGTCAAAAGTTGTAAAAAAAATAGACAAAGGAGGCTCCCTACGACAAAAAGAATGAAAAAACCAGAGTTAAAAAAAAATCACTCAGGCCATACATGGAGTCACGCCCTTCTTATTGTCGAGCTAGAAGCGGAGACTTGACTATGATAATACTTGAAGAGGAGTATGGGTCAATCATTCAAAAAGTGGACAGACTCACTGGAGATCTAAGTAGGTCAGGCTATCTAGTGACCTGACCTAATCTGGCTGGTGACCCGAGTCGATGTGGTGACCTGAGTTGATCTGGCTCGGGACCCGACTTGATCTGGTGACTCGACTCGATCTAGAGACCCCACCCGACCTGAGTTCATCGGGCGATCTGGTGATCTGAGATGATCTAGCTAACTACCTGAGTCGATGTCGTGTCCTGAGTTGATCTGGCGAACCGAGTTGGCCAGGTGATGTGGTGACCCAAGCTGATCTGGCTGGCGACCCGAGTCGGTTAGGTGATTTGGCGACCAGAGCAGATTTGGCTAGTGACCCAAGCTGATCTGGTGACCTGAGTTGATCTAATTGGTGACTCATGTGGTGACCCGAGTTGATCAAGTGACCTGTCCTGATCTAGAGACCCGAGTCGATCCAATAACCTGAGTTGACCCGGCGACCCGAGTCAACTTGACGACCCGAGTCAACCCAGCGACCTGCGTCGACCTAGTGACCCGCGTCGACCCAGTGACTCGCGTCGACCCAGTGACCCGTGTCGACCCAGTGACCCGTGTCAAACTGGCGACCCATGTCGAACCGGTGACTCGTGTTGACCTGACAACCCGCATCGACCTGGTGACCCAAGTCAACCCAAGTCGACTCGAGGCCCGAGTTGATCTGGCAACCCAAGTCGACCCGAGTCGACCCGATAACCTGAGTCAACCGAGTCACCTGAGTTGATCTGGCTGGTGACCCGAGTTGGCCAAGTAATGTGGCGACCTGAGTCAATGTGGTGACCCAAGCTGATCTGGCGACCACAGCTGATCTGGCTGGTGACCCAAGCTGATCTGGCGATCCGAGTTGATCTAGTTGGGGACCAGTGTGGTGACCTGAGTTGATCTCGCTAGCTACCTAACTTGATCTAGTTGGTGACCCGTGTGGTGACCGAGTCGACCCAGTGACCTGAGTCAATCGGTTGACCCAGTGACCTGAGTCAACTGAGTCAACCCGATGACAAGAGTCAATCGAGTCGACATGGTGACCTGAGATGACCGAGTCAGTCAGGTGATTGAGTCGACCCAGTGACCTGAATCGATTGAGTCGACCCGAGTCGACCAGGAGACCTTAGTAGACTAGGTCGACCCGTGTCAACCCAAGTCAACTTGAGGCCTGAGTCGATCCAGCAACCCAAGTCGACTCGGTGACCCGAGTCGACCCAGTGACCCAAGTCGACCTGATGACCTGAGTCAACCGAGTCGACCCGGTGACCCGAGTTGACCGAGTCGACCCAATGACCCGAGTCAATCGAGTCGACCCGAGTCGACCCAGCGACTGGGGTTTCTGTGGTGACCTAATTTATTATGGCAGTTGGAGTTACTCATTGGCGACCAGAGCTGATCTAGCAACCCGAGTTGATCTAGTTGGCGACCTAACCTGATCTAGCTGGCGAACTAATTTTGTCAGGTGATTTGGCGACAAGAGTTGATTTGGCTGGTGACCCAAGCTGATATGGTGACCTGAGTAAATCTAGTTGGGGACCCGTGTGGTGACTTGAGTTGATCTCGCTAGAAACTTGAGTTGATCCAATGACCCCTCCTGATCTAGAGGCCCGAGTCAACCCGAGTTGACCCGGTGACCCGAGTCACTCGAGTCGACCCGAGTCAATCGAGTCGACCCAGTGACTTGAGTCAACCGAGTCGACCCAGTGACCCGAATCAACCGAGTCGGTCAAGTGACTGAGTCGACCCGGTGACCTGAGTCGACTGAGTTGACCCAGTCGACCTGGTGACCTGAGTCGACAGAGTTGACCCAGTGACCTGAGTCAACTGAGTCGACCTGGTGACCCGAGTCAACTAAGTCGACCTAAGTCAGTCAGGTGATTAAGTCGACCCGAGTTGACCAAGTGACCCGAGTCAACCGAATCGACCGAGTGACCTGAGTCAACTGAGTCGACCCGATGACCCGAGTCAACTGAGTCGACCTGAGTCAACCGAGTCGACCGAGTCAACGTGGTGACCCGAGTCAACTGAGTCGGTCAGGTGACTAAGTCGACCCGAGTCAACCAGAGTCGACTGAGTCAACCTAGTGACCTGAATCAATTGAGTCGACCCGGTGACCTGAGTTGACTAGGTCGACCCGTGTCAACCCAAGTCGACTCGAGGCTTGAGTCAATCCAGCAACCCAAGTCGACTCGGTGACCCGAGTCGACCCAGTGACCCGATGACCCGAGTCGACCCGGTGACCCGAGTTGACCGAGTCGACCCAATGACCCGAGTCAACTGAGTCGACCCGGTGACCTGAGTCAACCAAGTCGACCCAGCGACCGGGGTTTTTATGGTGGCCTAATTTATTATGGTAGTCAGAGTTACTCACTGGCGACTAGAGCTGATCTAGCACCCCGAGTTGATCTAGTTAGCGACCTAACCTGATCTGGCTGGTGAACTAATTTTGTCAGGTGATCTGGCGATAAGAGCTGATCTGGTTGGTGACCCAAGCTGATATGGTGACTCGAGTAAATCTAGTTGCCGACCCATGTGGTGACCTGAGTTGATCTCGCTAGCGACTTGAGTTGATCCAATGACCCGTCTCGATCTAGAGGCTCGAGTCGAGCCAGCAACCCAAGTCGAGCTAGCAACCCGAGTCAACCGAGTCGACCTGATGACCTGAGCCAACCGAGTCGACTCGGTGACCCGGTGACCTGAATCAACCGAGTCGACCCGGTGACCAGAGTCGACTAAGTCGACCCAGTCGACCTGAGTCAACCGAGTCGACCCAGTGACCTGAGTCGACCCGATGACCCGAGCCAACCGAGTCGACCTAGTGACCCGGTGACCCGAATCAACCGAGTCGACCCGGTGACTAGAGTTGACTAAGTCGACCCAGTCGACCTGAGTCAACCGAGTCGACCCAGTGACCCGAGTCGACCCGATGACCCGAGCCAACCGAGTCGACCAGTGACCCGGTGACCCGAATCAACCAAGTCGACCCGGTGACCAGAGTCGACTGAGTCGACTCGGTGACCCGAGTCAACCGAGTCGATAGAGTTAACCCAGTGACCCGAGTCAACCGTGTCAACCCAATGACCTGAGTTGACATGGTGACCTGAGTCAACCAAGTTGACCTAAGTCAGTAAGGTGACTGAGTCGACCCGAGTCGACTCGGTGACCTGAGTCAACTGAGTCGACCTGGTGACCTAAGTCAACTAAGTCGACCCGGTGACCTGAGTTGACCCAGTGACATGAGTCAACCGAGTCGACCCGATGACTTGAGTCAACCGAGTCGACCCTGTGACCTGAGTCAACCGAGTCGACCCAGCGACCTGAGTCACTGTGGTGACCCAATTTATTATGGCAGTCGAAGTTACTGGCTGGCGACCCGAGTTGATCTAGTTGGTGACATAAGCTGATCTGGCTGGTGACCTAATTTTGTTAGGTGATCTGGTGACCAGAGCTGATCTAGCTGGTGACCCAAGCTGATCTGGCGACCTGAGTTGATCTAGTTGGCGACCCGTGTGGTGACCTGAGTTGATCTAGTTGGCGACCCGTGTGGTGACCTGAGTTGATCTCGCTAGCGACTTGAGTTGACCAAGTGACTCATCCCGATTTAGAGGCCTAAGTCGATCCGGCAACCCAAGTCAACCCGGTGACTTGAGTCAACCGCGTCGACCGAGTCAACCTAGTGACCCGAGTCGATCGAGTCGACTCGATGACCTGAGTCAACTGAGTTGACCCGATGACCTGAGTCAATTGAGTCGACCTGGTGACCCAAGTCAACCGAGTCGACCTAAGTCGACCCGGTGACTTGAGTCAACCGAGTCAACCCGGTGACCTGAGTCAACTGAGTCGACCGAGTTGACCTAGTGACCTAAGTCAACCAAGTCGACCCAGTGACCCGACTCGACCGAGTCGACCCAGCGACCCGAGTCGCTGTGGTGACCCAATTTATTATGGCAGTCAAAGTTATTGGCTAGCGA
>BSBK01009214.1:0-412683 GCA_027943335.1 Chamaecyparis obtusa
GACATTCATTTATCAACATGAAATGAATACAATTACAAATTGAAAAGACTCAAAGAGGAACAAACAAATGGCCAACTGACCACTTATCTAATCTTCCCCAACAAAGAGATAACAAAAAGGAATTGAATTACTTGTTCTACAAAATGTAGACATGCAAACCAACTGATTTACTTATAAACATATATTTGACAAAATGACATAGATGATGTTCAGAAATATGAAAGAAACAACCGATTGATTGATTTCAATCAGAGAAAATAAGTATATAGATCAACTGATTTGTGACACAAACTCCTCTTTATTTCAAAACACAAACACAATAGCCAACAAATTATTATTCTCCCTGCCATTACAATCAAAATGCAGAAAGGAATCCAGTAGTTCCCTTGCTATCCCTGTTACAAAATACAGAAAAGTAAATTCTCCCTCTTCCTATAGCCAATTGAATTCTTGAAGAAGAACCCTAACTCTGGTGAAAATTTTCTAATAAATAATGCTTCTCAGCTCCTTTTGGTTTCAATAATCGTTTCTTGAAATTCTATTAATTTCCTTTCACATTCAATTCCCGATGATCTTCTCCTTTTGCATTTGATACCTTTATAAACTTTTAAAAGTTTATAATAATATATCTTAATATATTTTGAATGATATTTGTAGTTGGATTTTGGACACATGGCACTTTGTTGAAGATAGTCAAAGTCACAAAACGTGACTGCCATTTTGATGATAGTTTTACATACCCACAGTCTATAGCAAATAACTTTTGTTGTAGGAATAATTTTGGAAATCGCTCTAGTGGAAGTATGCACAACTAGCCTTTGCACAAAATATTCAAAACTAAGTGAAATCCAATGATGGAAATGAGAGTTATGCCCCCCGCACTGAGACTGATTTTTTGGCATCAAAAAAATCTGGTTACAATTTGCTAAAGAAATCATTTGAAAATATTAATATATGTTTATCTTTTAGAAGTGCTTTGTAATGTATGTTGAGAATCCAGATGTTTATTTTAGAAGAAGATTCAATCTCTCCATTTCTAAATTAGGATAATCCCCTTTGAGTTTCTAATGCAAATCATCATGCACATGGATGAATATCCATTTCTAAAATGCATTACTTTATGACTGGTTAATTATGGAGCTTTCCTTTTCTTTTGTAAGCCTTCCATTTTCTCTAGACAAGGAGATTTGAAACCATCAATATGATTATCAGCTTCCATTAATTATAGATGAATTTCAATAATGATGGGACCTCCTTTGAAACTGCATTTTAGATTTCTGGACTGATCATCTAGATTGTACCTTTGAATTTGGATCGAACTATGAACCTTGAACTTGGCACTTGACCCAAGGGAGATAAAAAATTGAACTTTGAACCTTGAACTTGGAACTTCTTGGTTCAAGGTTCAAATTCAATAGCTCCTCTTGCAATGTTGTCCCCTTATAAAGTATAACTTCACAAAAGCACCATAAGCAAAAACCACTACAAATTATGAGAAGATTTGAGGAAATTTCTTCATGGGGCTTGTTTTTTTTAAAAAAAATTTAAAGGTGCCAAAGGCAAGCCAACACATATGATATTACATAATAACAATACTAATCAGCTAGCTGCATGAACCATGAAATTGTAGAGAAGATGCAAGTCCATTAAAAAATCTCACGCATAAGACAATGAGCCTCGATGGAAAAATATTTACCACCCAACCACGTGGAGCCTTGAGGCCCACTTCCTCTGATCTAGGAGATAGATGTGAGGCCCCACACTACACGTTCAAAACAAAAAATAGAAAAAAACATAACATGAACACAACAAAGAGAATCCAAAATGAGACATAAAGAATACACAAGGGATGCAACAAGGTATACATACGAGACACCAACGGGAAACATACAAGATACCATAGGCAAACCATAAGGAAAACTGAAGGGAATTCTAAGAAACATGTAGGAGAGTGTCAACACATAGCTCCCAACTATCCTGGGTTATCCTAACTATCCCTCTCTAGACCTCGGCCCCCAAGTTAGGACTCATGTGGAATCAAAAATATTTAATGAGGATAAGGAAGCTGATTTTCCAGATCAATGCCACACATGCAGCCTAGCCTTCTCCAAACCACCCATGGTCCACATAATATTTATGATGGCCATGGGTGAGGAAACATAATTGTCTGGATTAATGGGTAAACCCAACCCGATTCATTTTATTAGGTTATCACTTGATTACAACTCCACAATGGGTTATCTTGATCTAACCATTTAAGGTCCTAACCACATTGCAATCCACTCTCATCGAAATGATCCTAGTAAACCTTCCCCGTATGTTCCAAATTAAAAACAAAGAGGTTAACAATCAAACAATCACCAAAGAAATATCAAAGATTCATTAAATCTAAAGAAACCACTAAAGTAGAGTTTGAAGCATAAAAACTTGGAATCATCACTATGATCCATATTTGTCATCATAGGGAAAAGGACATAAAAAATGAGATAATATATGCATCATGCTATGAATCTCATAGGAACCTCTCTAGGTTCCAACACATAAACCTTAATCTAGATACAACATAACTCATGCACATGTTCCTTTTTGGATCCATTCCATCAAATAACATAGTACACTCATCATTAAATTGGAATTTGCATAATTCAACCATAAAATACCCAAGAACAGAGAAAAAAGACCTTATGTGACCTCAAATACACAGTTAGGCCTCAAAACATGTTACAATAAACATGATACACCAATCATATGAGATTATGAAAATATTAACATTCAAACAACAAGACAATTAAAATATCAAGACAAAACCCTAGGCCCAAGTAAACTAAATGAATTCTCAAGCACCCCCAATTCTTGAACATGGAATACACTGGCCATCAAACTTGCATCATAAGAACAAACATTAAATTGATGGCTTAGAGACAAAATTTCATGCATAACTTTCAAATAGATAAAGATGAATTGAATGGAGTTACAACAATTTCTAATTGAAATGAACACTAAAATTACCTATAATCTTCTAGCTAAATGAAATGTAATTACATTAACTATAACCTTTAACCAAATAAATAAAAATTGACTCCCAAACCAAAAAATACAATAGAACATGCATATTAAGATAATCTAAGTCAAATAAATAATTTTCAAATTCGGGTTAACTATGCTAATAATGGGGCCATCATTCCTAATTACAATAATTATTAAATAAATTATTTAATTACTATTTATAAACAACATTTGTAAAATTAGACCCTAGATAGTATTATCACTTTAGATAAACAAAAAATGAACTTAAACAACTATATTAAGTTTTTTTTTTGCTCAATAAATTAGTAGATTATGTTATTGTGTGTGTGAGTTTGTGACCTGCAACACAACACTTCAATAGGATAATAACATCACTTGTTAGAGGAAAATGAAGATTCAATTGAAAATGCTAACAAGAAAAAGCATCCTATTGCTCTCTAATTAATGTGAGTATGAAATAGGGGTTAGTTGTTCTCAGATTTAACCCTTAAAATAGTGACAATCTACACTAAAATGAGAGATTCAAAGTGCATGTAAACAACCTAAATGAGAGCATGAAATCCTAATTTCTTCCATTAAAACCCAAATTGAAGTGTTTTCTACTTAATAAAAGCTTGAAATCATGGAAAACAACTATCAATCCAAGCATTAGTTCACAAATTCTCCAAAGCATGAGAGTTCATAATCATGGATCATGAAGCCTCAAATCTATGAGCAAATGAGAGCCTAAACATTAAGATTGGAAGCAATTAGCAATGTGTTAAAGAAGCCTTTCAAAAATCTAAAGGAGCTAGAAGAGGAAGAAGAAGAAGAAGAGCCTTTGAAAGTTCTCTTTTATAAGATTTGGAAGAGAATCAACAGTCGAGATGCATCCATGAGGAGTGGCTAAGAAGTATCTTGGCTTGATCCTTAATCCATGTGCAAACCTCCTTGTTTTAAGTTGTGTTTGTTGTGTTTGTTTGATTTAGGAGATATTTATGCATTTTTCATAATTAATAACTCTAGCCTTTGCTTTTGATGGGGTTTAAGTAATTAAATAGGCCTAGAGTTAATAACCTTGATTTTTGCTTGAACTTTAGTGATAAATGCTTGATTTAGAAATTGATGGGGTTTAATGAATTTTTGAGAATTTATACTAATAATCAAAGATCAAATTAGCATAATTAAGGTTATATACCAAATTAAGGGCAAATAGGGCCTGAGGTTCTGTTAGCCCAGTTTTAGGTGATTACATTTGCCCCTCTTTGAATTGCTTTGCGAATAGAACAGGAATTCAAAGAAAATCTTATTCAAAGCGTGATTCAGGAGGTTTACAGAGTAGTGAAAACTACTTTGAAATTGAGAATTCTGAGCTTGATTGAATGAAATCCTACCTGGTTTCCAAAAAGCTGTCAATTCTGAACTTGATTGAACGCAAATTAACAATACCGATTCTGAGCCTGATTGAACGAAAATTGATAAAAGAATTCTGAGCTTGATTGAATGAATTCTTGCTTGGTTTCCAAAAAAAACTGTCAATTCTAAACTTGATTGAATGCAAATTGACACTACCGATTCCGAGCTTGATTGAACAAAAACCAATAAAAGAATTCCGAGCTTGATAGAATGAATTCTTGCTTGATTTCCAAAAAAAAACTATGAATTCTGAACTTGATTGAACACAAATTGACAATATCGATTCCAAGCTTGATTGAACGAAAACAGATAAAAGAATTTCGAGCTTGATTGAATGAATTCTTGCTTGATTTAGAAACTATCAATTTTGAGCTTGATTGAACAGGAATTGACAATACCGACTCCGAGCTTGATTGAATGAAGGTCAATATGAGATTTGAAAAGAATTTTCAGTTGAAATTAACAGTCTCAGCTTGATTGAAGAGAACTGTTATGCCCCTGGTGTTGAAAAATTTGATTCAAAGCATTAAAGTTTGGTATGATTATGCCCCCTCGGGACCAAAAGTGGAATGAATTGGAATAAACTAATTAGAGTCAAGCATTACAGTGATTGAATTGACCGCAGGTCAAGCATAGATCGATTAGAAAGAATTTTCAGGTTGTTTTGATCAATTAAAGTGCCCCAGAAGCACTGTTTGACCAAGTTTGACCAAGAATTTGAGAAAATTAACCAAGCTTGACTTGTGTTGAAGTGATATCCCAGCATAAAAATCTGATTTTCCTTGCCCACTGCATCAATTTTGCACCATTTTGCCCCTGTTTGACCGTGCTTTGACCATTTTGACTTGTACCCTTTTTTGAATATTAACCTTGCTGTGTAACTCTATTTTTACGGCATTGAGCTGATACCAATCACCTGTTTCAATTTTAGTCCTGAGATGACGCCTCTGTGATGTCTAATGAAGAAAGTCCCTTAAGGTGTCGGGGTTCCCGGGAGGCTTAAATAGGCCAAACATTAACTTTTTACTATTCATTTTCACTTTTACCCCTTGAAATTCTCAGAGCTCTGAGTAGACATGGTGTTCCCCGTGGAGAAGCATCAATTTGAGAGGGCCAGATGACATGACCACCTGAGGCATTATGAGGCACCTGTGAGTATTTGATAAATGAACCTTTTCGATTTGAAAACTTTCAATTTCACGCACTTCCATGCATTTTATAGGCTAATTAATGTTGTGTCACATCCTGTATACAAGATCGCATCATGTCAAACTCATGTCGCCTCCTGAATTTTGGATCGCATCCGGTATTTCTTGGATCGCACCCCAGCGGGTCGCGTCTGGCAAAATTCAAATGTTTTTAGCCAAAGTTTAGGATAGGTTCGCATTCGGTATACCGGATCGCACCCCGTATTTCTTGGATCGCACCCCATATTTCTTGGGTTGTACTTGGTTTTAGAGTCGCATACAGGGTTTCTTGAATCGCATCTAGGATTTCAGAATCGCATCTGGTTTTTCTGATTTCTTGGTGCAGTTAACTTGTCCTTCTAATCTTTTTGAGCATATTTGCATCAACTGCCTTTGGTCTAACTCTGACATAGTGCCCCTATTTTCTATTGTGTAGGTCAAGTTCCTGGTTGTATCCTTTAGATCACCATGATCAGCCCAGGTGTTGGCTCTTTGGGATTAGTTGAGTGATGCTGAGCAGCAGATCGTACGACATTGTGGTTTATGGAGCTTAGCTGATTTACCTCACATTCAGGTAAATCAAGGTTTTCTCATAGCACTGGCAAAGCAATGGCATTCAGAGCACAACACCTTCCATTTATCGACTGGTGAGAAGACGGTCACCCCTGAGGACATGTGGAGGATTCTGCATGTATACGTGATGGGACACCACATTAAGTACAAGGCCTCTGGACCTGCAGCAATTGCTGATGTGAGGAGACTGTTTAGGGATGATACTATTGATGGCTGTTATCTGAGTTGGGACCATATGGTCACCAACTATGCCCCTCTGCCTGTATACCTAGCTAGTTTGATAGGAGGCATCATGATGCCAGATAGGGACCAGCATGGTTTTATGTGTGGCTGGTCCCATGTGATAGGGCAGATGATTCAGAGTCCTGGGAGGTATGCCTAGGGTAGCTGCATACTAGCTCACTTGTATTGTGAGTTACATGAGGTGGTTTATCAGTATTCCCACTCCATGACTATAGCGAGCATTGTATTACAGATCTGGGCATTGGAGCACATCCCTGTGACTCGCCCTATTGTTCATAGGCACCGTGATGCCGGGTTGCCATATATTTACATGTATACATGATTCATTCAGTAGCCCCACCTGGGCAAGTTAGAGTACTAGCACCATCTATTAGATGACGCGACTGAGGTAGAGTGGTGACCATATCGTGATTGTGAAGTTTGGCCCTCTAATGTTAGGTAGATGCCCTTTTTCTTTCAGAGTCGGTACCTGGTCGGGCGGACCCACTATGTGATTAAGCAATTTTTGGTTACTTGAGTCTATCATCAGTATGGATGTGTACAGGGCATGTCACAAGAGACTTGCAGATATGCACATATCAGGAGTGAGGAGGCTCAGTGGGGAGCTAGATTAGTATATGAGACAACCAGTCATGAGATTGCACAGATGCGGGCTATAGCTTGGGACTATCAGGTTGGTGTTCATGATGCTAGGGTGACGGATGAGTATCATACCCATTACATGAGGTATCCTTATCCTCGATTCACTACTCTCGAGGATGTTGTTCCATGTATTGAGGATGCTCTTGATTAAAATCCTAAAGATGATGTCGGGTGAGCTCATGGTGGACGTGGTGGGAGAGATGGAGGCAGAGATGGAGGCAGAGGTGCCGGCAGAGGGGGAGGAGATGGAGGAGGTGGAGGAGATGGAGGAGATGATAGAGGTGGTGGAGATGGAGGAGATGATAGAGGTGGTGGAGGTGGAGCAGTGGGTGGTAGCTGGCAGCGGGCCTCAGGAGGTGACACTAGTCATCAGCAGCAGAGAGTACGGGTCACCCCTCCCTAGAGAGACATAGGACTGCTATTGCACAAAGATCAGCACGCACAATGACCTGCTGGAGGAGATTAGGATCAGTGACAAACACGACAGGAGGGGGCCAGTGGGACATAGACTATTCATGTTGTATTCATGGACATCTTGTATATCATAACATATCCTGTATCTATACCATTTTTTTGTATCATTTGTACTGTTATATCTCCTGGACTCTGCTTCATGCTTTTGATACTTTGTTTCATGCTTTGATATATTGATACTCTGATTCATTGGTGACCTCTGATAGATACCCTTGCTCATGGACATTTTTTATTATATATTGATGCTCGTACTGATTCTGCCATTGGTATTCTTTATCTAATGTGTCTCATCTTTCATGCTTTCCATTTCTGCACATGTGATATATGATGTTTTTCTTATGCTTGAGACTTTTGATGTGATAGTCATGCTTGGTCTAGAGTAGATAAAGTGATGATAAAATGATGTCATAATACATTTCACTGATATATGCTCATGTTTTTGTTATTTTCAAAGCTTCATGAATGTATGGATGTATGGATGTATGAGATGTATGTATGGACATCTCAATCTTATTTATGTATGAATCGATGTGAATGCAAAATGCAAGTGGTTTTATGATATGAAATGATTTATGAATGTAAATGAATATCAGTGATTTTTACTCCATTTTTTTTATTCTATTGCTTATGATTCCCTGATGCACTTGGTCAAATGGTTAATATTTAAGTATTTTCAACCCATACCATGAATGCTTTAGATAGATGTTCAGCTTACATCATTTCTTTTAGAATAAATCTCAGTTGATAACATTGCCTCTAATAATTGAATCCACATTTCAAGCTTATGCAAGACAAATGAATGCAGCTAAATTAAAATGAATGCAATTTAAAATGAACTTCAATGCAACTAAAGACAATGAAATGCATCTAAATGAATCCTAATGCAAATTAACATGACATGCAACTAAAATGAAATGCACCTAGACACCTAGGACAGTCACTGTTTTATTCAAAGCGGGTTGTTTTCATCATAGAACCTTTGTGTTAGCGGGACCTCTAGAGGATAGTACAATTTTCACGAATAGATTTAGAAATTCTGAAAATATGAATACCTCCTCATCATTCACCATGTTGAAAGACAACCTAAACATTAAAGCACCTAGCTATAAATGTTGTCAGTTACTTCCTGACATATCTTTGTTAGTTGCTAAATAGGCAAGGAAATAGATCCAACCTCACTAAGGCTTTCATAGGAAATAGGTCAAGGTATACATGGCGTTCCACTACAAGGTGGAGGCACTTATAAGTAGACACCCATTTCCCATGATCGCCTTAGATCATTGGAGTTATTACCACAAACAGAAAACAAAGAAAATATCATGCCCCAATCCTCGTTTCTCTTAGTCCAAAAACATCATCGAGTTACTCGTGGAAGCATAACTTAGCAAAAATTGATAATAAGAAAAAGAAAGATTCTTTATCCCTTAGCATGTTCATCGGATTTATAGAATATAAATAGAAAATTGTGATTATAGCATTGAAAAACACTCGATCTATTTTTGCAAACACATGCTTTAAGAATTATTACCAACAATTCATGTCTTCATTGATAAGTGTCTCACCTGTTGTAGTGCTTAGAAACATTGTTTTCATCATGACGCTGCGTTACGAAACACATTTTGAGATCTAGTTGGTGGGTGTTGAGAAACACCGTTTGTCGTAGTTTATAGTCAGTTGCGGACAAGGGTGGTATTGAGAAATACCGGTGTTCGTAGTTTATTGTCATTGCGGATGTATCATCGTGTCAGCAAATGTGATTATGAATGTGATCCAATGCCCCCCAGAAAAATAGTTTACCTAGGACCCTAATGTGGATAGATTCCAGTCTTAGGAAGGTACAATTTGTCTTAAAGTTCCTTTAGGACTTGGCGTGTCATGAAAGTGACTGGAAAATATATACAAGCTGATATTTACATTGGCCAAATGTGCAAGCGTTGTCTTGATAGATAGAGTGTTGATTACAAGTAGCGCCTGTTTACCAGGTTTTCACTACTTGGCCAAAGTTTTATTCTATTTTTGCTATCATGGCGCTTGTTTACCAGGTTTTCACCAAGACACTTTTTTCTCTTTTTCATTTTTTTTGTTGTTTTTTGATTTTCTATTTTTTTTGGACCCACCAAGGTGCCTATTGCTAGGTTCTCACCAAGATGGTCATTTTTCAGGACTTTTTCCATTGTTTTTTATTTTTTTCAAGATCCATTTTCTCTGTACAGGGGCTTCCTTAAGAATGTTAGGCATAAAACCTTTTCAGATGCAAAGTATTGATAGGATCTAGCAACACATCTCCCTCAGGCATAGCCAACTGATAGGCTCCTGATCCAAATGTTCCTGTAATGACAAAGGGACCCAGCCAATTGGGTTCAAATTTTCCCTTTTGTTCTCTGTGTTGTTGGTTTTTTGGATTTTCTCTAAGAACTAGATCCCCAATTTGAAAGCTTCTAGGTTTCACTTTCTTGTTGTATCCTCTTGACATTCTTTTCTGGTAAGCTTTGAGATGATCAAATGCATGTTGTCTGCGCTTGTCTAGCAATTCAAGCTCTTGCAATCTAGAGATTCTATAGTCTTCATTAGTGACTAAATGTTTCAGTGATACTCTTAGTGAGGGAATCTCTACTTCAACTAGTAAAACTGCTTCTGACCCATAAACTAGTGCAAATGGAGTTGCACCAGTTGGAGTTCTTATGCTCATTCTGTAAGCCCATAAGGCTGGATTTATTTGTAAATGCCAATCCTTTCTTGATTTGTTTACTATCCTATGCAAGATTTTTAGAATGTTCTTATTGGATGCCTTAGCCTGCCCATTACCTTGAGGGTAATAGATTGAGGAGCAATGCTGAGTGATTTTAAATTGAAGACACAGCTCATCTATGTCTTTGTTCTTGAATTTTCCCCCATTGTTAGTCACAATCGACGAGGGCACGCCATAACGGCAAATGATGTAATTCAAGATGAACATTGAAACTTGTTTTCCTGTTGCATTGGACAATGGGATAGCTTCCACCCATTTTGTGAAATATTCAGTTGTGGTGATGATTTATTTGTGTCTGCCTGATGAATTGGGATAGATCTAACCAACCAAATCAAAGTCCCATTGCTGAAAAGGCCAATGTGTTATGAAGGGAATTAGCTCTCTAGCTGGTGCATGTATGAGGTTACCATGAATCTGGCATTTCTTACAAGTTTTTGCAAAATGAATAGCATCCTTTTCCATGGTGGGCCAATAGTATCCAACCCTTAGGAGTTTCTTGGCTAACGAAAAACCATTTGAGTGTGATCCACACACACCTTCATGAACTTCTTTTAATACATGATTAGACTCTTCATGTTCTAAACACCTAAGAAGTGTGCCATCTAGACTACATCTAAACAAGTCATTAGCAATGATCAAATAGCGAGATGTTGCTCTTATAAGGGATCTTTTTTCATTTCTAGAATAGCCTTCAGGAATGATTTGGTCTGTGAGATAATAATAGATAGAGGCATATCTGGACAACACTTGAGTTTCAAGGGCATAGACAATTTGACATGCAGGGGAATCATAAGCTAGAAAAGGGAGTTCTTCCACTAGGAAGTCATAGCGAAATTGGTGTTCTTCCAATTGTAACATAGATTCTAAAGTAGCCATCACATCAGCTGCTCTATTTTCTGACCTTGGGATCTGTTGAAAAGTGATGAAGACAAAGTACTTTTTCATATCATCCACCATTGTTTTGTAGGGCATAAGCTTTTCATCCTTAGTTTGATAATCACCATTTACTTGATTGATGATGAGCTGTGAATCCCCCGTATATGTGTAATTCAATGATTTTCCACTCTATTGCAAGCTTGAGCCCATTGACAAGAGCTTCATATTCCGCCATATTGTTGGTGCATGAAAATATCATCTTATAAGCTTTTGGGATCTTATACCCTTGTGGTGTAATGAATAAGCAACTAGCTCCTGATCCTTGTTGTGTGAAGGACCCATCAAAGTACATTTTCCAGGGGTGTTTGTTAGATGCATTATTGATTCATCTGGAAATTCTATCAGCAATGGCTTATTAATACTTTTATGAATTTCTAGATTCGATTGTGTGCGTATTTTTAGCATGAACGTTTCGGATCACACTCTGTGATCCATCATCAGGATAGAGAAAGTGCCAGGAAGAATAGTAAAAATGTAGACAAGGCCTCACCCAAGAGAAATATGAAGGGAAAGGGGGAGAGATGACACGCTAACCAATGAACAAAAGACTAGGAAGACATGGAGAAAAAAGAAGAACAACTGATGAAAAAGTACTATGTTAATAAGTACAGCAAAAGTGGATAGATGTATTAAGGGGGTGAATAAACTAAAAGATATATAGTCTAACTATAAACATAAAAATATGCAAATCTAAAAAATAAAAATAGCAAAGTTATATATATATATATATATATATATAATAGAAACAGGCAATTAAAAACTATGTGAATAGAAGAATAAAAAATATAAAATATAAACAAAAAGATACGAAAATAACCGCAAAGATATAGAGAACATCTAAAAAAAGAGCACCTAAGAAGTTCTAAGAACCCCCTGAAAAAAATAAAATAAGCATGCAAATATATGCAAACCGACTATATGAAGAGACCAAGACAATATATATAGATATATATATATATATATAATAGAATAAAAATAAATAAATAATAATATATATTTAATAGTATATTTAATAAGATGTAAATATTTACATCTTATTAAATATATATTATTATGTATTTAAAAAAATTATAGAATAATTATGTATATAATGATATATATATATATATATATATATATATATATATATATATATATATATATATATATATATATATATACATGTATATATATATATATATATATATATATATATATATATATATATATACATGTATATATATATATATACATGTATATATATTTACATCTATATACATGTATATATATTTATCTATATACATGTATATATATTTATCTATATACATGTATATATATTTATCTATATACATGTATATATATTTATATATATACATGTATATATATTTATATATATACATGTATATATATTTATATATATACATGTATATATATTTATATATATACATGTATATATATTTATATATATACATGTATATATGTATATATACATGTATATATATGTAAATATATATATATATATATTCATATATATATATATATATATATATATATATATATATATATATATATATACATGTATATATATGTAAATATATATATATATATATATCTATATATTTATATCATTATATTCATAATTATTCTATAATTTTTTAAATAAATAATAATATATATTTAATAAGATGTAAATATTTACATCTTATTAAATATACTATTAAATATATATTATTATTTATTTATTTATATTCTATTAATATATATATATATATATATATATATATATATATATATATATATATATATATATATATATATATATATATATATATATATATATATATATATAACTTTGCTATTTTTATTTTTTAGATTTGCATATTTTTATGTTAGTATATAGTTAGACTATATATCTTTTAGTTTATTCACCCCCTTAATACATCTATCCACTTTTGCTGTACTTATTAACATAGTACTTTTTCATCAGTTGTTCTTCTTTTTTCTCCATGTCTTCCTGGTCTTTTGTTCATTGGTTAGCGTGTCATCTCTCCCCCTTTCCCTTCATATTTCTCTTGGTGAGGCCTTGTCTGCATTTTTACTATTCTTCCTGGCACTTTCTCTATCCTGATGATGGATCACAGAGTGTGATCCGAAACATTGATGCTAAAAATACGCACACAATCAAATCCAGAAATTCATAAAAGTATTACTAATGGATTGTGGAAATCTAATGTTGTTAATGGCTTATTATCAGTCAATGGCATCTCAGCAAGTTGATCAGCAATCACCTGCCCTTTAATAGCCTTCCTGTCCACATATTCAATATCAAACTCACTTAGGATCAAAACCCACTTAGCCAGTCTTCTTGTAAGCATTGCTTTATTCAATAGGTACTTGAGTGGATCAATTTTAGCCATTAGTTTCACCTTGTGTGCTAGCATATAGTGTCTCAGTTTTTGAGATGCAAACACTACCGCTAAGCATGCCTTTTCTATCATTGAATAGTTTAGCTCATATGTGACCAATGTTCTACTGATGTAGTATATGGCTTGTTCTTTCTTGGTCTCATCTTCTTGTGCGAGGAGCGCACCTAGTGATGTGTCTGTGGTTGATATGTAGAGCAACAAAGGTTTTCCATAAATTGGCGCCATTAGAATTGGAGGAGTCATCAAATAGTTCTTAACTTGGGTAAAATTCTCCTCACACTATGCATCCCAAGTAAATGTGGTTCCTTTCCTCATCAACTTTGTGAAAGGTTTTGCTTTATCAGCCAACTGAGATATGAACCATCTTATAGATTTTAGCTTTTCCTTGTAAGGTTCTCATCTGACTAATATTCTTTGGCAGTTTCATGTTTAGGATTGCTTTCACCTTTGCAGGATCCACCTCAATTCCCTTAGCCGAAACTATAAATCCTAAGAGTTTTCCAGATGATATGCCAAATGTGCATTTCTTAGGATTAAGTCTTAATTGGAACTATTCCATTCAATCAAAGATTCTCCTCAGATCCTCTATGTGTGTAGACCTCATTTTTTATTTTTTCCAAAGTATCATCAACATAGTCTTCCATATTCTTGTGCATCATGTCATGGAAGATTGTGGTCATTGCTCTCTGATATGTGGCACCTGCATTTTTAAGACCAAACGGCATCACATTCCAATAGTATGTACCCCATGCACAAGTGAATGTTGTTTTCTCTTGGT
This sequence comes from Chamaecyparis obtusa, assembly GCA_027943335.1. Classification (NCBI taxonomy): domain Eukaryota; kingdom Viridiplantae; phylum Streptophyta; class Pinopsida; order Cupressales; family Cupressaceae; genus Chamaecyparis; species Chamaecyparis obtusa. The sequence goes on from BSBK01009214.1 coordinate 14,410, forward strand.
CCTCGGGAGCAATTTTGATCTGATTATATCCTGAAAATCCATCCATTAGGGAGTACATCTCATAACCTGCTGTTAAGTCCACAATCATGTGTATGTTTGGGAGTGGAAAATCGTCTTTAGGACAAGCTCTGTTGAGATCCCTAAAATCTGTGCACACCCTTATTGATTTGTCCACCTTTGAAACAGGAACTATATTGGAGATCCACTCCACATAATCAATTGCTCTAATGAATCCTGCCTTCAATAATTTTTCCAGTTCTGCTTTCACTAGTAATGCCACATGTGTATTCATTTTTCTAAGTTTTTGCTTGACATGTTTCACATCTGGTGAAATAGACAAATGGTGCATAATCAAATTCGTATCCAATCCAAGCATATCTGAGTAAGACTAGGTGAAGTTGATCTTCTTTGCTTTAAAGAAACTGGTGAATTGGATTTTCTCATCTTCTGTCAATGATTGAGCTATGTGAATTAACTGAGGGTTTTCTGTTGTTCCCAAATTAATGGGTTGTGTTGGTTCAATCAAAACTGAGGACCTTTCTTGGAAATGATTTGGGAGGATATCAAGCATCCCATCCTTTGATGCCCCAAGGGGGTTTTCACCATTGGATGCATCTTTTTCTTTTTCTCTTTTAGGATCTGATACTGCCACTAAGTGGTTTTCACCATCAGATCTCTTGTTCATTTTCTTTTTCTTTTTGAGATTGAGAAACTTGATATCCTCCTCAGTCATGATTTTGCTCATTGCACTGGTGGAAGAATGGAATGGTTCACAAGCATTAAGATAGCAGGCTATGGAATAGTCATTGTCAAAGGATAACAAGCTTATGTCTATGGATTCATCCCAGTCTATCAAGTCAGGATCTATTAAGGACAGAGATACAACAGGTTCAAGAGACAACACCGCATTGTTATCATCACTTATAACTTGCAAAACATCATCTATTAAGTTTGCTTCTCTATAGGTGTTAGGATTATTAGAGTCAGATTCGTTATTATTAGAGGTTATGTTAATGTTATATGGATTTAACTCTAGTGATCTAACATTAGAACTTTCTCCTTCTTCCATCAAGACTCTAGGAGCAAACTTGTGTATCACATCTATTTCTATGTCCATGGTTGCATCAGAAAGGACATCCCATTCATACTCATGTGAATCCACCTGGCTATAATCTGAGACTCCCAAAAAGTTGGCAATGGTCATAGGCACCTCATTTTCATCATCAGCATGATTCACTTCTTCTTGCAATGGTTCTTGTGGATTCATTGCTTCAGGCTCTTGTTCTTCATCAGGCTCATCTTCTTGTTCTCCTTCTAATTCTTGTCTAATACTTGAACCAAGGAATGTAGCCTCTGGATCTCCTTGTAAAAGTAATAACCTTTCATAAGGAATGGGTTGTCCTACTACTTCTTCTTCATCATCTAAATCTCCTGATGTATCAAATACTGGACCTTTTCCCACTGTAGGGTGAAATCTAGCTTCTCCGAAGCCTATTCCAGTCTTGTCTTTAGGATTTCGGAAATCCATGTGTAGGGGTTCCACTAGTCCTTGGTTATTTTGTCCCAATGGTCCTTTTCCTTTGAACCCCATTTTTTTCATAAGGTTGTATCCTTTCTCGTATTTGCTCGAAGAGATCTCAACATGTTTCACATTCCCATCTGCTTCAGGTTCTTTGTAAAGCCATTGCAAGACAACCTTTTCTTCATTCTCTTCTTCTAAGGATATTCTTGCTTTTACCATTCTGGTTCCTTCATGTATAGTTAAAGCACTACCATTTGAAGGTGTAGATGTAGATGAGGGCATTCCTTGTGTCCTAGGAGATATAGGTAGATCTATCAAAGATGCTACAGGATCTATTTTGTACTCTCCCATGCTGGTTTCTTGGATATTGATTTTCTGAGCAAAGCTTCTCAAGACCATGTCCTTAGATGTTTCTACCTTGGGAGACCCTTCCTTGTTATGGGGAACCATGCTTTTAGTTTGTTTGAGGTTATTAAAAGTATGTGTGGTATCTGCTGGAATAGTCACCTCCACTCCATTATGAGGAAACTTTAGGCATTGATGATATGTAGAAGGCATTGCCTGCATTGAATGTATCCACGGTCTTCTGAGAAGAATGTTGTAAGCAAGGGGTAAATCAAGAACTTGACAAAGAAGGTCTTGCTCTATAGGCCCTACTCTAATGGGTAAGACAACCAATCCTTTGGAGGATCTCTCTTCCTCATCATATGCCTTGATTGTTATCTTTCTCCAATGATCAATTGTGTGCTCGGAGAAACCTAGTTGTTGTACCAAGTTGTAAGTACAGATGTTCAAACCAGCGCCTCCATCTATCAAGACATGCTTGACTCGGTGTTTATGAATAAGAACTTCCAAATGAAGGGGTTGATTATGTGGTTGATTTGTCGACTTGTCATCCTCTTCTGAAAAAGATAGGTAATGTGGTGAACTCATGTGGCCAACCATGGCCTGGAATCTATCCACATCTAAGTCTTTTGGTACATGTGTGCTTAATAAGGCATGATCAAGAATCTCCCTATGACTAGGAGAAATTTTCAACAATTCTAGGATAGATATATGTGTAGGTGTCTTTTGCAATTGTTCCACAAGATTGAATTTTGGAGAGGGAACCACTTGTTTAGAAGTTGTTGCTGTTGTAGGTGGTGTGTTAGATGCTGAAACACCTTTAAGAGTAAATTTTGTTTGGCTTCATGTTATGGCATTGGTAGATTCAGTTTTGCTCTTCACCCCTTTGAGAGTGATCATGTTGATGGAATAGTCACATGGTTCCATCATGTTGATTACATTGTCACTATTAGTGTACGTGTAGTGAACGTTATTGTTTTTAGAAGTTTCTCCTTTTTCATAGCTTGGTAGCGGGGTTTGAAATGCCTTGTGATCATTATTCATGTGATGTCCATCTACCTTAACTTTCCCTTGTTCAATAAGATCCTAAATAACATGTCTCAATTTTAAGCAATTATTAGTGGTGTGTCCTTTATTATGATGGTAATAGCAATAGTCATTATCATTCCACCACTTAGGTTTATCTTCTAGATCCCAAGGCTTACCTGGTTCTGGGATTGTAATAATGTTATTGTCCACAAGCGATTTCATAATCACTTCCAAGGTATCTCCCAATGGAGTAAATGTTCTCCTAGGGCATGGTGCCCAAGGTTCTCTTTGAGATTTGCTGAAAGTATTGTTTGTCTTTGGAGTCTCAGTAGGAGTCGGACTCTTGTTTGCTTGAAGACTTGCGGTTAGATTAAAAGCCTCTAGTTTGGGTTTTGAATTAGGAGCATCAACCACTCCATCATTAACCACATTTTTGTTCTTGTTTGCATATTTTTACTTGTCTTTAGTGGTATAAGACTTGTCTCTATGTTCCTTGTGAATAGTAATTTCACCTTTCTTGATTAGAACTTCCTCTATGTTGAGAGCATTATCAATCATTTTGTCAAAGCTTGGTGGTCCTTGTAATTGAATTGGGAAATTCATTTTTGGGACCAAATTGTTAACAAAAATGTGCATTTTTTCATTTTCAGGAATCTCTCTAGCGTATCGTGCAAATATCTTTCTCCATCATTGTAGGAAACTCAAGAATGACTCTCTCATTTTCTATTTAGTATTGCACAAATCCAACATGGTGATGGTGTGTTCAATGTTGTAGGAGTAGTGTTGTATGAATTTTTGCACCAACTCATCAAATGTCTTGATTCCAATAGGCAATTTGGAAAACCATTCTATAGATTGTCCACCTAGACTTCGTGGGAATAGCCTCATAATGTATGTTTGTTCATGCATGAACTCCATACTAGTTGTACAAAATTCCCTCACATGATCTTGAGGGTCAGAATCTCCCATGTACTTGTCATATTTTGGTATCGTAACATTCTTAGGAAATGGAATCATTGTGAGTCCTTTATCAAAAGGGAACGGACATATGTGTTCCAAAGAATATTGTTGTTTTGGTTTATCCTTTGCGTCCTTGAGTTCTTGAATTTCTGCTTTCATAGCAAGGAACTGTCTATTTAGGATTGACATAGGACTTATGTCCACCTTTTGTTTGAGTTGTTCCACATCATAGTCTTTGGGTAATTTCACACCTCGGGAAGTGAGCTCTAAGAAGTATTTTTCTTTGTTTTCTTCCAAGGCTCTTTCAAGTATTTTGTGAAATCTTATGTTGCTCAAAGCTCTATTGTATTCCTTTTTCATAGGGTCCGCATCGTCATCAGCCATATCATCCTCATCATTATCATCATCATATTGGGCTTTTAGTTTTTGTTCCTCATGTTCTGCTTCTTCATTTTGTGCATGAAATCTTTCATCCCATCGGTATTCCCTTTGATCATCCATGTTTGTAGATTTGGGTATTATTGTATGAGGAGTATTAGGTGTAGCACCGTGTAATGGATTGGGTTCTGAAGTTTCTCCCATTTCCAATGTGAATTTAGGTTTTCTTCCCGAGAACGGGTTTGTTTTCAAATTGTAAGTCTTGTGTCTAGTAACAACCATGCAGTCTGGATTGAGTAACCAATGAGAGTCTTGTGTTTAAAAGGAAGGTCTGATAATTTTGCAATGTATGATTGTGAATTCAAGGATGCAAAAGTGGGTTTGAAATGTTTCTATGGATCCAACATCAAATGGGGTTAGAATGCCCTGCTTATGAGTTGGGAACCAAAGTACAAGTGGACTTGAAAGTTTCAGCGTCAATAGGGTGTCAAAGTGCCCTGTTTATGAGCTGAGAACTTATTTGTGACTAATTGGGTTAACTGACTTCACAAGGAGACAAAGTAGATTCAGACTATGTAAGGTAATAATATACTCTCAAAGATAGCTCATTTTGGACATCAGATGACTGTGTTTTAGCAACAAGAACCTACTAATTAACCAAATGGGTATCTGGAAATGTGAAAAAATTTCTTCTGGGATGTACAAAAATGCTCCCTATCCGAGATGCGATCCTAACAAGTGACTGGCAAACAATTTGGAACACCGGATGTGATCCAAGATTTACGGTATATGACTTAGGAAATGTTGTGGTTACCAGATGCAACTCAGGAAATGGTGTAAATACCAGAAGCAACTCTATTTTGAACATATATGATCCGAGATACGGGGTGCAATGCAGGAATACCGGATACGATCTTATGATGACCAAGATTTTGCAATTTCAGTGTTTCTCAAAAAATGTGTCATGTCTGTCAAATTCCAGTGACTGTCAGGTATTTGTAAGTGCTTGAAAAATGTTGTGTGCTTGTTCATTTGGGGGAAATTAACTGAGTTTGTATTTAAGACACATCAAGCAATCATTTTTAGAGAAAACACAACTAACCTTCCTTATACTAGGTAGAGATTGAAACCACTTGTTCACTGACTTGGGAACACACCCAAAGACTCCTTAGAATATCGCAGTCCAATAACACACAATGGATATTGGAGGCCATATTTGCCAAGTGTTAACGTCGATGGGGGCTCGATATGGTGAATTTCTTGGGGCAATTACTATTTGCCTCGCACAAGTGATAACAACCTTTCAGGGGTGATCTGGGTAGCATCTAACAAAAATCTTTTAATGAAGGCATCCATTCACAACCATCTCCCATAGTTCCGCAAGCAGGATTGAAGCTGTTAACCCTATAGGAACCTGAAAGTGTGTAGTCTCAAGAAGCGAGATTAAAGCGGCTCCGCTCTACACCAAATCCAAGTCAATCATTGGGATTGATCATCAATCTCCCAAGATAAGATGAATCATGTCTCCCAAGGCTTTAACCTCAAAGGAGCATCAAATTTTATAGTGGGGTGGAGGAGTCAGCGAAAGACTTGTCCCCACTTAAGTCGTTCCTGGGAGATTTTTTCCTCAACCGGTAGGCCCTCTAAAGGTGTACAATAAAGAAAATAGACAAGAGATAGTAAGCTCGGGATTGTTGGTTCTCCAAGAAGGAGAAGAACATAATCTCCTAACTTATATCACAAGTCCCAAACACATCATGCATAGTAAGAGTTCAATTACTCCAATTTGATGCCAAATGGCAAACCAATTTTTGAGTTTCTATTTTTCCCTCAAGGAGAAAAGAGCATAATCCTCTTGTCAGTTTGCAACTTGATCTCAAATTGTTTTAAGTTCCTACAAAATAAGCACGAAATTCTTTTGTTGATTTTCTTTAGAGGCAACCTGCATAACAAGCATTAGTAGTCTTTTGTTTCCCTTCTTGGGTCTTGGACAAACATCCTGCAAACACTTGTTAAGCTATCAAAATCAATCAAGAACACCAAGATCACCCATTAGCTGATTAGAGGGTTAGAAAATTAAAAATCTAAAGATAATACTTGCAAGGAAAAATAATCATGCAAATTTTTTAGTCTTCATTTCTCAACTTAACTCCAAAATATAAGCCAATTTTTGAGTTTCTGATTTTCCCTCAAGAAGAAAAGAGCATAATCCTCTAATTGATTTACAAAATGAGATCAAATTGTCATTAGGTGTTTGAAAACAAAAGCACAATTGTTCATTTATCCTTTAAGCAAATCAAAGATAAAAGTTAGTATTTATGAATTTTCTGTCATTTTAAACTTGCAAAACCACAGTCAAGCTACCAAAAACCAAAGACATCAATAATGCAATTAATCAGGTGTCAGAAAACCCAAAAACACCATAAAATTCCCCAGATGTGATCCTAGATTTTCCCTCCAAATTACTAGAAACGACCCTATTTACCAAATATGATCCTATTTTCCAGAAGCGACCCGGATCTGCAAGATGCGATCTTGTATTTCAAACAGGTGTGACCTTGTAACCAGATGCGATCCTGGAATACGGGATATGATCTAGGAATACTGTATGCGGATGATCTTACCAAATGCAATCCTCTGTCAAATTTAGTACGGCGATAATTTGTCTAAAATGTCAAAAAAAAAAAAATTTAGGGGCTCGGCCCCACAGTGGGCGCCAGAAATGTGTGTGTGAGTTTGTGACCTGCAACACAACACTTCAATAGGATAATAATATCACTTGTTAGAGGAAAATGAAGATTCAATTGAAAATGCTAACAAGCAAAAGCATCCTATTGCTCTCTAATTAATGTGAGTATGAAATAGGGGTTAGTTGTTCTTAGATTTAACCCTTAAAACAGTGACAATCTACACTAAAATGAGAGATTCAAAGTGCATGTAAACAACCTAAATGAGAGCATGAAATCCTAATTTCTTCCATTAAAACCCAAATTGAAGTGTTTTCTACTTAATAAAAGCTTGAAATCATGGAAAACAACTATCAATCCAAGCATTAGTTCACAAATTCTCCAAAGCATGAGAGTTCATAATCATGGATCATGAAGCCTCAAATCTATGAGCAAATGAGAGCCTAAACATTAAGATTGGAAGCAATTAGCAATGTGTCAAAGAAGCCTTTCAAAAACCTAAAGGAGGTAGAAGAGGAAGAAGAAGAAGAAGAAGAGCCTTTGAAAGTTCTCTTTTATAAGATTTGGAAGAGAATCAATAGTCAAGATGCATCCATGAGGAGTGGCTGAGATGTATCTTGGCTTGATCCTTGATCCATGTGCAAACCTCCTTGTTTTAAGTTGTGTTTGTTGTGTTTGTTTGATTTAGGAGATATTTATGCATTTTTCATAATTAATAACTCTAGCCTTTGCTTTTGATGGGGTTTAAGTAATTAAATAGGCCTAGAGTTAATAACCTTGATTTTTGCTTGAACTTTAGTGATAAATGCTTGATTTAGAAATTGATGGGGTTTAATGAATTTTTGAGAATTTATACTAATAATCAGAGATCAAATTAGCATAATTAAGGTTATATACCAAATTAAGGGCAAATAGGGCCTTAGGTTCTGTTAGCCCAGTTTTAGGTGATTACAGTTATTAGAATTCCAAGGTGTACCTAGTCGGGACAAGGGAAGGTTCCAAAAAAACACATTAAAAAAAACATAGAAGCCAAGACCATAATAAATAAAAACTAGCCAAATTAAACCTGAACTCCTCCCTTAAACTGAGATCACAAAATCATCTCAAAAGGTTTATGAGATTTTTTTTCTTTTTTCCCTTTCAAAGGTTCTCAATAATCTTCCACTCTAGTGGCCTTTTCTTGTCACTCCTTGGCATCGTAATGAGGTTCCTCCAACATCACCTTATATCCTTCTTTCTTTGTCTAGAGATTCATCTACCTTGTCCTCAATCCAACATGTCATTTTTTCTCCCTACCTTCTAGAGTTGCAACTTCATTCTTGAGATTAAGATCCATATCATGCCCCATTGGAAACATAAACACTAGTCAAAGTTGGAGGAACTACCTATGTTGGAACCCCAAAGCAATATAGTTTTTCCTTCTCCTTTTCTTTTGCATTCTCCTTCTCATTCACAACTTAGGAATATGTCTTAGGATGCACACCTTTCTTCTCTACTGTATTATGAGAGGGGGAGATATCTTTCCACCATGAAAGACTCTTATCCACTCTCTGTTTCACACAATGAGACACCATATTCCTAGTTTTGGAAGCATATTCTACATCGAAATGAAACCCCCTCAAAATCCAAGTGTTGTACCCAAAAACCCTTGGATGATTTAATTGGGCATATGTTGAATGCATAAGATTGGATGACCCTTCACCAACCATAAAAAAACTACCCAAATAGTTTCCAATGACCTCAAAAAAATTATCAAACCAAAATTATAAAGGCAGGTTTGGGAGCCTCACCTAAATCTGGACCCTATCAAAAACTTATGTACAAAGACATAAATTTGTATGTCGGGGTTTTAAAATCAAAGGGAACTTATCCTCCTAACTCCATAGGAAGTCACATAAAATCTTATTCCTATTTTGAATCTCTTCAAATATCACAATAAAAAGTCTCTGAGCCACCAAATAGATTTGAACGCACCCTTTCAAAACAAGATCCCAGTGTGTAGAAATCCACCCATGGAGATCAATTAGAATTGGAAAAAGACCTTTGAAGCGCTCAATCAATCTCAGTTTAGAAAAAAAACCCAACATTATGGTCTATTTCCACCTCTACTTCACCCGCTAAATCTATACAAATTACCCCACTTGCATGAGGCCTCAAACCCCCATCTGAATCATCACCATGTTGTAGTAGCCCAATGCCATACCTAGATTTGGGAAATGAAATGCTAGCTGCATCTGTGTCTAAAACCCCCAGCCACTGTCCACACTCATTGTCTCCTATTGATTATTTCACTAAAGGTCAATGTATGTCCTTACATAGAGCCTTTGATCTTGAACCATAACAGACACTGCCAAAGACCTCTCTAGAATGTCATTGTCCATCTACCCGGTCGGTGTGAGGAAAAGTATTGGAAAAAGAAAAACCATGACCCCCCTTTCTATGGGAGCTTAGGAACCTATGCATTGTCTACAAATATCAAAAAGGAAACCCTATGCACAACAGTGTTCCACAAACGGTCCATCAGCAACTCCTTCCTAGTCTAATTTAGCCTCTTTTTACTTATATTATAAGAACTATATTAAGTTATTTAATAGAAATTCCAAAATATTATTTTGTAAAATTAAATCTTAACTATTTTTAACTTCTTGAAATAGGATAAAATGAATTAGAACTATAACAAACTAAAGATTTCTAAATAAAACTATACAGAAGAAATCTTTCGTAAATAATGATAACTATTACAATAAGAATAGATCCTTAAAAATATAATTTCCAAATTATTATTTAAGATTATTTTCAAACAAATATAAGAAACATTACCTCAAACCTCCATAAGAAATACATTCACAATTATGAATTCAAATGAGACTAATAGTTACAACTAAGCTTTTGTACTTAACATGTGAATAACATAAATTTTTAATTTGTATCTTGTTAACAACTTGATACATTTCATTAAACTATGATTCCATCTTTTCAATAAACAAACACATATAATTCTATATTTCACTACATTTAAACTGCATCTCAAACTGCATCTAAATTACATTAATTTACCAACTTTACATTTTATACTTCTAACATAAAATACTAATTCATAATTATTTGTAATAATTAATAATCAACACCTATTAATCTTTGATCCCAACATAACAAGCCATAGACACTTGTCATATAATAATGAGTTAAGAAGTGTGTTTTAAATAGTCCTCCAAATGACCCAACCTTAACTACAAAGAAGAACCCATTACATCGATACAGGGGCTACAAAAGTTCCTATACACAAGAAACATGGTAATAAGAAAATCATAAAAGGGAAGGACCCAACAACACACAATAAATGCAAGAGATTATTACCTCAAGAATGATATAAACACTTATACATAGCCCCCAAAAAGAAAATTGATAACCTTATAAGAGAGACTCTTACCTATATGAAACTAGGTAATTAATACATAAAAAGCATACAACATTTGTGATGCAAGGTAGAAATTGATAACACCTAAACAAAATAAATTAGTGATTGGCATATATAAATGAAATAAGACTATCTTATATATACTTATTATTGTTGGAGATTTGTCGATAAGCCAGTGTTGACTATATGTTTGCCATTGATGACAACATATGGTAAGCAGCGTGCATTGTAGTTATATATAGAAAGCCTTGAGCATATGTTGTATGAATATGTTATCAGCATGATATCATAGATGCAAAGGTTGATTCTGAGTGCAGATAGTTGTGCAGTTGTTTGTAACAGCAGTATTCCTAACAGTGTTGCAAGCAAAGTTTTGTATGTAATTCAAAGTATGCTTATTATGGAGCCTTGCGCGTTCATTTTTGTGTTGTAGACATAATTATGAAGCTATGTTCATAGACGCAGAGTTAGTTGTGCGTTTGAAGTTGAGTTATGATGTTTCTATTTGCCAGTTACAGTTTCAAGAGATTATTTGTTAAGAGTTGATAGTGTTTATATTGTAAAGTAGTTGCGCATATCATTATGATATGTGTGTTTGGTTTCATGTTTGGTTATGAGCTAAGGTTGTTTGGTTAAGATCGCATAACATATTTCAGCTTAAGAGTAAAGTTTGAGTTAATTTGGTGGAGCCAACAGTGTGAAGTGATGTGTCTACTCATATTGGGTTGTGTGGTCCTATTTGTGTTGCGTACTTAGTATAGCCATTGGAGATGTTTTTGGAGAGTTTTATTATTTCATTAATATTATTTCAAGAAGGTTCTAACAAGCCGACTTGATTATACCTTTTGGAGAAGGCTACTTATAGTAGGTCAGTTGTGATTGCTAATATAGAATTATGGAAGTAGAGCAAACGAATGCGAAAGTATTGAGCCAGTAAAGTTACATCAATCATCAGTTGAAGATCCATGTGAATAAGTAGAGAGTGTATGTTATTCATTGGAACTGATCAAGACAATAGGTCTAATTCATAGTTCACCAAGATCCAGATATAGTGTGTATCTATTTGTAGAAGGTTGTAGCCTTCACCATTTGAGCAGTGTGCTCCTAGACAGTGTGTCCTCACCTTTAACATGGTTATTTATTAAAGACTCCTAACATGGTCTGACCTTTGACCAGGTCATTTTACTTCATGTATTGTAAAGATCAAATCCTAACAGGGTTTTAAGATCTTCTAACAGGGATCATTATACTCTACTGCAGTTTATAGTGGGTGCTAATTCCCACTGGGATTTTTACCTATTTTGGGTTTCCCTGTAACCAAAATTCTGGTGTTGTGTTAAGTGTTATCTTGTTGTGTATATGCTTAATTTTATTCTATACTAATTTGGATAAAGAATTGAATCTTGTAGATAACTGATTCACCCCCCCCCCCCCCTTCCAATTATCTCTTGGGACTATTTCTAACAATTGGTATCAAAGCCAAGTGCCTTGGAGAGAAAGTTTAACAGCTTGAGGTTGATCAAATGGTGTTCTTTAGAAAAGAAAGTCCTAAGTTTGATAGAGAGGATTATCTAGACTAGACGAACAAAATGATAACACATTTGCAGTGCATTGGTTTTACGATTTTTGAAGCAGCTACTCAAGATATTCATGTTCCCTCTCTAAAAGACCTTGCCAAAGAAGATGCAACCATTTTAAACAAAAAGAAATGTTCACTCAAAATGAAATTGTCAAAGAATCCCTTACCAGTGTCTTATCTGACAGTGAGTTTTTAGAGATCAAGAAAGAAGATAGAGCCCACAAAATATGGAAGTATTTAGAAGACATTTTTGAAGGAGATATCCAAGCCAAGAATGCGCGTAGAAAGACATGGAAGAAAAGATATAACAATTTGGAGATGCTACCTGAAGAGAACATTAGAACCTACAATCAAAGAATTAATGAAGTAGTTGCAGGAATCAAAAATAATGATGGAGAAATTTTGGAAGAAGACATAATGGATAAATTGATGACTACTCTGACATTAGAATATGAGAGCAAGATAAACATCCTAGATGAGACTATGCAGTTTTCAAAATAATTCAAGAGAGAGAACTTAATCAGCAAGATTTCTAAATTTGAGATATCAAGATTGAAGACAGAGCCTAAAAGTGAAACAACATTCAAAGCCTCAGTCCATGGTAAGAAATCTTTGAACACCTCTGGTAATTTTGATGATGAAGATGATGATAAAGAGATAGAATAATTTATTGCTATGGTTGCTAAGAAAGAAAGAAAAGGAAAAGGAAAATATGAAGGTCAGTTACCATTTAAATGCTTTTCATGTAACAAGATTGGTCATTTTGCATCTAAGTGTCCTACAAGAGTCAAGAAGTACAAAACTAATTTCAACCCTAAGTATACAAAAGAATGTTACTATGCTGAAGATGGAGTAATAGATTATTATTCAATAGAAGATGAAATTGGATTTATTGCAATTGAAGATATAGAGAAAATGTTTGATGACATGGATATTGAAGATGAAAAGAAAAAAGAGAAAGCATTATTTTCACAAGGAGACATCAAGACAGACTGGATCATTGATAGCAGTTGTTCATATCACATGACAAGAGACAAAGATAGATTTTTACATTTGGATAAGTACAAATGTGGCATGGTTAGATTTGGAGACAACACTCCTAAACCTATCATAGGTAGAGGAGATATCACTTTGTATGGAAAGAATGACACTGATGATGTTCTATATGTTGATGGTTTGCAGCATAACTTACTTAGTGTTGGACAGTCACTTGACAAAGGATATCCGTTGGAATTCAAAAACAATAAGTGCATCATTAATAACAAAGAAGGAGTAATGATTGCATCAGGTTCAAAGACAAAAGTTAATGTTTTTTAGCTTAATTTAGAAGTAAGTTGTTTTGTTGCAAAAGTAGATGACAATTGGTTAGGGCACAAAAGACTATGCCACATCAATTTTGACAATATACTAAAGATAAGCAATGTAAAGGTAATAAGAGACCTCCCTAGTATTGAAAGACTAGTTGATACAATGTGTAGGGAATGTGTGATGGGAAAGCATGTAAAGAACTCATTCAGAAGCAAGTAGAATTCAACAGAGAAAAAATTGGATCTAGTGCATACAGACCTATGTGGACCAACTCAAACAAGATTATACTATGGTGAAAGGTACTTTATTTTGTTTGTTGATGATTATTCTAGAATGATGTGGTTTTCATTCTTAAGAGATAAATCTGAAGCATTTGAGAAGTTCAAAATATTCAAAGCTAAAGTTAAAAATGAGCCTGGATTAAAGATAAAATGTCTAAGATCGGATAGAGGAGGAGAATTCACTTCTGAAAAATTTTATGAGTATTGTGAAGAACATGGGATAAAGAGATAGTTAAGTGCACCTAGAACCCCTCAGTAGAATGGAATTGTAGAAAGGAGAAATAGGATCATACTTGACACATCACGCACTATCATGATTGAAGGAAAAGTTGCACACACCTATTAGTGAGATGCGGTCAATACTACAGTCTATACTATCAACAGAATTCAATTAAGGCTAGGTGCAGACAAGACACCCTATGAGCTATGGTTTGGGAATGTACCTACAATAAAATACTTCAAAATATTTGGAAGCAAGTGATACATCAAGAGAGATGATGATGTTGGTAAACTTGATGCAAGAAGCGATGAAGGTATTTTTCTTGGTTACTCCACTAAAATCAAAGCTTATAGACGTTTTAACTTGAGATTGAAGATCATTGAAAGTGATCATGCAAAGATTGATGAAAACTTTATGATTCAAGAGAGATTCTATGATTATGCACCTATGATTGAAGAAGAACCTATACCTATCAATAAAGAAGCAGATGTTGAAAAAATGTTTGACAACATTGATGAATTAATCAATGAACCTGAACTAAGTGAAGAAGAATCATAGAAGATAGATGAAAGAGTCACACCTAATGTTCCAAAATTCACATCTAGATACCATTCAAAAGAAGATATCATTGGAGATCATAACAACAAATTCATGACAAGATCAAGAAAAAAAAATACAACACTTGATGAAGCGGTATGTTTACTTTCATAAATTAAACCTTTAAGTGTTGAAGATGCATGTAGTGATACAGATTGGCATGAAGTAATGAAGGAAGAGTTAAATCGGATAGTTAAGAATGATACATAGGAATTGGTCCCTAGGCCTAGTGACAAAAATGTGATTGGAACCAAGTGGATATTCAGAAACAAGATGAATGAAGATGGTACAGTGGTAAGAAACAAAGCAAGACTAGTATGTAAAGGATATGTGTAGAGAGAAGGAATTGATTACTCTGATACATTACAATGACTTTAAGGTATATCAGATGGATGTCAAGTCAACATTCCTAAAAGGAGAATTGAAGGAAGAAGTCTACATAGAGCAACCTGAAGGATTTATTTTATCAGACAAACCTAACATGGTTTGCAGACTAAAGAAAGCCCTCTATGGACTAAAGCAAGCCCCTAGAGCATGGTATGAAAGACTAGATGGTTACTTGACAAAGATTAGATTCAAGAAAGGAGCAACAGATTGTAACTTATTCATAAGAGAAACACCTGAAGGATTATTACTAGTTGCTATTTTTGTTGATGACATTATTTTTGGTGGTAATGCCAAGCTTAGTGCGGATTTTGCTAAAGAGATGTAGAGCGAGTTTGAAATGAGCATGATTGGAACTATCAAGTACTTTTTGAGATTGAATGTGCAGCAGATAGACAAAGGTATATTCATTAATCAATCTAAGTATGTGAAATAGATATTAATGAAGTTCAAGATGGATGAATTCAAGCTAGTAAGCACCCCTATGATAACAAGAAGCAAGCTTTCAAAAGATGATGATTCTACAATAGTTGACAAGACTCTATATAAGTCTATGATTAGTAAACTCATATATCTTACTTAGTCTAGACCAAATATTTCTAATGTAGTTGGTATTGTTGGAAGATTTGCAACTGAACCTAAACAAAGTCATCTTATGGTAGTAAAGAGCATATTCAAATATTTGAAAGGAACTATAGACTATGGTTTATGGTATCCTAACTCAGATAATGTAGAACTTCATGTGTATACAGATGCAGATTGGGCAGGTTGTGTTGATGATAGAAAGAGCACCTTAGGATGAGCAATGTTTCTTGGAGACAGACTAATTACTTGGACAAGCAAGAAGCAGAATTGTATTTCTCAGTCAACAATAGAAGCAAAGTATCTAGCAGCAGCATTAAACTATTCTACAATTGTTTGGATCAAGTAGATGATAAAGGATTTTGGAATCCAGATTGATTATCCTATAGTTATTCATTGTGACAACACTAGCTCTATCAATATGTCAAAGAACCCTGTAATGCATGTAAAGACAAAACACATTGAGATAAAATATCATTTTATAAGAGAGAAAGTTGAAGAGAAAGAAGTAAAGTTGGATTATGTGAGTACTAAAGAATAGTTAGCAGACATATTCACAAAGCCATTGCCGAAGGATACATTTGAGTATCTCAGGGAGAAGCTGGAAGTAATTCCCTTCCCTCGATCTAATTAGAGTTTGCAGTAGTGCATCAGTCTGCCATGACTAATGAATGGTGGACTACTCTACTTCAGGAGTACTACCTATGATTATTATTTTTTGGCACCTTTTTCCATTGATGTCAAAGGGGGCATATATAGTCATGAAAAATAAAATAGTTGATTTATTCTAGAAAGAGGGAGTATATAGTAAGAAGATATAGTAGTTGATATTCAGAGCATTCAGCTGTAGATGGAGAAATCATTAATGGGAGAGTATATTGTTGAGGAGATGGAGATATTGTTGTACTTTTTGGATTGGTGGTGTTTTTCATTTCATATGTTTCCATTAATGCCAAAGGGGGAGATTGTTGGAGATTTTTCGGTAAGCCAATGTTGATTGTATGTTTGTCATTGATGACAACATATGGTAAGCAGCGTACATTGTAGTTATATGCCAAAATCCTTGAGCATATGTTGTATGGATATGTTATCAGCATGATATCATAGACACAAAGGTTGATTATGAGTGCAGATAGTTGTGCAATTGTTTGTAACAATAGTGTTGCAAAAAGAGTTTTGTATGTAATTCACAGTATGGTTATGATGGAGCCTTATGTGGTCATTTTTGTGTTGTAGACATAATTATGAAGCTATGTTCATAGACATAGAGTTATTTGTGTAGTTGAAGTTGAGTTATGATGTTTCTATTTGCCAGTTACAGTTTCAGGAAATTATTTGTTAAGAGCCGATAGTGTTTATATTGTTTCAATAGTTGCACCTATCATTATGGTATGCATGTTTTGTTTCATGTTTGGTTATGAGATAAGTTTGTTTGGTTAAGAGCACATAACATATTTCAACTTAAGAGTAAAGTTTGAGTTAATTTGGTGGAGTCGATGGTGTGAAGTGACACGTCTACTCATATTGGGTTGCACAATCCTATTTGTGTTGCATGCTTAGTATAGCCATTGGAGATGTTGGAGAGTTGTATTGTTTCATTAATATGATTTCAAGAAGGTTCTAACAAGCCGACTTGATTATATCTTTTGGAGAAGGGTACTTATAGCTGGTTATTTGTGATCGCTAATATAGAATTATGGAAGTAGAGCAAGAGGATGCAAAAGTATTGAGCGAGTAAAGTTATATAAATCATCAGTTGAAGATCTATGTGAAGAAGTAGAGAGTGTATTCTATTCATTGGAATTGATAAAGACAATGGGTCTAATTCACAGGTCACCAAGATCCAAATATAGTGTGTATCTATTGTGGAGAAGGTTGCAACCTTTTCCATTTGAGCAGTGTGCTCTCGGATAGTGTGTCCTTACCTTTAATAGGGTTATTTATAAAAGACTCCTAACAGGGTCCAACCTTTAACTAAGTCATTTTATTTCATGTATTGTAAAGATCAACTCCTAACAGGGTTGTAAGATCTTCTAACATGGATCATTATACTCTAGTGTAGTTTATAGTGGGTGCTAATTCCCACTAGGGTTTTTACCTATTTTGGGTTTCCCCATAACCAAAATTATGGTGTCGTGTTACATGTTATCTTGTTGTGTATATGCTTGGTGCAGTAGCACACCTAGGCTAACCTCCATAGTTTGATATTTTGGCTTGTATTTGACATTAGCCAAGTCATATTGATAGGTTGAGTTGTGATTTTTTTTTAGACCTTAGGAGGTCATTTCTATTGTGGACTAGGTGAGTTAGTCATTAGGACTAAGGTCACCAAAATAGTAATTGTTAGTAGATTTTTAATTGTTTAGTCTTAAGTAGCTTAAGTTTGGATTAGAGTCTTCAATGTGTCTTAAACACATAAATGATGTCATAGAGATGCCTTGAGGCCATTAATAGAGTTGTTTCCTTGAGATAAAGGAGGTAGAGGTCCTCAGAGTTAGGAAGATGGCATAGTGATAAAGATGCCAAAAGTTGTTAGAAGTTGTCATGACAGCATTTGCAATAATGGAAAATGTTGAATGCAACTCGGTTACCTAGGATTCCCTAAAGAATAAGAAGTGGGAGATCAACCAACAGGCCCTAAAAACATGGAAATGGCATCTAATATAAAGGAAGGCTCGAATCTCAAAGTTAGTCATTCATTGTAACAAGTTTGAGTAATGAAAGATAGCTCTGCAACTCTATTTTGAGAGGAACCCGAGCATTTCAGTGTGCCAGTGATAATAAGTGGATTAAAGCTTGAAAGTTAGTATTGGATTTGGATAGTATAGGATGTTTTAAGACTTTTTCATTCATTGTGTTAGTTGTTTTGAGTTATTCTATTAGTTGTGAGAAAATAAATTAGATTTAGACAGTGTGTTCTTCCTTGTGAGACTATTTTTGTTTTCATGGCTCCCACTTGAGATTCAACCCTTGAAACTTAAGGAAAGTGGATTAATGTTAGATTTGAGCCATTGTACATAATGTATATAGAGGTAGGAGTCATGAGCAGATGGATATCTATTTTAAATGCCAAGCCCTAGGTGAGCTAGGAGAGTCTGGTTAGAGGCTTGATAGTGAAGAATATAGTGATTGATACAGGGGAGAGAAGTACTGTATGACACAAGTATAGTTTTGGGTAGGGTATATTCATATCCTAATATTCTATGAGGTTTGAGTTCATACCAATCCATTAGACTAAGTTTTGAGTGAGAAAATAGTGAGATCCTAGTAAATAGGCCTTTTAGCCCTATTAGTCCTAGTTTGTAGGAACCCTGTGTACAGAGGGCCTAAGATTCCAAAACCTTCAAAATCTTTAGTAAAAGCCAAAAGGGTATCCAAATGTGGGATTATATTTTTCGGTTGTTTGGAAAGTTTTTACAGGAATTGGCAAAAGGTCTCTTCAAAAGGCTACAAGGGAATAGGCCTAATTAGGCCTCCTCAAGGTGAAACCTTGAACCCAATAAGGAAGGGCTTGAAGATCCTTTCAAATGGATTCAAATGGGAACAAATGGAATGTTTTCATGATGACAGATACCCTTGCAATGAAATTTTAAGTTTGTGAAGACATGGCACTTAGAGCTTTCTAGGTGTAGGAGAAAGCATTGAAGCATTGAATGGTGTTAGTCCTTCAAGGTGAAGCACAAGTTGATTGGCTCTTGGAGAGGAGCTTTAGAAGGCCTTAGTTAATCATCTAAGCCTTTGGAAGATCCTAGAGAAGATTAGGATCCTAGTAGAGACAAGCTAGGTCTCTTGGTAGATGTGCAAGCAAGCCTTGGAACACTCACATCATATTGGTATCAGAGCTAGAATTGATCAAGCTTGTGGTTAATGTTGCAGCCTACTGAATCACTAGGAGAAAATACACCAGTTGGATCAGTAGAAGATAAAACCATGGTGACTAACACTGAGTTAGCCAAGAAGGTTGAGGACCAAGAAGAGGATAATCAGCTACTAAGAGAAAGACTATCCCAAATGGAGCAGCTCTTGGGTGAAGTCCAAGACAAAGCTGATAAGGTCAAAGATAAAATTGATCAAAAGGAAGAGAAAGAAGTAAGGGAAAAGGAATTATAATTTGAGGAGGAAGCTCCAACACCTGACCCTATTCTTCTTGAAGAACCCTTCTTGAAGGCACTAAAGGCCTTAAGTGGAAAAGCTTTGGAGGGTGTGCCACTATTCAGTGGACAAATGGATCTAGATTCAGTTGTGGATTGGATAGACATCATAAAGAATCACTTTGAATGTGATGGTATCTCAGAGGCCCAAAAGGTTGTGGTGGCTAAGTCAAGGTTCAGAGGTTCAGATATCACATGGTGGAAGTTTGTGCAAACTAGGAGAGAAAAGGATGGAAAGGGTTCTATAGTTACATGGAAGGGCATGGTAACTAAAGTGAAGCAGACCTACCTTCCTGATGACTATGAAGTTTAGCTACATAGGAGGAGAGACAATCTTAGACAAAAAGATCTAGATGTTCAAGTATACATCGAGGAGTTCCAAAAGTTATGCTTAAGATCTAAAGTGGTTGAAGACAAGAGCATTAAGCTAGCAAGGTACTTGAATGGTCTTAAATGGTCTATTCAAGAGGAAATGAGTGTTGTGAACTTCAAAACCTTTCACCAATGTTATCAAATGGCCTTGAAGATTGAGGAGAAAAGCAAAAGTAAACAAGAGCAAACCTCCAAAGGTAGAGGTAAGGGAAAAGAGGTCACTATGGTGGAAGAAGTTCTGAATCATGGACTCAAGGAGACATAAAATTCATTGAGTAGCAAGAAGGAAGTTCAAGTAGAGGTGGTAGAGGAAGAAGCTCTAGCTTTAGAGGAAGAAGTGGTGGACAAGGAGGAAGAGGCAACTACTTTGCCAATATGAAATGCTACCATTGCAATCAAATGGGACACCCTGCCTATAGGTGTCTAGAGAAGGGTAGTTCTTCTCAAGGAGGTGACAAGAGAACTAATCTAGTTCATGATGAAGCAAATACAGCAGAGAAACATGTTGAAGTACCATTAAATTTAGAGGAAGGTGAGAACCTCATGATGAGGAGAACACTAATCAAGGAGCTATTTAAGGAAGAGCCAAGCCAAAGGGGGTCCTTGTTTAAGATAAAGTGCAAGATGATGGGGAAAGTATGTAGATTTATCATTAACTCAGGGTCTACTGACAATATTGTGTCAGAGGAAGCAGTCGGCAAGCTAAAGTTGACAAGGATACCACACACAAATCCTTACAAGGTCACATGGCTCAATAAAGGCCAACATGTGTTAGTGAATGAATAAGCATGGGTGGAGTTCTCAATTAGAAGATACAAGGATAAATTTTTGTTTGATGTGTTGCCTATGGATGCATGTCACTTGCTCCTAGGTAGACCATGGCCATTTGACCACCAAGCTATGCATGATGGAGGAAAGAACTCCTATACTTTTAAGAAAGACAATGTGACTTTTAAAATTTAGTCATTGTTAGAGGATGCAGAGGTGAAGACAGCAGGTCCTAATGTGCTCATGGTTGGTGAAAAAGAGCTCTTAGAGGCTATGGAAGAAGGTGAAGGAGTTGGCTATGCATTGGTGCTAAGACCAAGAGAGGTGAATGAAGGTAAGGCAACCAAGAAGATAGAGTTACCAAAGGAGTTGCAAAGCATGGTACATACTTACAAAGGTATAGTAAGTGATGGACAACCTTACCCCCTAAAAGAGCCATAAGTCATAGGATGGACTTTATTCCAGGAGCTACCGTTCCCAATAAATCATCCTATAAGATGACCCCTCAACAAAATGAGGAAATTTCTAGACAAATACAAGAAATCCTAAACCAAGGTCTCATTAGAAAGAGCATTAGTCCATGTGTCGTACCCACTATCCTTGCACCTAAGAAAGGAGGAACTTGGAGGCTTTGTACTAATTCAAGGGATATTAATAGGATAACCATAAGGTATAGGTTCCCTATCCCTAGGACTAAAGACCTAATGGATTGTCTAGGTGAAGCCAAGTACTATAGCAAGATAGATTTGAAGAGTGGCTATCACCAAATAAGAATACAAGAGGGAGATGAGTGGAAAACAACCTTCAAGACTAATGAAGGTTTGTATGAATGGCTTGTTATGCCATTTGGGTTATCTAATTCCCCTTCCACATTCATCAAGCTCATGAATGAAGTCCTCAAAGACTAAATTGGCAAGTTTGTAGTAGTATATCTAGATGATATACTGATTTATAGCAAAACAAGAGGTGAGCATCTAGAACACCTTGAGATTGTTTTCAAGAAGCTACATGATGAGAAGTTGATGATCAACTTGGAGAAGTGTGAGTTCATCAAAACAAAGCTAGTATACCTTGGATTTGTTCTATCAAATGGAAATCTAAAAATGGATAAGAGTAAAGTGGAAGCCATCATAAATTGGACTACTCCAAGGACAACAACAAAGGTAAGAAGTTTTCATGGCCTTGCTCAATACTATAGGAAGTTCATAAGGCAATTTAGTGCTATTTGTGTTCCTATGTTGGATACTATCAAAGGAGGTATGAAAACTAAGTTTTTATGGAATGAACATGCTAACAAAATCTTTGAGTTATTGAAGGAAAAGATAGCTACCGAACGTGTTTAAGTCTTGCCAAGCTTTGAGAAGTTTTTCACTATTGAGTGTGATGCTAGCAATGTGGCTATTGGAGTTGTTTTAAGCCAAGAGGGTAGATCGGTGGCTTTTCATTTAGAGAAACTAAGTGAAGCCAAGAAGAAGTACTCTTCTTATGACCTTGAAATGTATGCATTGGTTTAGGCTTTAAGGAAATGGAGGCACTATTTGCTTCCCAAGGAGTTCATAGTGTATTCAGACGACCAGGCACTAAGTTTCCTAAATTCACAAGAGAAGTTGAGTCACAAGCACATGAAGTGGGTTGAATACATGTAAGCTCACACCTTTAATATCAAGCACAAGAAATGAGTACTCAACAAGGTGGCAGATCCAAGAGATTCAGTTGAAGAGCATGGGGATAGATCACTTCAAGGATCTATATGCTAATGATGAAGATTTTACAGACATTTATAAGGTATGTGCTAAATACAAGAATCATTTTCATAGTCGGTATGTTGAATATACTTTGCAAAGTAATCTCTTATTTAAGGGGAATCAATTATGTGTTCCTAGAGGCTCTATTAGAGAGAATTTGATTCAAGAAAAGCATAATGGTGCTTTGAGTGGTCACTTTGGGATCACTAAGACTCAAGAACTTGTTCAAAGATTCTATTAGTGGCCAAGGATGGATCTTGATGTTAGGAGGTATGTGGAAAGTTGTATAGTGTGTCAAAAGGCCAAGGGAACTTCTTCAAATGCAGGCCTCTATCAACCACTACCTATTCCTACTAGGCCATGGGAATGCTTCATTATGGATTTTGTAGTTGGGTTACCCAAGACAAGACAAGGTATGGATAGTGTTTATGTAGTTGTGGAAAGATTCAACAAGATGGCTCACTTTGTGCCATGTAAGACAACTAATGATGCTAGTCAAATAGCCTCTCTCTTCTTCAAAGAGATAGTAAGAATCCATGGGTTACCTATCAGTATTTTGTTAGATAGAGACACCAAGTTCATGAGTCACTTTTGGAAGACTCTTTGGAAAAGGCTAGGCACCAATTTATCCTTTGGATATGCCTACCATCCCCAAACTAATGGTCACACTGAGGTTGTCAATAAAAGCCTTGGAAATCTACTAAGGTGCTTGACCAAGGAGTATGGTCAACAATGGGATCAGTTGATTGGCCAAGCTGAGTATGCATATAATGATACTATAAACAGATCCACAGGGAAGAGTCCCTTTGAGATAGTGCATGGTATACATCCTAGAGGAGTTTATGAGCTAAGAGATTTGAAGGATGGAGTGAAGGGAAGTGGATATGTTGATGACTTTGCCTATGCTATGCAAGAGATACATGATACAGTGAGGAAGACTTTGACAGAGAGCACCATGAAGTATAAGACCAAGGTGGATGAGAGTAGAAGAGAAGTTCAGTTTAATGTGGGAGACTTAGTTATGGTGCATCTTAACAAATCTAGACTTCAAAAGGGAGTCCCTCACAAGTTGCAAATGAGAAGGATAGGCCCTTGTCCTATCTTGGAAAAATATGGCAACAATGCTTTTAGAGTGGAGCTACTGAAAGACAGTAGACTGTCACCTGTCTTTAACATTGTCGATCTAGTTCATTACAAAGGACCACAGCCAAACATGGATCAGAGTCTTAGTGAAGTAATCCAAGATGTGGAAGAGCTTCAACTACCTACTGCAATAGTCAAGAAGGCTGAAACTATACTGGATACCAGGGTCTACAAAAAGACTAGGACCAAGGAGTACAAGGAACACTTGATCAAGTGGCAGAATCAACCGGATGCTGAAACAGTGTATCAAGGAATCTGAATTCAAGAAGATGGGAATTGATAACTGATTCACCCCGCCCTCTCAGTTATCTCTTGGGACTATTCCTAACAATTATATATAAAATATACCAAGAGATATCCTTCTTGAGGTGCCTATTTTTTATCAAATTGTAAGCTACAATAGGTCCCTTGAGAAGGATATCCCTCAATGTATTTTGTATATAATAAGTATATATAAGCTAGTGGAAGTCGCGACACAACATGGAAGACATTATACAAATCTTAATATATTATTATATTGTATTAGGATTATGGTTTATGAATAGAATTATCATTAGGGTTAGGGTTTACATTGTGGTTAGTATTATGCTTAGGGTTTTTATTAGAGTTAGGATTTAGGTTAGGGTTAGGATTAAAGGGCTTGGGATTTAGAGTTAGGATTATGACTAGGATTAGAGTTCACATGATAGATACAATTATAGTTAGGATTTATAATTAGGGTTAAAATTAGTGTTTAAGATTAAGATTCTAATTAGGCTCAGGGTTTACATCATGGTTAATATTATGGTTAGAGCTAGGTTAAGGGGTTAATGTTCAGGATCCAAATTAATTTGGTTTAGGGTTAATATTATGGAAAGATCAAACAAAGGTAGAACAAAATGTAATAATCATGATTAATATTATGGATAGAGATATGATTGGGATTATCATTATAGTTAGGGTTCATATAATGGTTTGGGCTATTTCTAGTTGAGGGTTAGGATTAGGGTTCTGGTAATGGTTTACGCCATAGTTAGGGTTAGCGTTTACATTACAATTAGGGTTAAGATTATCATTGAGGGTAGAATTATGGTTAGGATTAGGGTTTAGGGTTATGAATATGGTTAGAAGTATGTTTAGGTATAGGGTTTTCATCATGGTTCTAGGGTTAAGGTTAGGGTTAGGATAAGGACTTAGAATTAGGGTTTAGATTGTGATTAGGGTTTAGCATTATGGTTAGTGTTATATTTTGAATTAGGATTAGGATTAGGGTTTAACATTTTATATTAGGATTAAGAAATTAGTAGTAGGATTAGGGTATAGCATTTAGGATTAGGTTCAGGTTTAATTTTTAAGATTGAGGTTAGGGTTTACATCATGGTTATGGTAAGCATTAGGTTTACATCATGGTTAAGGTTAGGTTTACATCATAGTTAGGGATTAGGGTTGAGGTTACTTGGTTTACATCATGGTTATGATAAGCATTAGGTTTTTGGACAGTAATATAGTTAGGTTTAGGGTCATTATTATTTAAGATAAATAGTTAGGGTTAGGGTTTAATGTATGATTAGGGTAAGGGTTAGCATTATGGAGAGGGTTATGATTTAGGGTTATGATTAAAATTATGACCAATTTTAGGGCTCCCATAATGTTTAAGATTAGGGTTAGGATTTGGGGGAGTATTGGGGTTAGAGTTAGGGTATTAGTTACGATAAGGATTATGGTTAGCATTTAGTGTTATAAATGGGATTGTGGTAACAATTAGAGTTCACATAATGGTTGGGTCTAGGGTTTGACATATGGCTAAGAAGAGGGTTAGGATTAGGATATAGGGTCTTCATTGATGGGACAATACAATACCATGTGCATTCATATTAAGAGGTTTAAAATAGGAAACAAGGGGGCAACATATTGCCTATATGGGGATGGAGTTTTGTTTTTTTTTGGTGGGGTGGGAGAGGGGGTTAGGGTTTATATAGGAAAAGGGATGTGGGAGGTACTGGATGGTTATTGGAGTGGGTGAAAAAAAGGTGTTTGAGGCAATATTTTTTTAAAATAGGGGTATTCTTTAGTATGATGCAAACACGTGTTATTATTTTGTATCACTAAATGAAACCCCAGTAGATTAGGGTTATGATTACAATTAAGTTATAGTTTAGGATTTTGGTTTAAATTTAGGTTAGGGTTGTGGTTTATGCCATGGTTAGGATTAGGTTTTGAGTAATGGTTAGGGTCAACATTATGATCGTGGTTAGGATTATAGTTGGGTTTAGGATTATGGTTAAAATTATGTTTAGGTTTAGGGTTTCTGGCATGGTTCTTGAGTTAAGGCTAGGGTTGGGGTTAGGATTAGGGTTGGGATTATAATCAAGGTTTAGTATTATGGTTTTGATTTTGGTTAGGATTAGTGATTATACCATGTTACACTTTGGGTTTGGGTTATGGTTCATGAAAATGTTACAATCATGGTTACAATTAGGGTTAGGGATTAGGGTTATGAATAGAACTATGATTAAGTTTAGGGTTTTCATTATTATTTCATGGTCAATAGAATTATAAGTTTAGGGCAATAGTTACGCTTAGGATTAGGGTTAAGGTTTAGGTTTAGGATTTTGATTATGGTTGTAGTTAGGATTTGCAAAATGGTAGAATCTAGGTTTTTACATATAGCTAGGGTTAGGGTTAGGTTTAAGGTTAAGATTATGATCAAGGTTATGGTTTAATATTATGATTTATTTTATTATTAGGGTTAGGATTTACACCATGATGGAGGTAAGGATTTAGATTTGAGTTATGATTAGGGTTAGAGTAAGGATCATGATTAGGATTAGATTTAGGATTATGGTTTAGGAAACTATGGTTATAATTTTGTTTGGGTAGGGTTTGCACCATGGCTCTAGTGTTAATGCTAGGGTGAGAGTTGTGATTTAGAGATAGGGATGAGATTACAATTAGGGTTTAACATTATGGTTCAGATTTTGGTTAGGGTTAAGGTTTATACCATAGCCATGGTTAGGGTTTAGATTATGGTTAGGATTAGAGTTAGAATTATGGTTAGGGTTAGGGTTTAAATTATGATAAGTTTAGGTCAGTTATGATTACAATTAGGGTTAGTACTTAGGTTAGAGTGATAATTACGGTTATGTTATAATTACTATTAGAGTACTAATTATGGTTAAACATATGATATAGTTAGGTTCAAGGTCATTCTTAACTTAGAACAATAGTTAAGGTTAGAGCAAGGTTTAGGTTAGGGTTAGGGTTAAAGATGGGCTTATGGTGAGGGTTAGAAAATTTAGGGTTATGGTTAAAATTATGGCCAATCTTAGGGCTTTCATAATGTTTAGGATTAGGGTCATATTTGAATTAGGGTTTGGGGGAGGGTTAGGGTTAGGGTTAGGGTTAGGGTTAAGATAATCATTACAATTAGGATTATGGTTAGGGTTAGAATTGGGATTGTGGTTACAATTAAGATTTTCATAATGGTTGGGTCTAGGGTTTGGCCTACTACTAGGAAGAGGTTAGGATTAGGGTTTTTTTTAGGATTATGATTATGGTTCTAGGGTTATGACTTAAATTTTTGTCAAGGTTGTGGTTTACACCATGGTTATGGTTAGGAGGTCAGGATTAGGGTTAGAGATAGATTTATGATTTATGATTATGGTTTCAATTTTTGTTAGGCTTATGGTTTATACTATGGTTAGGGTTAGGGTTAGGGTTATGATTTATGATTATGGTTTAGGGTTATGGTTAGAATTATAAAGTCTATCTAAAGTAATTTATAGATTCATATAACCTATTATTTGTGACATGTATATTTTAATAATTCTATTACTCAACTACCCATATAAGGTTTTGATTTATTTTTGACATGTTTTATTTGATTTTATAATATTACTATTGAGTAGAGTTTAGATTAACTTAGTTTTTGATGATCATACTTATGTATCAAATATTGACTCTAATTTGATCAAAGCATCTATATATATTTTCTCTTTATTTTATAAATTATCCAATTTACATAATACTACTCTATTTCAAATTATATTGTAAATTTAGTATATTTAATCAAACATTAATTCTAATCTCTATTATATCTTATAGTTAATTTATTAGATAAATAATAATAATAAATGAGTATTATCAAATATTAATTTGATATTTCTAATTTTGAAATTGAGCTACTAAAAATAATATCAAGAAATTATAATAAATTATTAAATATTGTAGAACTATTATATTAATATATATTATAATCATTATTTTTTATATACTTAATGTATATATTCAAAATATTTTCATATAAATATTATATTTCACAATTAAAAAAATTAATATTTTAATTTACACTATTTATTTTATAATAATTTTTAAATCAATTTTTTGAAATAAAACTATGATAATAAAATTAAATGTTAATTAAATATGTTTTAATTTAAATAAAAATCAATATATATTATAATATCATAAGTTTTATTTAAATTGTAATATTTTGTAAAAATAAATAGTATAAACTAAAAAAAAAAGTTTATAAAATTTTTTTTTTTTTTTTAATTAACTAAGGATATCAAAAATCAAAAAGATACAATGAAAGTTTTAATGGGGGAGGCCCATCCTCACCCACACAAGTTCATGAAGAGTTTTCCAGATAGTTACAATGAAAAGAAGATAATATATTAGTTAAGAACATCATTGTTGTCATCAAACCAGGAGGTCTAGGCCCCAGGTCCTTCCATCCAAACGATACTTTTCTTTTCTTGAATTTGCTGTAGCATCGCAATCTGTCTATCAGTGGCATTCTTGCTACTAGTGATCTCTTTGATGAGTTTTTTCAGAGTTTCTTCAAAGTTGATAAAATTATCAATGTGATTCTTCCAATCATATCCATCTTTTAGCTCGTACACAAACATAGTAGCATGTCCCGTCTGAAGGAACCTTCTAAGTTTCTTCTTCTCCATGGTCATGTTCACGTTCACCTACGAGGAAATTTTAATGTATGTGAGTTTTCAAAAAAACTCAGTAAGGGATCTAGGGGAGTCTTTATACCTCTCTTCATTTCTACACTTCCAAAGCTGCCAAAGGATGTTAGAAGAAAGCATGTGCGAAAAGATATTCATATCACTTTTAATATTATCAATAAAATAGTGATAATTTCAAAAGTAGTAACAACCATAGGAGAGTAAATACCAAACATTTGTCATATGCTTTTGGAAAAGCACAATCAAAAAAGATGTGTCTGCTAGTTTTCGGGCTCCCACAAAAAGAGCAAATAGAATTGTTGTTTTGATCTTTTATAATAGGGAGTTTGTCGAGAAGTAGCAACCATTTAAAGCACTTGATTTTAGGCTCAATAGGAGACTTCCAAAGTCTATCCAGGTACTTTTTACAATCATTATCATCAAGGTTAGAGTACCAGAGCTTGTTTATATGACCAGTAATGTTATTATTAACAGCAATAATTTTATAAATGTTTTTAGCTTTTAATTTTTCCAGAATGGTACACTAGTAGAATTTGGGCAAATAAATGACCAGGTGACTAAAATTTTTAGTCACATGACTACAAATGATCATGTTCTACCATTTTTTTTAGTCACGTGACTAAAACTGATCATGTTCTACAAATATCAATGACTAAATAAATGGCCAATTCGGTCATCGGGTAAAATCACAACTAAAATGACTAAATATTTAGTAACTTAATAAAAATGACTAAATGAATGATTAATAGTCCTTTACACATTAACATTTGATAATATCATATACTTATATTCTTAGAAGTTGCATTTCACCAATAATGTGTGTTCGCCAATAGACTTATTGTGTGACCATTATTCCAGCCACTATTTGCCAATATCTCTAAATGGTAACTATAATTTAAAATTCATCTAAGCATTTTGCAATTAGAATTTATAGTAGATTTGACAAATAAATGACTACATGCCAAACTTTAAGTCACGTGACTAAATTTTTTAGTCATGTGACTAAAAATGATCAAATTCTACCAATTTTTTGCAATTCACAAGTATAAATGACTAATTTGGTCATCGGGTAAAATCACAAGGTCAAACAAATAAAAATGACAAAATAAATGACCAAATAATTGACTAAATAATTAGTCACCCAAACAAAAATGACTAAATAACTAGTCTCCCAAACAAAAATGACTAAATGAATGATTATTACTCCTTTATAATAACATTTGATAATATCATAGACTTGTATACTTAAAAGTTCCATTTCTATAGTAATGCTTGTTTGCCAATAAAAATTTTGTGTGAGCAATCCATCTACACGTCTCATTCCAAAAATTTAGCTTACAGGCGATTTCAAAATTGATCGATAAACAACATTTAGAGATAGAATCACAAGGAATAGTCAACATCATACAAATTTTTAGTCATGGTTTACTGTTTCAAAGTAGTTTCTCATCTCACACCTAAAGCAAATTTGACTCATATAATATTAGATGTTCAAATTAAATCAGATTTTGTTTACATGTGTGAAATCTTTAGCCCTTAAACATGTTACCTATTTTTTTTATTTAAAGCGTAAAACAACTTTGTACGTCTCCTAATTAGATCTCATTAGAGGGTTGTGAAATTCATCAAAGTGTTTTGTAATTAGCATTATGGAGGTGCATATTCAAAGTTGTAGGGGGTGAAGTGTTTAAAAGTATTTCAAAATTTATGATGTTTTGTAATGCCCAACAAAGAACCTTCAACGGAAGGACAAAACTCATCATTTTGGTGGATTTTTTTTTTTAAATAATAAACAACTAATATCATTTAACCCAACTACTATCTACTAATGCATCAATACGTCTACAAATAAGTTCATTTTAGAACACAAAAGAAAATATTCCTATGATAACCTTTCAGTATGTGATAAAATTAACTTACAGTTAGAGTATACCAACAAAAGTATTGCTACATGCTCAGGTCATTCTTTCTCATTCCTTCACCATAACCCAACACCTGTACCTACACACATGTCTTCACAACTAGATTGCAAATTATCAAAGTTAATACATAAATTGCATGATCTCAATAAAACCTTTCTCATTAACATATATAAAAGAATAGCAGACCATCAAAATAAAAGGTCCTAAGGGCCAGACCTAAAGACTCGAGGGCACATCTGAGATGGCCTTGCCTATGTCACGCACAGAGTCTTTGTAGTTCGGTTCTTGGATCTCAAACCAAAGACACAATCTCATAAAAGACGATTAAAAAACAACACAAGCATTGGTATCAAATCCAAAGGGTGACATCAAGAGATCCAAGATAAACGACATGGCTCAAGGGTTACTCAATATATTCCAACATCAAAGAACTACATCGAAAAGTGTGTAAAGGCATGATACAAGACTATCATCACATCTCTCAAAAAGAATTATAAAATAACATCTCTCAAAGACTTATAGTATAACTCCATATTACATTTAGTTCTCATTTCCTAACTATCCCACACATATAACCATGTGATTACTCAAGTATATTAATCAATACATACACAAGTAATATTTTTTTTAAACAAGGAAGCTCCATCAATAACCTAGAAACTCTATAGAACCAAGTAAATATAAAGATCCTCATAAAATGTTAGTCACATAACTTATTTCCAACCACAATGAAACTTATTATCATAATAAAGTGTCAGATCATTATGTTGTATAATTATTACCACACACTAATCCCAACTTACCAATTATAAGTTCCAATTTTCCCGATATTAAACATCGATAAATACATCACTTTCTCTATACACATTAAATCTAAAAATTTACATCAAATAATTTAGAAGATCATGATTATAAGATTTAACTTAAACAACCTAATATATCATATCATGAAAATAGTTGTATTGTACTTATAATCACTTGATTCATCTTTACAAATGAAAAAGAATCTAAAGATTAAAACATAAGCAAACAACACCAATCCTTCAACACTAATCTTTCCTTAGTTATCAATAACCAAACTTGAATTATCAATCATGTAATGCCCCAAGTGTCTATGTATGAAAGATAAGTTGCATACATTACTATAATAATTGCAATTATTATAAAATGTTCATATAACACGAAGTTGTAACCATTAAATTAAATCCTAAGGTTGATTGTTTAGTACCTAATTTTAAATAAAATTATTACTTAAAATTTGATACCATACAAAATATTACAAGTAAATACCCCAACATAAATAGTTAATTTAAATTCTCCTTTTTTTTTTCTAAAACATTATTATGCATAATTTTAAAATTAACTAAATGCGCTGACAAAAGTAAAATACTAAAATTAGAAACTTTGTTTAACTTCTTAGCAAATTGATATTAGAAACATGGTAACAATCATTACAACTTAACTACCTTTATGTTTCCTTTTAAGAATCATACCAATAATCTATTATTATCTACTTACAAACTTGAATCATTTAATGACACTTATCCATCTTTAATTTATTCTCTATATAAAGTAATCCATTGCCATCCAACTCAAAATATTACTAAATGAAAAAAAAAAAAAAAGGACTCAAACGTATCCTTTCATATATCCAAAATAGTCATTAAATAAATATGACTACCTAATTAATATTTATCAATAACAAAAGTAATTTTTTTTAAATAATCCTTATGAACATTTTATCAACCTAAACTTCCATAGTATATAAAAAATATAAATTAGATTCACCATATTATTACTCAATCAATTAGATTACTAGCTTCTAATTCTTCAAACTTTTAATTCATTCAATAAACAAGGGATTTGTTGCATTCTCAACACTATAAATGGGGAATATATTTTCTTATAAAGGAATAGATTCCTATACTTATAGATTTTAAGAAGGAAGAAGCTCCACGGTAAAATAAAAACATAAATCATATAGGAAAAAAAGAAAATAATATAAATCATTGCATCTACGATGTTTAAATCAGTACATTTCAAATTTAAATAAAAGTACTATAGTGAGCTAAAATCAATTTGCTCAATAATAATTAAGACAGCTATACCTATATGAATATTATTATATTTTATTTTTTCAGAAATGCACATGCCCCGCTGTAACTGATAATAAGGATTAAAAAGATAGAACAGTGCTTATTAAGCAATGATTCATTGTAAAGAGATGACAACTTTCAGTTTTCTGTTTCAAGCGGCATGGAAAAGGCATTTAAAAGTGAAATTTACATGCATTATGGAGTTAACTATCAGCAATCTCCACGTCAATCGATAGCAAAATAAACCCCAATTTTACGCTAGTGGAAGGAGAGTTAGCTGAACCTTCAAGAAACAAAATGAACAAGTTTAACACAAGCAAAGAAAGGGGTGAATTACTTATCTTCCAGTAAAGCTTGTTCTTCAGCAAGGAAAGCCAGGCTCATCATTGTAGCCAGAGCTCATCTCGAGTTCCAGCTTCGTGTTTGCTTCCAGATCTCAAAGGCCAAGCCTCAGTAGCTCAAGACAAGTTCCAACACACAAGCCGAGCTTTATCAAAATGAAGCTCGTGTTTCAACAGTAAAGCCCAAGTTGCAGTAAAAAAAAATCCAAGTCTCAACAGTCAAGCACGAGCGCACTAAATCATTGCCAGTCCAGATTCAAACTCGAGCTTCATGTTGGATCACGGCTAAGGTAAATAGAAACGCAATGAGAGCTCGAGATCATGCTTGAGATTCAAGCAAGAGAACTTTCATCACAGTAGCGTGATCGCCACTGCAACTTAACTAAACACCAATGCTTCAACCATGACCGTAATGGAAACCTTCCTCGAATACAACAGTAGAGATGAGAGCCTTAACCGGTTAGGCCCTTCGGTATTATGGTTGTGGAACGATCTATCAGATACATAGTGGACCATCAGGAAAGGCGACATAGTGGCTATCTAAAACTCCAGGTCACTGGTTCAAAGAGACCAAATAACATGACTACATCCGCCCTTGCAGGAGACAATGGGGTGTATGGAAATGGTGGACAATTCCCCCTCCATCTCCATCCGCATTTTTTTTTTCCTTTCCCCAAAAACAAAATGAGGGAATCCTCCCTACTTTGCTACCCTCTCCTGTGATGTTAAGAACTGCCTCTTCCAGAACTGGGTAGATGGAAATCCTTTTCTTTTTTTAATTCCCCCCGCTTACCTTACTATTGAGTGTCTTTTTTTCCCATGTCCAGCTTCCTGCCCCCAACTGTAATTAGATTTCCCCATTTATGCCCAATAAATGCCCTCAAAGGAGTCCATACTATCAACATTAATGCTCCATAAATATTGCTTTATGGGTCCACGGCTAAGGGATAGGATGATAGGGCACTATGCTTCATTAATTTCCCATAAATCCCTTCTTATCTAACGAGCCATCCTCATTAAATGCGTACTCACCATCTTTTATAATAGAGTATCAATAAATATCTGGTATATTTAGATTATCACAACAAGAATCCAACTCCTATTAATAAATTAATCATCTTCAAAGCAAGACCCTGTGAAGGAACCATGTTCTTCGTTAAGGAACCCGCAAAGTGGAAGTAATAAGTGAAATCATTTTATCAGTAATTTCAATATTCTCTTTTATAATCTCTCTATTAACTCTATTTCCTCACTCCACATATGAGAATATATATATAGCTTAATATAAATTGCTTAAAATTTAATTTAATTATTTAAATGAAATCCAATTGAAATTGGAATTGAAACTGCAGTTTCTCAATCTTTTATTAAAATAGCACAACAAGATTAATCAAGAAATTACTTATCTCAACACCCCAAGATTTGTTTCCTACAACTAGCTTCTTTCAACTATAATATTAACTAAAACTTAGTCAAAATTAGTACTAAAATGTAGCATTTGTAACCAAGATAACATGAACATATAATCATCTCATAGCATATGTGCTTGGATAATTTCCATTCTCCTACTCAAGATAGTTAAAACATCATCCTAACCATTTAGAACACTTCTCATTATAGATTAGTACCCAATGTCAACTTAGCTTATCTTATTTTATTTTATTTTTTATTTAAAACTTCATAAGATCCTAGAATCACAATTAGACTATTCCATACATGTACAATAACCATAATTTTGAACTAATCATTACTAAACATCTGCAATGTATGAATTGATAAAAGTGTCTTGAATTAGCATTAGCATGAAATGTCCCTTACCATTTATAGGTGTGGCCTATCATACCATAATAAATCCTTACTGATCGAGTTGAAATTTGAGAGGCACTACATGTTTATTAAGACAAAATTAACATTTTTTGTTAATTAAAACATAAATAATTATTTTAATTATCTTAAAATTAAAATTAAAATTATTTTAAATATTGTTGCGAAATTCATCTAAGCGTTTTGCAATTAACATTATGGAGGTGCATATTCATAGTTGTAGGGTGTGAAGTGTTTAAAAGTATTTCAAAAACTTAAATTATTATTTTAAGTATCTTAAATTTAAAATTAAAACTATTTTAATTGTCTTAAATTAAAAATAAATATAAAAGTATTATAACAACATCTATACATCACCTAAAATAAATTATTTATTATAATTACCAATTAAAAATAAATAATAAATAAAATAGAATGAATATTTTTAATTAATTAATAATAATCATACAAAATGAGACACCCATCAAAAATCAAAAAAATGGAGCATTTTGGGTTTGGTATATATAACAATGGAAAACAAAAGTATTTTCACTACGCAGGCAAGAAGGATTGGCGGCAAAATAGAAGAATGAGGGTAGAGAAATTTGTAGAGATTTCATTCATCTTCATTACTTCTTGATTCATCGACAATTTCGAGTGGATAGGAATGGGTTACAACCCCTTTAGTAGATACATTCAATCTCTTGTGCAAAACACTCAAGTTTCTTCACCCCTCAATGATTTTTTTCTTTTTCTAAGGGTCCATTTTGTTGAATAGTGTGACCAATCATTATTTATTCATGTATTCTTTTTGGATCATAAATTGTTGAATTCCTTTTGACCTCCACTCCCGCATTTAGTTTTTATGCCTCTGTAGATTGGTCAGTTGCAAAAAGGACTGAATCCACCTTCTTCAAACATGTTGCTTCCACCATAGCTAACAGGACCACCATAGCCACTTGAAGTTCCTCCATAGTTGACCCCTAGGCTTGTGCCATAGTTGAAATTTCTATTAAAACTACCACCATTATATCCCTGATTCATTCCAGGTCCAAATATTGCACTCATTCTATAGCCATCTACTGGAAAGGTAGGGTATCCACCTCTACCTCCAGATTTAGGGCCGTATCTATTGTCCATCCTAACCTCATAACCCGTTGAAGGACTAGAATTATATGTCTGTCCAAATTAATACATATCCAATAATAAAATTGCTACCTTGATTTCCACCTAAACCAAATCCACCAATGGGAGTCCGAGCAGGGCTAGGAGAAAGCTCTTTTGGCACTGCCTTCTTAACCTCAACCATTTTTCCATTAAGATCATGGAATTTTTTTAGCAAAACCTTGTCACTCGCATCTTCTGAATCAAAAGTAATGAACCCAAATCCTCTAGGCCTCTGAGTACCATGATCATACACCCCTAAGAGCCTTATTATGAATAATCATCATAGTAACATTCTTTCTAGGTTGTTTTTCTCTAGGTACATAGCTTGTACACCTTAGGAATCTAATAGAAGATTTTGGTCAGAACTTACAAAAATCTAGGGGAACGCTTTTCATTGCAAGTTGGCCCATGTGTTCACAATTAATTAGAAAAGTAACTCTTATATGTAACGTTGTAGACTTGGGTGGCCAAATTTTATTGGACAACTCTAGTCCATAAAATAAAAATAATAATTAGAAGAGTGATTGGAAATATATTGGTTTAAAATTTAGTGGGATCTACCTACCAATAGCGTTTAAAAATTCTTCTTTAGAGAGCGTGTATCTTGCATCATATATATATATATATATATATATATATATATATATATATATATATATATATATATATATATAATTATATATTTTGATAATTCAATTAAAAGATAGATTATGTACAACTCTCAATAATTAAACATATAACTAGTCTTAGACAGAAAAGACAAAAGAATAAGCATCAAACTATCATACAAATAATTCTATACAAATTCAAATTTCTTAAATGGATGCATAGGTTATGTTGAAATATTGATACAAATCTTTTCCATCATTTTTGCATTAAGAGTCTAATAGCTAATGCCAAATCAAAAAAGTTGAGATAATCTTAGAGATCTTTCCATATGCCTACCATATGCTGATTCCACCAGCTTGTTCATGACACACTTCATGCTCTCTAAGCACATAATTAACAAAACAGAAAATATTAGGCACTCTAGAGAAACTAGCATAGAAATATTGGTTTGGTTTGGTTTAAATATTATTTGTGTGGAGGATAATCAATTGTTAATAGCATCCAAATCCCCCTTTTACGTACTATACAGTCACAGTTAGCATGTGTTTCTCTAGTGTAGATTCCCTAAAAAGAAAAACTAAATCAAGATATCTTAGTTATTTTAGTATGGTTTTCCCTGAAAAAGAATTGAAAGCTTTTGGCTAAGGTAGTAAATTTAAATTATCTTACCAGTAACTTATCATTAGGTATATTAAATTTCATTAGTATCTTTGAATAACAAGCTAGTGTAAGATGACTCATTGATGAGTAGCAATTATTTGTGTGGAATATTATTTACCCATGTTTTAATTATGAAGAATAAAACTAAACATTCTGTGAGGTAAGAAGTTATAGCAGGTTGTTCTCTCAAACATTTTGATCAAATATGCCTTTCAATTATTTGACTTGAGATTTGAGGAGATACCCTTTGTTGTTAAACTTTATTCTATTTTATGCAAGACACTTTGTTACAAGCTTGATGTAGAATTTAGTCTTTTGTGTGTGCTAAGCAGCTAGGTTTGGTAACACGATCTGAGATTTGAAGGTGTCAGATGGAGTGGTGAGATGTGGCATGCACTTTTAACTTTTCACATCAAGCTTGATATGTACAGTTTTTCCTCTACTCCCTTGCCAACTTGGAAGGCACCATTCAAGTAGTGCACTAAGGCACTGAAATGAGTGTCAATGGACTGGAGCATTGGTGCTATGTGATTTTACAATTGTGCTACATTGAAGCATTGAATTGCCTAGGACAACCAAGGCAGGAAAAGTAAGTGTGTGGACTATTGTGGGTTGGTTTTTATTATTCACCCATTGGTTACATGTAATGGCTCCCATGGTGTCTCCAACAATTTGTGGAAATTAAATCTGAAGTTGCTAAAATATTTTTCACTTGGACTGATCAACATAGACCTTCCTTGACTTCTCTAAACAACTCACTTATCCATGACAAGTGCACATATCTAGTCCCAACAATTGGATCACTTGGTGTAATCTAGAATAGATTAGGATCTAAGTCTATAGGATGTCATATATTTTTCTTGTTCAAGAAATGGTGAGAAGGATGGCTTGAAGAGTTCTTTAGTGAATGCTAGATGAAGGATAAAGTCTTCTGGTACATAAAAACAAAACATTCTCACTAGTTGAGCATAGTATGTTGTATGCACCATTACAGGTTGATCTCATGGTGTGGACATTTGAAGTATTATTCTTGAAGGTGCAACTAAATCTTATCGCTAAACTTGAATTCATGAGTTATGCAATGTAAGTCATAGAGCATTTTTCTAGTTTATTTTGTTGGTGTAATGACTCAAATTTAGTAAGGACAAAATGTGAAATACAAGCCCAACAATGTATTTACATTAATAATAGAAAAACTAAATAGTGAAGTAACATACCCCAGCCTCCTAGTGTTTTCATCACACATAAAACCAGACACAAACATTTGTACTTGTGGAATATATTTGTAGAAAATGCACAAGTAAAGAGATGAAATCTTGAATTACAAAAGGTGGTACACATCTTTATGTGGCTTAACCACATTAGTGAACTAGTACAAAATATCGTAATTAAACCATTAAATTCCTTCAAGTATTAATCAGATGAAATAGATTCAATATGGAAAGCATTTCTCTTTCTAAAACATAAATACTATTTCCCAGTAAATAATGCATCTTTTACTGCCCTTATTTTTAATTAACTGAACATGTGATGTTGAAAAAGGCATGGATTCTTTTTCTACATTCGTAGAATCATAAAACAATAATCTTCAAACTTCAGCAAAATATCCTCTCAAGGATAAAAAAATCTCATAAAAATCATTGTTGAAGAATTTTTTTGTTTATATTATCTCATTTTAATCTATTGATGAAAATAGAATATGATTTGGTCTATTTTGTTGTAGAGTAAAGGAGAGGCAAGCCACTCACTTCCACCTCAACCTAGAAAGTAGTAGAGAGGATCACCAAGGTCACCATGATTTTGAAATATTTAAACCAGGTCAGTGATTTGCATGACTTTGAGAATGCAAGCTTTTAATTCTTTTCATGCTATTCAATTTGGTGAAAACATTTTTTTCTTTGTGATTACTGTGAAAAAAGAATAAGCCAGAATAATGCAACTTCAAGTATTTGCATCTCCTTAATTTTACCACAAACCAATCAATGTATGAAGAAAAACATATTGAAAAAAAATCTGAAACCTGCGTGTTTTGTTGTAACCCTATCTTTTCATGTAGAAGAGAAATGTATTGTAACTCTCATTTCTTGAAAAATTGTAACAGCAAGTTTCCTTTCAGCTTAATAAAGTATAACGATTGTTCCTTCTTATGTCTCTTGTCTACTTGTTTCTTGTGATTTGTTGTTCAATCCTCTAAATATGATTTATATTCAAACACCAATGGTACAAGAACATTCATGCTAGATGTAGGTCATAAGTTTTGTTCTTCTATTTTCAGCAAGTTAAAGTTGTGAAGACTTTCTCTTCCTTCAGGTAAAAGCTGAATCCAAACCTTCTTGTGAAATGCTTATATATCACATGTCTGGTTTTCTAAGTTGTGAGAAAGCATAAGGTCCTTTCTTGCAGCTGATTGTGATAAGTGCAGTAGATATATGCTTTAAATATTGGTGATTCACCTCTTGGTAGTTTTAGGATTTCTTTACAAGCATCTCTATCCCTTTTCCTATCAAGAGTTAGTAGTTTAAGAGATTCTCAAGAAGAATCATCTCTCTTTGGAGGTCTACTTTCACTATAGGTCACCCATAACCTGAAAGTGGTCCCATGTTACACAGGTTTGTTGAGTTTAACTTGGCATTTGGGGCACAAACCTTTGTGATAACATGGATAGCAATAGGTTTTTTGGTTAATCACTAGAAAGGTGTTTACAACTAGTAAAATTTGAATAGAAAAGATTTATAAACTGTTGTCTTTATGTATTATTGATATGTAAAAATTAACAAATAAGGGCGAGTTATGTAGTTCAGTGTCTAAAGGTAATGATTTGGCACTAACCATATGTTGAGTTGGAAGAAGTTACACATTCTTCATAACTTTTAGGTAGAAAAAGGTTATATATATTACTTGAGAATGGTGGTTTTGGTAGAGAGGAAATAAAGACCATCATAGACAGAATAATGAGAATGTTGTGCAGTATATTTACTCTAAGATATATGTGACCACTTGAATAAAATGGAATGAAGTTGGATCACTGCTATGAAGTGTAGAATCGATGTCTTGAAGATTTTGGAGGACATATATTTGGGAAGTTATTTGTCTGTATAGACATTTTTATAAACAATAGGGGATGTGTGAAGTGATGAATAAAAAGGAGAGAGAGCTTCATTTTCAAAAGACTCTGATAAAGAGAGTCTTTGATGAAGATTTTGTGTATGCAATGAAACTCCAAATCGTAGTGAAGACATCTCTTATGATGAAGATTGTGTGAATACTAAAGAAAAGAATTCTGCAAACATGAAGAACCTAAAATGTATAGTGTCCTACCAAAAATTAGCTTGATGTTTGAGTTGAAGGCATTTCAATTTAAGTTGAAATGGTTTTGATCCAAATTAGGTATGATAGTAAAAGTGGATTGATATGGTTTTTTATTTTTCTATTTCATAGACTGTTATAAGTTATAGACAATTTTTGTAGAAGTCTTTGTAATTGAATTAAAGGAAACTAGTCCAAACCCCCATAAGATAAGACAAGGGGACATTACAATTTAAAAAATTAAAGTGAAAATTTGGGCCAGTTTTGTTTAGGGGACATTACACTTTCCCACCAAGAAGTGTCCATTATGTGTGATGAAACTAATAAAAAGTATGCTCTAACTCACACTATTGCAAGCTACAATAATGGGAAGCAATAAAATGTCAAACAAAATGTCCTATGCAAACATACACACAAAATTGACACAAAATATACCCAGTAAAAATCCAACAAGGGTAATTCTGACCAAACAAGGGTTGTGCCTCATGCCCCTTTCAATAAGTTGCTAATTACAAAGAAAATTGCAGAAGATGGGCTCTACAATATGGCTTATTTATGTAGCAATCTCATGTTATAACTTGTTTTCTATGTTTCTTGCCCTAAAACAACCTCCTATTTTTATCTTCATTTCCTAAACCTGCCAAAAGGAATTCCTATGCCACTGAAAGACCATGACTCAACTCCAACTATGTCAAAGCAGTAGCAGGTTAAAGATAAAATTATTTCCCAGGTGTAAAATTGGAACAATACTCACATCTATCATAAATTTGCCTAGAGTTCCACCACATATCCCTGCTGAGAAATAATTGCCATCTGACTTATGAGTACAGCTATGGATTTACTAGTAAAAATATCCCTCCATAAATTGTTCCTACTCCTAAAAGTTAAGGCACTTATCTATATGTTTACTGAACTTCCTAATGTATTCAGTTTTCTATTGATGCAAGATTGGGTTCTGATCAATGGTCTTTCAAGTCATTTTTCCATGTATTATAAGGTGACATTGTTAATGATTGTTCACTGATTGGAGGAATGATTTCAAGTATTCAATGTTTTAATCTTCATCTTATCCCTATTGAATTAGATTGGTATAGTTCATATAAGATCATCAAACAAGGGTATCAAATATATATAATGGACACATTGAGCTAAATTATTTTCCTTGTTAGTATTAAGTTAGCTAATAGTTATCAGCTACATTACACAATTCAATTAATATGAAGTACTATAAATTCTGAGCATTACTAAATGTAATGTTGTTCCTCCCCTTTCTCTATAATTTAATGTCATCTTAGTTTACCTATGTAGACAAATGTATTCCCAAATTATTATTAGTTTAGTTCTAAACTTAAGTTGATTTTTAGTGTTTCTTTTCCTCACAAATAAATATTTTTTCATAAAATAAATTTATGGCTTGTTTCTCTTCTTTATTTTTCACATTAATAATTTATAAAAGAATCTAGATCATGGGCTAAGTTCTCTTTATTAACATATTAGACTTATCAGTGCTTAGGATTATGCTCAGAATCTTAGGTTGAAATGCTACAGGCTTCAAGTTACAAGCT
This sequence comes from Chamaecyparis obtusa, assembly GCA_027943335.1. Lineage (NCBI taxonomy): Eukaryota > Viridiplantae > Streptophyta > Pinopsida > Cupressales > Cupressaceae > Chamaecyparis > Chamaecyparis obtusa. The sequence continues at coordinate 56,306 of BSBK01009214.1, forward strand.
CTTGTAATAACATGCCTTCATCAAAACTCACACACCTATAACTTTCTTAACTTCTCAATCAAGTGCATGTTCTTTTTTTGAAGCAATCTCAGCTGTTGTTGTAAGATTCAAAATTCAAAATCCATAATGTCTTCACAATCCCTAATCGCCTCTTCAGAAAAGCCCTCACTATTGTATTAATAACAACTATACAAGCCTCACTATTAGTTTCCATTTATTTATTGTTGTTTTGTATATTTATTCTATGTCCATTCTTCCAATGCTCCCTTTCAAAGAGAACTTTCATTTGCTTAAAACAATAATAAGGGAATCCACAACTGTCCTTGCAGCTTTCAACATCAAAAGAACTTTTTCTAAGCAAAACCCTTTTTTGATAGCCTCACAAATCACCACTTAATTCTATGAGGAAATGATCAAAGTTTTGGTATCAGGATTTGATTCACATCATCCTATGGTGTTAAAATATCAATTAGAAAATTAAAAAAATTGTAGATAATATGTTGTGTAGGCTAAATGTTTAGTTGGTAAGAGGGGGATAAAGATAAAAATGGGTTTGGGATTAGCAAAAGGTTTAAAGCTGTGTTGGGGCTTCTTGTTCTAGCTGTCATGGTGGGTTTCTGTGAACAGGCATTGGCAAAAAATCAATTATATGTTGGCAGGAAGTATTCCATACTTATACTCAACAGGCGGAAATGGTTATTAAGAACTCAACCATAATTTTGTCTATTGAAGCTTTGTGTGTAATGTTTAGAACAAACTGTTTCTGCAAATTTATCTAAAAGTGCCAAAATTTATAGTCAAGAATCTAAGATGCATATACATACAAATAGAAATCACTCACTTGATATGTACACATAATTATTGGAATCATTAATGAAATTTGTTGATTGTCTTGGTTTTAGAAATCTCAAGTGAGGTTAGGAGACACCTTTATTTCTTTGTGGGATTAACATGGGTCATTCTTCAGTATTTCATTGTTTGCAGATAAGCTGACCACACATTTTTGTGGTTGTGACAAACTTTACCATGAATATAAATTATGGGTTATTTACAAATCTAAAATGAGCCTTAACTGAAAATGTACAGAGCAAAGGTCCAAAACTACTCTAGTAAAAAGGTATTCATATATTTATTTTTTTTGTTTCATACACATACAAACAATTTAAATCTACTAATCTAATTAAAAATAATGGACACAACCAGCATACAGAACTGATTGCCTTTAATAATTGAAGTTGTGCAACCTGTAAGTCTGAATTTGGTGATGATTCTGAAAACCCTCTGTATGAATTTGTTGTCATGTTGTACAAAGTGCTACTCTTGAGACCTGAGAATTTTTATGTCCCCTAAATGATTAGGTTCAAGCATGTGAGGTTTGGTCTTTGAGGACTAAGCTTTAATAGAATTTTTGTGTTCCCTAAAGTGAGAGATGGATATTTAAAATTTCAGAGGTGGTCACTTTTCTCCTAGCATTTTCTATACTTCCTCAATATTGTGACTCACAAGCATAGGCAATTTTTCCCTAACATGATGGCAGCTAACTAACATATCCGTCACTCAATTGTGTTAATGATTGTATCTTTGATCAGATGATTGCAATTGATAAACAAGGCATTTTCAACAAAACTATTTTGCCTATATCTCGTAATCATTGCAGTCCATGACACCACATCTCTTTTAGGAATTTTTTCAAACACTTAATGTGCCTTGTTTATGCTTCCATATTTTGCATACATGTCTTCCGAGGAATTTGCAACTACAACATTTGATAATAATCCACTTTCGATTATCCATTGATGGATGTCCATACCTTGTTCTACATCTCCCATTTTGGCATAGGCTAGTAAGAAGCTAGAAAAGGTTGTGGAATATGGCCTTATATATAGGTTGATTGCATTTTCTTAAATGTTCCTAAGTCTCTGGTATAGGGGGACCTAGAAGGACATTTGGCACCTAAGGGAACAAGACTTGAAGAGAGTTTTCAGGGAATCCATTAAGGTGGATTGGAATGTTTTAAGGCCAATCATGGCCATTTGTAATGATCAATGTAATGGAAAGATCAAAAATCCTAAGGGTCTTGATAAGGATCCGAGGACCAAACTTGTTTGTAAGGGGAGCCAATAGTGCCTTAAGGGTTTAGTAGGGTCAATATGAACTTAGGTGATAACAATTATTCCTATGAAATCAATATAGGAGAGTTTGAAGGGTTTTTAGCCTCTAGAATACATTAAAATAAGGTTTAAAAATTCAAATGTTTGCATTCCAACGTTTATGTGTAACTTGGAGGGAAACCTTAAAAAATTGATTAGTTGACATTGTTAGGCAATCCAACTGAATTGGATTAGTTAGGGAGTTTTTATAGAGGCTATTTAAACCCTAAGAATGAGAAGAGTGTGTAGTACAGATTTGGCATGACTGTATGAACTGGTTCAGATTTGAAGCAATAAAAATAGTGAAATAAACTGAATTCCTTGCATTTTGTTATCTATTTTGATGTTTTGAATTGTTAGAAAGTAAAGTCCACCAAGATAACTGAGAGGGTGGGGGGGTGTGAATCAGTTATCAGATAATTATAACTTTTATCATCTTCAATAGCATTTAACCATGTAAGCAATGCAATTACTAACCATACAAAGATATTCATACACAATGACACAATAACACAAGATATGTTGACTAGGGAGCCTCTTGATCAAAGAGTAAACCCTGGTGGGAATGATGTCCACAAAAGATGCACTAATATGAATATTCCTTGTGAGAGGATGGACTATGTTAGGAGTCTTATGAAATACATTCAGTACATATAAATCCATATTAAGATATTTTGAATCCATGTTAAAAGATTCTAACCCTGTTAAGAGTTATGGAAGACAGAAGGACCCACTACCCAAACAACTTCAGGGTAAGATCACTAAACACACTATCCAAATAACCTTAATATTATTCAGCAAAATAATATGAAATATTTTACCTCCTTACTGTGCCAAACCACACTCACCGCTACATCAGATCTCAATTCCAGATCTCTGTACTTCGCATGTCTTCCTTCACAATTTTGCTTTCACAACCTCTTAGACTCTTTTCTTCACTTCATGCTTACATTCACATGCAACCAAAACCATGCTCACACTTCTTTCATATTAAAACTACATACAATAAGGAAAAATATTCCTTCCTTTATACCACACTCAAATAATTACAAATGAGTCGGCACATAATTACAAAATAAAAGTTTCCACACGCTACATCAAAATTACACAAAACTGTCAACTTCCAGATGCAATAACTCTTCACTCGTGCGACCTCAAAGTTTACACTATGAACCACATCACCATCAATGTGCCTCAAACTTCCCTTTAACTATGCAAAACTAGATTCCATCCCGATTAGGAGATATCATCTGATTTCCACAAACTGCTACTTAGGAACACTGCCTGAATACTGCTTTTACCAAAATACTCATAACTTTCATGAATCAATGAATTACTATCTATGCTCTTAACCATAGACAAATAACATATCAAAGAGTATAACATCAACATCGCATAGCTCCAACTACAATATCCCATGTGCGCTAATCAAAACACTATATGTTTCTTTGCTAGTCTCCAGAAGATCACTGTGTTGACATCAATGACAATCATAGTCATGAATGCAACAACTACTACTACAGAATGACTGCCAATATCCAGCATTCATTCCTAACAATCTCCCCCATTGGCATTGATGGCAACATAGATGAAAAACATCCAATGTTCCAAAAATCCAATACTGCTGCACTAATACTCTGAAAGTTCTTCAAATCTTCTTCATCAATCAAATATTGCTTTGTTATCCTATTAAGTTCTCTCCAATAGATGGTACACAGGGTTTTTCATGTACACTTCTCCCCCATTGACATCAATGAAAAAAATTTCATCACTATGTCAACAACAACTCAATGTCCAGAGACACTATTTCATAAAATACATTCACAAGAGTCCTCATTACTCAGCTTAGATACACATACTCCCCCATGGAGGAAGTACCAACATCCAATCCAAAAAAAGATAGGGCTCATATACCACTAGACGGATGCACTCAACTGCATCATTACTCAAAAGTAGGATGGGGCATAACCTCAAGCAAACCTCTCAAATACTCAAATGTATCCTTAGGCAAAGGCTTTGTAAATATGTCTGCTATCTGTTCCTTTATGCTTATGTACTCTAGTCTGAATTCTTTCTCAGCTACTTTCTCTCTTACAACATGATACTTGATCTCTATATGCTTAGTCTTAGAATGCAATACAGGATTCTTAGACATACTGACTGTGCTGGTGTTGTCACAATGTATGACAACAGGCTCAACAAAATTAATTCCAATATCCTTTAGCATCAGCTTCATCCAAATTATCTGGTTACAATTGTTTGTTGTTGCTACATATTCTACTTTTGATGTGCTCTGTGAGATACAATTCTGCTTCTTGCTCAACCAGGAAACTAATCTTCCTCCAAGAAAAAAGGCTCCACCACTGGTGCTTTTCTTATCATCAACACTACCTCCCTAATCAGCATCTGTATATGCACATAGGGTAAAATCATCAGATTTTTCATACCATAATCCATAGTCCATTGTGCCTCTTAAATATCTCAATATCCTCTGTACTACTGCATAATGTGACTCTCTAGGTTCAACTTGAAATCTTGGTACCATTCCAACTAAATGTTGTATATCCATTCTAGTGTGTGTTAAGTACTACAATCCTCCAATCATGGATCTGTATTTCTTATGCTCAACTACTAGTGTTTCATCTTTGCTTGATAGTTTGTGTCCTGTAACCATAGGTGTTCCAACTGGTTTACAGTTCTCCATTCCAAATCTTTTCAGCAAATCATTCAAGTACTTTGTCTGGCTAACAAAGATACCATCACTATTCTGTGTTATCTGTAATCCCAAAACGTATTTCATCTCACCAATCATGCTCATTTTAAATTTAGTCTTCATTTCATCAGCAAATTTGTCACTAGCTTCATCTTCTCCTCCAAAGATAATGTCATCAACAAAAATAACTATAACTAACATTCCATTTTCAATTTCTTATGTGTATAGATTACTATCTGTTGTTCCTTTAGTAAATCCCAATTTCAACAAATACTTATCCAATCTAGCATACCAAGTTCTAGGTGCTTGCTTTAGTCCATATAATTCTTTCTTCAGTTTACATACCATATCTCCTTCTTGAGTCAAACGAAAACCTTCAGGCTACTCAATGTAGACTTCTTCCAATTCACCATTCAGAAATGTGGACTTCACATCCATCTAATACACTTTGAATTTCTTAAAAGCTTCATAAGCCAAAAACATTCTTACTACTTCAAGTCTTGCTACTGGTGTAAAGGTTTCTTCATAGTCAATTCCTTCTTGTTGCGAGTATCCCTTACATACTAGTCTTGCTTTGTTTCTTACTACTTCTCCTTGTTCATTCATCTTGTTTCTGAATACCCATTTAGTTCCAATCACATTCTTGTCTTTAGGTCTAGGAACCAATTCCCATGTCTTGTTCTTTTCAATTTGATCTAGTTCTTCTTTCATAGCATTAATCCAATGTTCATCTTCACAAGCTTCATTAGTAGTTTTAGGTTCAATTTGAGAAATCAAACATAAATGTACCTTATTTCTAGTCATAACTCCTCTGTCCAAACTTCCAATAACTTGTTCAACAAGATGATGTCTAGATAAATACCTATTCAGTGTCATAGTCACAGATCTTGCTTCAACTGTAGATTCTTCTCTAGTTTCTTCTCTAGTTTCTTTTGTAGTATGATTCTCATTCAACAATTCATTGTCAGTCTCATAGAATAATTCAGTAGTTTCAATGTTAGGCTAAGGATTAGCTTCTTCATCAGATTCATAATCAAGCATTCTTTCCTAAATTTTAAACTTCTCATCAACTTTAACATTTGCGCTCTCAACAATAGTTTTAGTTCTCTTATTATAACATCTATATGCTTTGCTCTTCAAAGAATATCCAAGAAAAATACCTTCATCACTTTTAGGGTCAAACTTTCCAATATCATCATCTCTCTTTACATAACATTTGCTTCCAAAAATTCTAAAATACTTAACTGAGGGGCATGTCCAAACCATAATTCATAAGGTGTCTTATCTGTATCTACTCTAATTTGTACTATGTTCATTGTATATACTGTTGTATTCACTGCTTCTCTCCAAAATATCTTCGCCAAGTCATTCTCAAATAACATAGCTCTTGTTGCTTCAGTTACTGACCTGTTTCTTCTTTTTGCAATACCATTTTGTTCAGGTGTTCTAGGGGCTGAAAACTGTCTCTTAATACCATTCACTTCACAAAAAGTGTTAAACTCTCTAGAAGTAAATTCTCCACCTCTATCAGATCTCAAACATTTAATCTTCATTCCAGATTCATTCTCAACTTTATTCTTAATGATCTTAAACTTATCAAATGCTTCAGATTTTTCTTTCAGAAATGCAATCCACAACATTCTTGTAAAATCATCAACAAGAATCATAAAATACCTTTCTCCATAGAATCCTCTAGTCCTGGTAGGACCGCTCAAGTCTGTATGAACAATCTCCAACTTCTCTGTCGATGTGAACTTCTTACTAGGAAATGAACTTCTCTTCTACTTAGCCATCACACATTCTTTCCAAATCATGTTAGTAGTGTATGCACCCTAAAATGGTCGCCTAGACTTTGGGCCCCATTTATTCAATTTATCAATCCTGAATCATTTTTATCAATAATCAATATTTTCAACATTATCAATTTCTTGATCAAATCCTAATTTCGATCATATATTGGATTTTTATCCTTGGGCTAACCATTTATCCTAAGTCTTTATTTAATTAAAAGGAATATTTCCTCCCCTTTTAATTAAATAAAAAGCCCTCACTTTCCTCTTATCCTAAGTTGCACAAATAAAGCATTATTCCTATTTTATAAAAAGGGAAAAAGCACTTTTTGTCTCACATGAGGCTCAAAAGTCAACACTTCACTCTCATTGGAGGATGTTTGTGCACATGGATTGCTCCTCTTTCAAGCTCCACCGCTGATTAAGACTTTTTGCCTCTTAATCTCCATGGTCCATTTCTCCTCATTTCTTATAAAAGGAGAGCTCTCTCCTCCATTTGCATATCCATATTTTATGCTATTGTTATGCTGCAGGTTTTGGAGCTCTCTTTGAAGACACTCAAGCTTTGAAGCCTTGACATTTTTGGTTGCATTTCATAATAGTTTTTCTTTCATAGTTACATTCATGGCATCTTAGTATAGATTTCCTTTTATGCAATAGAATAAGCTCACATAGTCTAAATAGGAGGCATTGTAATCCATTGCTATTTCCTTTCATAGATTAGTTGCATTGTACTTTCCTTTCATAGCTTAGATTTGCATTCTCATATAGCTTGCATTGCATTGCATATTTGATTCTTGGAGATATTGGCACTCTTGCCCTTGTCTTCATTTGAATCTCTCATTGTGTGGTTGACTAGCAAGGTCACTTTCTTGTAGCTCTAGCTGAGAGCAAAACTCATAGTCCCTTGCAACTCCATGCATAGAGAGCTATGAGCCGCTTTGTGAGGCCTCACTCTTGAGTAACCTTGCATGTAATGGTTCATAGAAGTGCATATTTTAGTGTGTACATTTCTGGCGCCCACCGTGGGGCAGAGTAGATTAGCTTTGTCCCTTTAATTTTTTTCATTTTTCGTCATTTTCGGATTAATTTTCGAAAAAATCTGCGTCTCTGGTTTTCTGTCTCAGATTATCGCGCGACACTTCTCAGAAATATCGCACGATATACTTCCTGTCTTGGCGCGATAGTTCGCTCGAAAAAAGTATCGCACGCCTATATTGAAGTCTATCGCCTGGCGTCGAACGAAGTATCGCCTGGCATCGTGCGAAGTATCGCTCGACTGGGGAAGTATCGCCCGACTATAGGAAACTGTATCGCGCGATACTGTTGAAGACTGAGAAACATCGCCTGGTCTGGCAGAGACTTGCGCTTTCAGTTTTTTTGTCCGAATTCGACTATTTTAGCTTGCTGTTTTGTTTTACTTTGTTTAAATAGGTCTAACCTGCATCTTTTAGCTTGAATCTATTAGATTATTGCACATTTACATTTGGATTTTGATTTTGCTAACATTGTGGGCCTAACAAGTTGTGTTTGTAGGTGCTCTCCTTTGCTTGAAAATTGCTAAAAAAATGCATGTCAAAGAGGGCTACTAACAGTTTTTGCAGGGCTGCCCAAGCATAAAAATTTAAAAAAAAAAATTTTCATTTCTTGCTTGTTGTTATTTTCCTTTCATTTGTGGCATTTACTAATTGTATTAGGAATCTTAATACCTTGTGAAAGGGATCTTGAGGTGGTAGGAGAAGTATGCTCTTCACCTTTAGGTGAATCAGAAAATCTTGACCCATCTTAAGGTTTTGGAAGCAAGGGGGTAATTGATCTCTTTGCTTGGTGTGTTTGGGAGAGATTCTTGAGATAGGGGAGTATGCTCTTCACCCTTGTGGTGAATCAAAAATCTTGAACCTCAAGATTTGATCCATTTTGTTAGTTTAGGAATCCTTTAGCGGGCCTACTCTTGAGCAATCAAGAGGAACGACTCAAGTGGGGACAACCTTGTCATCATTCTCCTTGGTGGCAAGTGATTCCAACTCACTATAATCTCAAGGCTATCAAGGACACCAAAAACCTTGATAGACATAACACTTGTCTTCGTTTGATGTGAGTAGCTCATGGGATTGCGACCATGAGGAAAACATTGAACAAGAATGCTTAAGGTACTCTTGAGGCCGCGAGGTCCTAGTCCTTTATGAGGAGCAAGAGGGGTGTTGTGAATGGAAATCCTTATTAAGAACCATTAGATAGAAGCCACCCTCTTTTAGCCGCTTATCTTCTTAGTGCAAGGATTGATCCAAGTGGTTTACCCAGATCACCTTAAGATACTCACCATATGTGTCCCTTTGGTTGTGTCATTTTGACATTTCCATGACAAAGCCAATATCTCTTGTGGGTAACCACTTGGTGTGAGGCAAGGGGGCATCAAGTTGTGGGCTAAGTTGGTAAGTATTGAGCCTTGTCTTGTAGGTAGTAATTGCTTGAATTGTCTTCGATTGTGTGATACCAGTGTAAACGTTCTCAACATACAAACAATCGGTAGCATTCATAGGGTGCAATTTTATTTTTGATATCATAAGTGTTTGTCTTGGCAAGGTTGCTTTTGCCCTTGTTTCAAGTGTTTGAAGACATGTTTGATCCTCTACTGTTTGCAAACCTGTCCAAATGCTGTTGAATTTGTGACTGAAACCAAAAACATCAAACCTCAGACTGAAAATTTTGACCAAACAGACCCAAAAATGCAAATTTCACACAATTCTGGTCAAGAGTTGAATAATTCTGCAACAGTATCGCGCCCTGTGAGGCGAAGTATCGTGCGATACTTCGCTCATGCTAGAAATATCGCTCCCTTTGAAGAGAAATATCGCGCGATAGTTCGCTCCTGACGGACTATCGCCCGACCTGCCTGCAGTATATCGCCCGAAAGTGTTAAGAAGTATCGCCTGTCATAGAGCGAAGTATCGCACGGGTATAGGTTTATCGCCCCAGTAGCCTGGAGTATATCGCCTGGTTCATTTTTGTCGTGCTTAAATTTTGGTCAGTTTCAGTTGCTGTCTATTAGGCCAGGTCTTAGAACAGGCTTCTTACCCTGACGTTTGAGATCTGTCTTGACTCCAAATTCCTGGTTCTTAGTTCTCTGGGATAGCATCATTTGATTTACAAAGTCACTTTGGAATAATTGTCAAGTTAAAAAGCCATTCTTGGTGCCAAGGTCCAACTTTAAAATTGTTAGCTATATTCTGGGAAAATTTTAGTTCTCTTATTGTCCAAATCGCTTTCATTTTCAATTATCTTTTGGCCTAGTCCAACCTCCTGATTCAAAAGTGCAAGGGTAGTCACCCTTTGAGTTGAAGCACCTCTTTGACAGTGTTGGTAAAGCCCCCTTTCTTTTCTTTTTTTCATTTCTCTTTGGACAATAGAGGATTTCGATTATCCTAGTTTGGTGTTGACACTTTGAAAGGTCACCTTATCATTGAGAATATCTCTCTTTCATGTCAGTTACGACAAGGTACCAAGTTAATCAAGGGAAGCGACCCCCTGTTGCCTTTAGCCAGTTACCACCTATCAAGACCCGTCGACAACCTAAGGGAAAAGGACCCCTTTTTGACCAATCTCCTAAGAGTGAATCCGAGGTTTGTTTCAATCCAGGAGCTAACCCTAGTGAAGTGAGCACCTCTTTCATACCACTTTCATCAAGTATGGACATGAGTTACACTTTCACCCGACAACAAAGAGAAGCCATGAATCAAACTCTCGAGGATATCTTTCAATGACACAGAAGAGAGTATGGTGGTTCTTCTCATGCCAGTCCACCCGGGTCACCTCCTAACAACGCGAGGTATTTTGATGCTCATCAACGAGCCGAAAGACAGCATAAGTCAGCTCACTCAGATTCAGGGTCACAACACGAAGACCAGAACAACGAATCTAGTGATCACCATATCAACGCAGCTAATGCAATAAGGCACTCAAGACAAACCTCCCCACTTAAAGACACTTCTCGATATGCAAATACAAGATTGAGAAGCATTGAGAGAGAGAAGCAAGCCTACTTAGACGAACAGGCTGCAAAAAAGGAAAAATTTTGACAACTAGAGGAAGAGGAACGTGCATTGTTGGATATACAGAAAAGAGTCGCCCAAGAAGAAGAAGATAGACTCTATGCACAACAACTCCAAAGTTGATTTAACGGGAAGGGAGCCAATAGTGGGATCAACTCGCCCCCATCTACCCCTTCCCCTAGCCCTCGAAGAAGATCAAAGACACCCTCACGATCCCCAAGTCCTAGAGGAAGAAGGACTTCAAGATATGACCATCATAGGAGACAATCATCTCATAGACATTCAAAGCAACCCTCCCAACGAGCACATCATAGCTCACAACATGGAGGCAGTTATGCTAAATCTGATCATATGGACTTCATGACTATGCAACAAGAACCATCCTTTCAAGCCTATGTGGAGCAATACGTGGAACAAAACAAAGACCAATTTTTGGAAAGTCTTATCAACAAAGGCGCTAAAGTTCCATATAACTTTGATGTTCACCAAAAAATCAAGAAACAGAATCCTTCAACTGATGAGTTAATCTTACAAATGCAAAAGGATATAGACAGAATGAAGGCTCCCAAGAGCACATTTCATTTGGACTCCATATGTCCTAATCCCATTGACAAAAGTGTGGTGATGGTAGAATTTTCTAAGAAAGTTGAATTCCCAACATACGACAAATATGATGGCACAAGTGACCCTCACAACCATGTTCGACAATTCTACATAATGAGCTTTTCCTTTCACCATGAAGACTCCTACTTGCTGAGATTATTCCCAAGGAGTTTAAAAGGTCAAGCCATGGAGTGGTTCACCAACCTGTCCCCTCCAGTAAAGACATTTAGAGAACTTGTCCAAAGATTTGTGCAACATTTCGCTTACAATTTATCTAGGTCGGTCACCATGCTTGATTTGTGTAAACTTAAGCAAAATCAAGGGGAATCTTTTGTCACCTTTTTGCAACGATGGAGGCGATTGTGTTCAAAATACCCAAGGACAATCCCTGAAGAAGAGAGAATTGATATCATTGTGAACAATCTAATACCAGAACTCAAATATGAAGTCAAGAAAATCCCATTTAATTCCTTTGATACTATGGTAGAGGTGGCATGTCGCATTGAGGATGTCCTAAAAGAACAAGGAATTTTGGCTAAACCAACAAATAACAACAATAGCCAAAATAACAATACTAATGGTAACAAGGACAAAAAGAACTCTTATTGGAACAAAAACAAACAAGTCGTCAACGACGGAGTTGTTGATTCATCTCAGATCAAAAATGAAGGAGTTCTTAATCTCTCTCATGCAGTCCAAGCTATGAAGTTGCAAACATCGTCAACGCAACAAGACAAACCTCAGTATCAAAAGAGATCTAAAACAGAGAAAAGACAATTCACTAAATTGGGAGAATCCTATGCAGATGTTTTTAAGACACTAGTTGCTCATAATCTGGCGCACCCACAGGATCCTACAAAACATCGAATACCAGATCCTTTACCTCATTGGTGGGATGCTAAGGCTTTTTGCGTTTTCCATAATGGGATTGGACACGACATAGAAAATTATTTTAAACTCAAGCATCTTGTCCAAGACCTTATTGAGAAAGGACAATTACAAGTGGATGGGTTAACTACTAATGCAGACCATAAAGCCTTTAAAGAGCCCTTGCCTAAATATGAAAAAGGAGAGAATTCTAGCAGTAAGAATGGCAAGGCAGCTATTAACTATACATACACACATGCTGATAATATAATTAACATGCTTGAAGTGGCTGACGATAATATCACCATGGTGAGAAAGAAAGATCCTTATGGACATAATGTGGACTCAATTCCTATGACTAATGAAAGACCCGCTGTGGTAATAAGAGGTCCTCACTCACAAGGAATGCCCCAGTCCCTCAATGCTGTCACTAGGGGTCAGGCCCAAACACCCATTATCATCAAAGGTCCTAGCACTAGCAAGTCTAAGCAGCCCGTGTCCAAAGGTGCTCCTCCAAAATCTATTGTTGGTCCTGATTCCAATTATAACCTTATTGACCAACTACAACGTACACCCACTCAGATATCCATTTTTGAGCTTTTAGAACTATCTCCTAAGCACAAGCGCGTCCTTGAGGATGCTTTGCGAACAGCCAATGTCCCTAATACCTTAGATATCGACCAATTCCAAAACATGGTCATCCATTTGGCTAACCCTCATTTCCTCACCTTCTCAGAAGAAGATGACAAATCCATTAGTCACCCACATAATTTGGCCTTACACATCGAGGTCATGATTCATAAAACCCGTGTTAGGCGTGTACTGATAGATGGGGGTGCGGGGCTCAATATTTGTACTCTGAGTTTGCTGCTAGCTCTAGGGTATTCCGAGAATGTCATTGACACAAAGAAAAGAATCACAATCAAAGCATATGACGAAGCAGAAAGAAGTTCTAAGGGATTGGCTGTTTTGCCTATTCGTATTGGTCCTGTAGAAAAAGACATTATTCCAAATTGTTGATGTTGGACCTCTAGCCTACAACATTTTGCTAGGTAGGCCATGGATTCATGAAATGCAGGCAGTCCCATCGACATATCACCAGTGTGTTAAGTTTCCCCATAATGGTGTAGAAATTTGCATCCCTGGAGACAGTGCGCTATCAGTTAATAACATTTCGGTGGGATCACATGTACCTTTGAATAGAGAAGCTGACAATCCTAGTAGTTCACTTGAACAATGCAAGCAGAAATTCAAGACCATGGACCTTGGGATGGGAGATTATAAGATTGATTCTTTTACAAAAATGCCAATCTCTCCTAGGTCTTATGGGAGACCCTCCCCAAATGTGAAGCCTTCATCATCAGCAATGACGTTATTTGGGAAATTTGTTGAGTCTTCGGTCCCCATTCAAGAAGAGAAAGAGGAAGTTGCTGTAAGGAACTGGATATATCACGAAGAGAAATACAAACATAATGAGAATTTTGCTCCTTCACCTGAAACTTATGGGAAAGGATATACACTGGTTAAAAATATGGGATATCCGGGATTTGGTCCCCTTAGTCATAGGCTGGACGCTAAAGCTGAGCCTCTTGATCATGCTCTTTTTGGACGCAAAAATAAGTCCACGATCGGCTTAGGTTTTGAGAATAAGAAGAAAGGTATCCCTGTCCCAGCTGCAACGGACAGTGACAGTGATGTAGATTATACGCCCGATCTCTCCAACCAACAAGATGTGTCTGATGATTGGGTGCCCTCAACGAATCTCCTTTGGGGAGATTCCATAGATTTGATGCTTAATAGTCCTACTATCCCAGCTGCGACGGATAGTGATTGTGTGACTTCTAGATCGACAAAGGAAAGTGTTACTGTCCTAGCTGCGACGGATAGTACCAATACTAGCACTAGAGAGGGGGAAACCCTTCCTAACCTTGAGGCTTCTACATCCCGAGGCCTAAATGATGACTCAGAGACAGACTCCCATGAATATGAATGGGATTCACTTTCAGATGCAACAATTGATCTAGACGTGGATATTATCCATGCCTATAGTACCCAACCCGATGCAACTAACGATCCTAGTGTCAGACTAGAGGATTGCCCTCCTCAAATTGCCTTAGTAGATGACGCTTCGTTTGATAGCATGAGCCCCAATTCAGGTATCTTAGGAGAAGACTTGATGAGCTCTGATTATATGGTCACCAGAGATGACACCTTTCGCATTAACAACATCGAACCTACCATTGACTTGCCCCTTGTTCACTTTGACCTGATTGACTGGTCTCAGCGCCACCAAGAGCCCACATTCCTCACATTTCACAATGATTACGACATTGCTTTCTATCTGAATGCTCTCGAACCCGTGGCTTCTTCCACCAGTGAACCAACAACCAGCATGACGGAGCCTGATATTAAGTACCTCAGTCTCAAAACAAAAGAGAAAAAGAAAAATAGGTCTGATGGCGAAAACCACTTTGTGGCGGTGTCAGAACCAAAAATAGTAAAAAGAAATGACGCATCCAAAGGTGAAAACCTCTTTGAGGCACCTAAGGATGGGGTACTTAATAACTTGCCGAGTTATTTCCAGGATAGATCATCAATCTTGATTGAACCAACAAAGCCGGTCAATCTAAACACAGAAGAAAATCCTCAGATAGTCCATCTTGCTCAGTCTTTATCAGAGGAAGAGACCAAGGCATATGTACAGTTTTTACAGAAAAAGAAAATTAATTTTGCATGGACCTACTCAGACATGCCAGGGCTTGACACAAATCTCATAATGCATCACTTATCTATAGCTCCAGGAGTCAAGCCAGTAAAACAGAGATTAAGAAAAATGCATCCACATATAGCTCTACTTGTCAAAGGAGAATTAGAAAAGCTTTTGAAAGCTAGATTTATTAGAGCCATCGATTATGCAGAATGGATCTCAAACATAGTACCGGTCTCTAAACATGATGGGTCCATTCGTGTCTGCACAGATTTTAGAGATCTAAACAAAGCCTGCCCAAAGGACGACTTTCCACTTCCAAACATTGACATGATAGTGGACATGACGGCGGGCTATGACATATATTCCCTAATGGATGGTTTCTCGGGGTATAATCAAATCAAAATAGCTCCTGAAGACCAAGAGAAAATAGCATTCACATGTGCATGGGGAACCTACTGTTGGAACGTCATGCCATTCGGGTTAAAGAATGCAGGAGCAACCTACCAAAGAGCTATGACAACTATTTTTCATGATATGATGCACAAAAATATGGAAGATTATGTGGATGATACCCTGGCAAAATCAAGAAAAAGGGACACACACCTCAATGATCTGGAAGTAATTCTAGATCGTATGGAACAATTTCAACTCAGATTGAATCCAAAGAAGTGCGCATTTGGCGTCACCTCAGGCAAACTTTTAGGATTCATAATATCAAAAAAAGGTATCGAGGTTGATCCCGAAAAATTCCAAGCAATCCTAGATATGCCACCTCCTCGAAATATCAGCCAAATGAGAAGTCTTCAAGGACGTCTTCAATCAATTAGGAGGTTTATTTCTCAGCTTGCAGATAGAGCGCAACCCTTCAACAAGACATTGCATAAGGGTGCTTCTTGTGTTTGGAACGAGGATTGTCAAAAGAGCCTAGATCAGATCAAACAATACTTGGCTAATCCTCCGATCTTAATGCCTCCTATTCCAGGGAAACCATTGATCCTATATATCTCAGCTACAGACACTTCCCTGGGGGCATTATTGGCTCAAACAGATGATACTGGGAAAGAACGGGCCATCTACTATATCAGTCGTACTCTAGTCTCTTATGAGATCAATTACAATAATATTGAGAAGTCTTGTCTCGCGGTGGTGTTTGCTTCTCAAAAGTTGCGCCACTACATGCTTGCTCATACCATACACTTGGTTGCCAAAATTGATCCCCTTAAATATTTTCTTGGTAAGGCTGCCCTGACGGGTAGACTTGCTAAATGGATGATGGTCCTCACTGAATTTGACATAGAGTATGTTGAAAGGAAGGCAATAAAAGGGCAAGCTATTGCTGACCAATTAGCTGATTTTCCAATCCAGGATAGTATGCCAGTCCAAGTGGAATTCCCAGACGAACACATCTTATATACCACTACTCGCACTTGGACAATGTTCTTTGATGGCTCCCGCATGCAAAATGGATCAGGTGCTGGAGTGTTATTTGTTTCTCCACATGGGTACAACATTCCGAAGTCTTATAAACTATTATTCCCATGTACCAATAATATTGCAGAATATGAAGCTTTAACTAATGGCTTGAAAATGGCTATAGAATGGAATATCACAGAATTACATGTCTTTGGGGATTCTCAGCTAATCATCAACCAAGTCAATGAAGAGTATCAAACCAAGGATGACAAATTGATACCCTATAAAAAGATGGTTGATTCTTTGAAATGCTATTTCACCTTTGTGACGTTTCAACAAATCCCTAGGACAGAGAACAAAGCTGCAGATGCCATGGCCACATTAGCTTCACTTCTTCAGTTGGAGACACATGAATCCAGATTTGAATTCCTGGTGGAAGAGCTACACCATCCCATCTTTGACTCATCTGAAAGTCGTGTCATTTGTGCCATTATCACACACGAGTCTTCCCGATATGGTGCTCTCTATTCATATCTTCGTGATGGCATCATCCCTGACACATTCACCCACTTCGAACGCCGAAACCTCATCCGTAACGCCTCTCGCCACACCCTCATCTCTGGTGACTTATATAGAAGGGGTTTAGATGGGACACTCCTTAGGTGCTTGGAAAAGGAGGAATCCAACCAAGCGTTAGCTGACATCCACGAGGGCATTTGTGGTGGGCATTCTAATGGTCTTGCCATGGCCCGAAGGTTGCTTAGGGCGGGATATTATTGGCCCACAATGCAGATGGACGCAATCACCTTTGCTAAGTCATGTGAAAAATGTCAGAAACACGGCAACCTAATTCATGCTCCGGGTAGGGAGCTGATTCCTTCTATTTCTCATTGGCCATTTCAGCGCTGGGCCTTTGATCTGGTTGGGCAGATTCATCCCAACTCATCAGGTGGACACAAGTTCATTATTACTGCCACTGACTACTTCACAAAATGGGTGGAGGCCGTACCACTTTCTGTTGCTTCAGGAAGGACCATTTCTTTGTTCATCTTGAATCATATCATTTGCCGATTTGGAGTGCCTTCTGAGATCATTACTGACAATGGAGGTCAATTTAAGAATAAGGACCTAAAGCACCTATGCAAAAAGTTTAAAATCAAGCAACATTGGTCATCTATCTACTTTCCACAAGGAAACGGACAGGCAGAAGCTTCTAACAAAACCATTCTTAAGATTCTTCATAGAACAGTACACAAGAATGGTAGGGATTGGCACTTACAAATCAATCCAGCACTATGGGCTTACCGAACCAGCATTCGTACACCTACAGGAGCCACTCCTTTCTCTCTCACCTATGGCGCTGAAGCAATATTGCCTTTAGAAGTCGAGATACCATCCCTCAGAGTCTCACTCAAAGGTTTGATTACAGATGAGGATTACCGCGCTATGAGGTTGCAGGAACTAGAACTTCTAGATGAGAAGCATAAGGCTTCCTTTGATCATATGAGAGTGTATCAGAAGCGTATGTCCAAGGCATTCAACAAGAAGGTTCGCCCTAGAGAATTTCAAATAGGTGATCTTGTTTTACGAGAAAACCCTAAGAACCAACAAAACAGAGAGCAAAAGGGCAAGTTTGAACCTAACTGGCTTGGACCATACGTCATCACAGCTGCTTTTGGTACTGGTGCGTATTTACTGTCAGATCCTGATGGAGAACAGCTCCCTGATCCCATCAACATTGTGCACCTTAAGAAGTTCTATCCTTGATGCCCGTTCTGTCTGGGGGCATCCTTTGTATATATCTTATTGGTCCTGAAAAAAATTCCAAAAAAAAAATTCATATATGATGCTGAAAAAATCCTACAAAGCATAAAAAGTCCTGAAAAAATATAAAAAAATCAAAATATTCAAAAAATAAAAAAAATAGAAAAAGTGCCTTGGTGAAAACCTAGCAATAGGCGCCTTGGTAGAAAAAATCCAAAAAAAAATGAAAAATGATTCCAAGTGGTGAAAACCTGGAAACAGGCGCTACTTGAGGCCTTTGTACCCCTATTTGTTAGCATGCGTCCTCGACACTTAACCACTTTTTATCATGCCTTGACCTTATATGGCCTAGTCTGGAATTGGTCTTTGTCTTTGTCTAGGGGGCATAACTGTTAGCATGGGTCCTTTAGGTGCGTTTGTCTCTAGGGGCATTTCATAACAGGTGTTTTCAACACCACCCCAACAGTGTTTCTCAACACTACCCTTGCGTTGAGTGTTTCTTAACACTTATCAGATGTCTTACCCTACAGTCTAGTATGATGCGATATTTCTCATTTGCAGATGTGATACTCAGAATTTGACTCTCTGACCAACACACACGCACTTAAACAATTAACTCGCTGACGATATGGTGACTTTATTTTTCTTTGTGTGCTGTCTATGAGGATTTCTTTGATGAGTGGTCTCTCCCTAATAGTTTTCGATGATGCTGAGCTAGAAGACTGAGGGAATAAGACCATGTTTTCTTTCTTTATCTGCTTGTGGGTATATTTTGTTGATCCTAACTGTCATGAGCATTTATGCTAGTCTTACTTGACACTATGGATTGACGAGGTATTATCCTTGACTGTTTTGCGAGTGCATGCTTTTAGCTATCCTGACTTTCATGTGTCTTGATACAAGCATAATCTCGCCATATCAAAACTTAGGTGATCTCACTGCATTAGTCATCTTGACCTCCATGTCTTTGATGCCTAGGTGAGATTTCCACATTTCTATCTGATAAAGATCATATAGTGTGCATTGTATGATCTTATGACGCTACCAATAACGCTCGATGATGATAATTCGATGTCTATAAGCGTTGTGACCTTGCAAGTCAACCACTTTCATAGTAGCCTGCATTTTTAGGGTCATGATAGTCTAGTTTTGCATTTCTTGCATATGGAGAGAGCTCTCCTTTTCATCTTACGTGGACCTGTCAGTCGACTGCGCTCACCTTTCCTTCTTCTTGATCATGTCTTTCGCTCCTTGTCTTTTTCATCTCGAACATGTTCCTGTTCATCACAAGGGGTTAATCACACCATCATATCTATATTACAAACCGTCATTTTCAAGAAACATAAGTCCACATCATACATATGAGAATTAAACATACATCTATGAGAGAGAACATACATAAGCACATACATAAGCATTTTTGAGCAAAATGACAAGACAATATACATAAACTGATACATCCATCACAAGTGAGACAAATACACATGATATATCGAACATCCAGTAATCTCATAAATCAATAAATGTCATGATATACAATATGAGATCCCAAAATCTGGATCAAAAGTCTCAAAATATGTCCAAACATCTAAGGCCTAACCCTAAGACTCGCTACCACCCTCGTGAGGAACCCGTGGTGGTGGAGGAGGCATGGCTCTCCTATCGAGTACCACGTCTGATACCCCTGCCCGCTGAGAGTATGATGGTGCTCTCTCACCCTCTGGGACGGCCTGCAAATATAACCCGTGATAGTAAGCAGCTCTCGCTGACTCCCGTCCGAGCTCCAATGCCTCAGCCTGTGCCATCGCCTCACGGCGTGCTATCTCTGCTCTGAGATCAGCTATCTGCTGATCCCGCTCTGCCCTCAGATCCAGGAGCTGCTGATCTCTCACCGCTATAGTGGTCCGCAGCTGCTGTATCTCGGTCTCCCGAGCCTGTATCTGGGCTCTCAGGTCCTCTCCCCCCGCAGGCTGCTCCTGCTGTACCTCTGCCTGCCGGCGAGCTGGTCTCGCCTCCTCCTCAGGAGTGGCTGATCTCTGTCCCCGTGACCGTTTCCGGCCACCTGATCCCGATCCCTCTCCTCTCTCCATCCTCCTCCCTCTCCCCCTCCCGCCATCTCCTCCATCTCCTCCCCCCTCTCCTCCGTCCCCTCCGTCTCCTCCCTCTCCCCCCGGCGCTGGCACCTGAGCATCTGGTACTATAAATCGAGGGAATGGTACCCTCCGCCGCTCTGCTCTGTAGGCTCCATCAGCCCCTGCGTCTGCCACATCTGGGAAATAATCCCAAGGCTCGCCCCTGATAGCTGTTGTCTCTGCGACAGCCTGTTGATAATCCAACATAGGTAGCCACCCATGTCCCTCCTCATCCCTGACTCTGGCATAAGTAGTAGTCTCTGTCGAGACTCGCTGCTGCCTCCCAAACTGCCGCCATACCCGAGTGATGCAGAATCTCTCTACGATCTCTGCATATCGACCTACCAGTGGCCGACTGCACAGCATATAACTCAGCTCATCTGCAGCATCCCCCCAAACCTCAACCTCCCTGTACGGCCTCCATGTGAATGAGGCTATCTCGTCCAGAATCCGCCGATAATAGGTCACATCCCCTGAATGGGCATGTGATATAAACTCGATGTACCTGTAAATGAAGGGGTACCTCCTCTCCCTTGGCTGAACCCTAGGGCGCACTACAGCAATGTGCTCCCATGCCCATACCTGTGCCAAGATGGCACCACATGCCCATGTCCGACTGTCCCTGTAGACGATCTCATGCAGCTCATGATACATCTCTGCTAGGATCGCAGGCCCCCATGCCATCCGTCGGGGCCTGCCTACCAAGTCTACCAGTAGCCTGCCCCATCCAAGCGGGAATCCCTTTTGACTGCGATCAGTCATCAGGATCTGTGAAATGATCGATGCCACAATACATGGCACCGGATAATCTCTGCCAAAGTCATCAAGCAGTCGCTCCCAGCTGACATGCCTGTCTAGGATGGTCACATCCTGAAATATCTCCTGAATCAACCGACGTCCCTTAGTGACGTCCTGATCATAGTATACCTATGACAACACATAAATCATGTTAGTTTTCATCTTTTGGAAATATTACATTTTACATGACTATCTTAAAAACATGATTATACTTACAGGCTCTCCGTGACATGGAACTCGAAGGATCCTATAGACATCCTCCAGTGTGATGGATGCCTCACCTGTAGGAAGGTGAAAGGTGTTGTGCTCGCTGTGCCATCTCTCGGCCAGCGCAGTCAACAACCCATGATCTTCTCTGATATACGGATACCTCAACAGATACCGGAATCCCATGGTCCTGATATCGGCATTGCCCGGATCATCCAGATCTCGGACACACCGCAACCCAGTCACCTTCGGCGCTCTGATGATGAGCGCCGGAAAAACCTCCTGCAAGCCAAAACCAAACCCGTTGTTAGTACATATCATGATGAATGTCCAAAAACTCAGTATAAAAATATCTTAAAAACGTAACATTGTCTAGACCCATGTCATTTTTGCTCAAAAATGCATTAAATATCAAATTTTTCAACTGGGCGATATTCTTTTTTTGGAGAAGTATCGTGCAATACTTCTCCCTATATGGGGCGATAAACCTTATGTCGAGCGATACTTCACCCAGTATCGCGCGATCTTTCACCCAGTATCGTGCGATACTGGTGTCTAAAGCGTGCGATACTTTTGGGGCGCGTGAAGTATCGCGCGATACTTCTCCCCAAAGCGCGCGATACTTCTAAAGTATCGCGCGATATTTCGCCCAACAAAAAAATTTTGAAATTTAAAATTTGAAAAAAAGTGCTAAAAGAAGCTATTAAATGCTAGAAATGACCAAAAAGCTCAAGTTTTTCGAAAACATACCGGGGCAGGATAGTGTGGTGGTCGGTTGTGCAACCGGGCGCGCTCGAATCGATGCCTGTGGACGGGAACTCCTGCTTGCTGAGCCATTTTCTCTCTCTAAAGCTCTGAAATTCTCAAATCACTAAAAGACAAATGATTTTTGAAAATGACATTTTGACCCCTTTTATAGCATTTTGACTTTTTGACCTAATTTTCAAAACACCTCAGAATTGCGCGAAAATTGCACCCCTAGTTAATTTCGACGTCCTGGATCCATTTTCGGACTCGAAATCGAAATCTGAGGTCATCTTCATAGTCAAAATCGCGTTTCAAAATCTTCCCCCCCTTCTGCACAGTTGGCTGATCTTTTGAGGCCTAATCTTTTAATCTTTGTTGGGGCATCGTCATCTTTCCATGTCTTCCAAACTTCTAGTCTTTCATTCATAGCCATTTCATTCCCTCATTTCTCGCGTTGACTACATCTTTCCAGTCAGGCTGGGGCATGTTCTATTGCCTAATGGTTTACCTATTTGACCCTTACATTCGATTGTGATTTCCTTCTGATTTGATCAAATCCTTATCAATTCGCTGTTCTCCTCTCTACCTGATTTCGATTTCGATTCCGAGGGGGCAGTACCTATGGGATTCTCATCCCTGATTTCCTTGATTTTTCTGATTCAGATATCTTTTGTGAGCTTTTGCTCAAAATTTGAGATTCTTATCTCCCATTTTTAGACATTGATTATTGCCTAGCAGCGACGGTGATAGTTTTTGTCTAAAGCTTGATTTGCACCTAGCAGCGACGGTGTTGGTCTAAACTTTTGTTTGTCCAGATGTGATCCCGAATCAACCTCATATCTGAGTTGTTTTGTGATCCCAAATCGATCTCACATTTCAACTTCATTCTTTGACTACATGTGTTCCCAAATCGATCACACATTAGTCAAAGAGGGGCAAATGTATGCACCCTAAAATGGTCGCCTAGACTTTGGGCCCCATTTATTCAATTTATCAATCCTGAATCATTTTTATCAATAATCAATATTTTCAACATTATCAATTTCTTGATCAAATCTTAATTTCGATCATATATTGGATTTTTATCCTTGGGCTAACCATTTATCCTAAGCCTTTATTTAATTAAAAGGAATATTTCCTCCCCTTTTAATTAAATAAAAAGCCCTCACTTTCCTCTTATCCTAAGTTGCACAAATAAAGCATTATTCCTATTTTATAAAAAGGGAAAAAGCACTTTTTGTCTCACATGAGGCTCAAAAGTCAACACTTCACTCTCATTGGAGGATGTTTGTGCACATGGATTGCTCCTCTTTCAAGCTCCACCACTGATTAAGACTTTTTGCCTCTTAATCTCCATGGTCCATTTCTCCTCATTTCTTATAAAAGGAGAGCTCTCTCCTCCATTTGCATATCCATATTTTATGCTATTGTTATGCTGCAGGTTTTGGAGCTCTCTTTGAAGACACTCAAGCTTTGAAGCCTTGACATTTTTGGTTGCATTTCATAATAGTTTTGCTTTCATAGTTACATTCATGGCATCTTAGTATAGATTTCCTTTTATGCAATAGAATAAGCTCACATAGTTTAAATAGGAGGCATTGTAATCCATTGCTATTTCCTTTCATAGATTAGTTGCATTGTACTTTCCTTTCATAGCTTAGATTTGCATTCTCATATAGCTTGCATTGCATTGCATATTTGATTCTTGGAGATATTGGCACTCTTGCCCTTGTCTTCATTTGAATCTCTCATTGTGTGGTTGACTAGCAAGGTCACTTTCTTGTAGCTCTAGCTGAGAGCAAAACTCATAGTCCCTTGCAACTCCATGCATAGAGAGCTATGAGCCGCTTTGTGAGGCCTCACTCTTGAGTAACCTTGCATGTAATGGTTCATAGAAGTGCATATTTTAGTGTGTACAAGTAGGTTTCATAATTTTAGGCAAAATCCCTTACTGCAAGCATGGTACTCACTTTCACAATATTATCAAAGTTTATATGACAAAACCTTCTATGTCATAACCAACTGTCATCAATTTTAGTAATCAAGCATGTCATCTCAGTAGGATTCAATTGAAATACATTACCTCTGGTTCTAGATCCAGTTCCAATTAGATTTCCATCTTTATCCTTTATCACACAAGTTTTCTCAGTAAACCAAACTTGATATCCCTTATCCACTAACTGTCCAACCCTAAAAAGATTATGTTTCAATCCATCAACAAAGTAAACATCATCAATATTAGTCTTTCCATCAAGAGTAATAGATCATATACCTTTAATCAAACAAGGTGCATTGTTACCAACTCTAACAACTCCTCCATCATAATTGTTAAACTT
This sequence comes from Chamaecyparis obtusa, assembly GCA_027943335.1. Taxonomy (NCBI): domain Eukaryota; kingdom Viridiplantae; phylum Streptophyta; class Pinopsida; order Cupressales; family Cupressaceae; genus Chamaecyparis; species Chamaecyparis obtusa. The sequence goes on from BSBK01009214.1 coordinate 80,585, forward strand.
TATGAACTTCTTCACATCTCTAGTCATATGATGTGAACAACCACTATCTATAATCCAATCAAATTTCTTTTCAACTTGGGAAACTAATGCTTTTTCTTCTTTAACATCAGATTCAGAATTTTCTTCTTTAATTGCTACAAATCCTATTTCATCATTATTCTCAATATCACTTTCACTCAAGGTTCTTTTTATACTAGCTTCAAGATCTTCATCATTAGCATAATAACATTCCTTAGATCTTCTAGGCTTAAAATTATTTCTGTACTTCTTAACTCTCTTAGGACATTTAGATGCAAAATGACCACATTCTTGACAAGTCCAACATTTAAAAAATTTCTTACCGTCTGGTTCTCTTTTCACAAGCAAGGCAATACCTTCTTCAATCTTCTTATCTTCTTCATTTTTAGATCTGCTACTGCTGGCATAATCTCCACTCACACTGGTACTTCTTGACAAAGTAGGGTGAATACTAAGAGCACTGAATGTTCTCTCCATTCTAGGTAAGTCTCCTGATAACCTTAGGTTCATCTTTGTTGCTTCCAATCTTCCAAGAAGAGTCTCTCTTGTTAAGTTTGTAGTACAAGGTATAACTTGTTCAATCATTTTTGTTGTCTGCTTAAATATAGGAGTCAATGTCCTTAGAATTTTTCATATCACTTCATTCTCTGTCTTTGATCCTCCACAAGATTTTATCCCTGCAACAATTTCTGACATTCTACCAATATAGCTTCTAACAAATTCATCTTCCATCATTCTAATATCTTCAAATGCACATGTCCAATTATGTAATCTAGCTCTTTTTGCATGTTCATCACCTTCAAAAGTAGAGTGTAAAGCTTTCCAAATTTCATTAGATTTCTTAAAAAAATTTACCTGACTGTATTCATTCTTCGGAAGTGTTGTCAAGAGTGCTTCTCTTGCAAGTATGTTACACATGAATAGATCTACCTCATCTTTAGTACTTGTTTCAAGATTGTCTTCTTCAATTATAGTCCTATTATTCTTTGTAATCAACCAATAGCCTAGTCCTAAACACAATAGATGTGTCTTCATATTTTCCTTCCAACTGTCAAAATTTACTCCATCAAACTTAGGGCTTTCTTTCCTGAAATTCACCATGGATCTCCTTAAGTTGTTAAACTTTCCTTTCAAGGACCTGCCGCTCTGATACCAATTGTTAGAAAGTAAAGTCCAACAAGATAACTGAGAGAGGGGGGGGGTGTGAATTATTTATTAGATAATTATAACTTTTATCATCTTCAACAACATTTAACCATGTAAGCAATACAATTACTAACCATACAAAGATATTCATACACAATGACACAATAACACAAGATATGTTGACTAGCGAGCCTCTTGATCAAAGAGTAAACCCTGGTGGGAATGATGCCCACAAAAGATGCACTAATATGAATATTCCTTGTGAGAGGATGGACTATGTTAGGAGTCTTATGAAATATATTTAGTACATATAAATCCCTGTTAGGAGATTTTGAATCCCTGTTAAGAGTTATGGAAGACAGAAGGACCCACTGCCCAAACAGCTTTAGGGTAAGATCACTGAGCACACTATCCAAATAACCTTAATATTATTCAGTAGAATAATATGAAATATGTTACCTCCTTACTATGCCAAACCACACTCACTGCTATATTAGATCTCAATTCCAGATCTCTATACTTCGCATGTCTTCCTTCACAATTTCGCTTTCACAACCTCTTAGACTCTTTTCTTCACTTCATGCTTACATTCACATGCAACCAAAACCATGCTCACACTTATTTCATATTAAAATTACATAAAATAAGGAAAATCATTCCTTCCTTTATACCACACTCAAATAATTACAAATGAGTCGGCACATAATTACAAAATAAAAGTTTCCACATGCTACATAAAAATTACACAAAACTGTCAGCTTCTAGATGCAATAACTCTTCACTCGTGCAACCTCAAAGTTTGTGCTATGAACCACATCACCATCAATGTGTCTCAAACTTCCCTTTAACTATGCAAAACTAGATTCCATCCCGATTAGGAGATATCATCCGATTTCCACAAACCGCTACTCAGGAACGTTGCCTGAATACTGCTTTTACCAAAATACTCATAACTTTCATGAATCAATGAATTATTTTCTGTGCTCTTAACCATAGACAAATAACATATCAAAGAGTATAACATCAACATTGCATAGCTCCAACTACAATATCCCATGTGCGCTAATCAAAACACTATATGTTTCTTTGCTAGTCTCCAGAAGATCACTGTGTTGACATCAATGACAATCATAGTCATGAATGCAACAACAACTACTACAGAATGACTGCCAATATCCAGCATTCATTCCTAACATGAATATCTGAAAGTATTTACATGGTTGAAGGATAAAATTTTAAGTTTTTTTCAATTCACTCCATGTCAATATATATCTTTGAATTAGAAATCTGATTTTACTGTCCTGTACAAGTTTAATTTTTGCATTGTTTTGATAGTATGAATTTGTGATCCATCCCCTTTAAGTAATCTCTATGTCTTGGGGATAGATACTAACCATGTATAGCATATTCCTAACATGATTATGTAATTTTGAAAGGTATTTTTCAGGGTGATCACCATAAGAGTGCAAATTTGCATGGTTGAAGAGTCATTAGTTGAGGCCAAGGTATAACAACCATTAAAGTAGCCATTGGAGGGATATGTTTTATGCATAAAGTTGATAGAGGACATCAAGGAGATAATTAATCAACCTTCATTTTCTTGAAAAAATGTTGGGAGATGAGAGATTGACCAAGCCCTAGTTTTGAGGGTTTTTTAAGGCTAATTTGGGGCTTTCATGGTTGGAGAGGTCATGGACCCAAATTTATTTGAAATTTGTCTAATTGAAACCATTTTATCAGATTGTTCAAAGTTATAGATCTTTATCACTTGACTAGTGAAGGGTTCCTTTGTAAAAGTGGGTATTTTTATAGCCTAAAATAGGGTCACTTGTGTGAGCAACATACATTGTCCCAAAACAACCATATCTAATCTTTTGTTATGTTGTATAAGGAAAAAAAGGGTATCCAAAAATACATTTTTTTTGGTTTTTGTTTTGGAAAAAGTTGGATAAAATTGTAATAAACAGGCCCAACAAGGCTAGAAAAGGGCAATTAGGCCTACTTTGGCTAAAAAGTGGATTTAAGGGTTGGAGTTAGTGTATAAGTCTAAAACATATTGGATTACCTCAAGATAGGTATTTAAAAACATTATAAGACATTTAGAGCATTGGTTAGTGTTTGGTCATTGGAAGCCATTTGGGTGCCATTGGAGTCATCGTGGGTAGTTGGGAACCTTGTATTTCCCTTATGGACTGCAATGGGGAGACCAAAATGCTGGATGTGGACAAGTATTCCATAATGCACCACCTTCGAATCCATGCAAGAGATCTCCACATTCTTGATCCTCTTCTATCATACCCCTCTACTATTCTCGGTCATGAAAGGGCAATTGTTCTCAATTTGGAGGTCACCACCTTTATCTTATTGAATTTGTGTTGTACTTGTGGTCAATTATAATTATCTATACATTTTTTTTTGATATATTTAGTTGTTTTTGGATTGAATTTGAAGTGGGTTAAATGAATTAGGTGTAGTAAAATCAAATTTTGATGTGGGTGTATTTAATTTGACATGGATGCAACATATCAAGGCAATTATCACTGCAAAAGAGGTATGTCATAGATTTGCCCCTTTTTGGCTTATGCTATGCTGTATAGTTTTAAGGTGTCTTGTAGAGCTTTTCCCTTTTTATCCTCATATCTTTTTCCTATTTCATTATTCTAGTTGCTAGAGTTATGATTGTGATGACTGTGTTGGCTTATGCCAGTCCTTTTAACCTATTTAGTCATTCATTTCTTTAGTCAGCTCCATCATCTACTATGGTGGTGGTAGTTTTAATTTTAGTTAAGCTTTGATTATTGAGTCACTTTCTCTTTATCTACTGAGGTTGTTGCCAGCATGCATCAAAACTAGATCATTTTTTGCATTCTGTAAGTTTTAGGTTGTAATGAGGATGATTGGTTCATATGATGATCAGTGCAAGCAGGTCCTTCTGCAAAACCTTGGGGATAAGTACATCATTCCAATATTAAAAGAGATGTGCAGGCATTTTCCCAAGTTAAGCAATGCTCATGAGGAAGACCTTCTGGGAGATGGAAGACATCAATCAAATGCACAACAAGAATGCATAAATGTTGGGGAAGACGGTGGGCATGAGTACTGTTTCATTAACTTTTCTATTCTGTAGAAAACTGTATTGAGCCTAGGGTCATTATTTATTCCCATCATAGTCATGTATCTACTGTGTTGAACCCCAAGCTGATTCCAAGAAAAAAAAAAGATATTGCATAATAATGCACTACAGAAACATCAAATACATAAAAAAATCTCTTTGTTGGATTTGCCTTTCAATGTTTTGATTGATGTTGCTCTATGCTATGTTATTTTGCATTCTGATTTCTATGATGTTTATGGTTTTGTATTGTAGAGTCACCCTTCAAATTTTGTGCTCTTGAGGTGGCTTTAGAGGCTATATGTAGTTTTCTAGATGCTCGCACACAAAATTAGAGACTATTGCATATCCAACTTTAGATGAACTCACATCTAAGGTAAGTTTGTGTTTACATGTGTCCTATTCTTTATTGTGTTCTTACTTACCTTCCTTCTCTTTCTCTTGAAAAGCTCTACAACTATTATGAATCCTATTCAACACTGTTCATGATATTTAAAATTGTGCATTTTAGTTAGTGGGGTCCATTAGGATTTCTGCTAGGTGAGGTCATTGAGATCAATTTCTGTAGGATCCATATGGGCCATTTTATGAGCCCATAAGAAATTATCTCACGTGCAAAAGGAAAAAGAGCTTGAACTAAAAAATAACATAAATATAACCTAGGTAGTAGATGAGTGCCTGATTGTGGAAGAAATCTCTTTTGCATAGGCTTGAAACTCTCTTTAGATCAAAGCAATCTCTATATTGCCTTAGATTTGGTCTGAGTTTGCATTCACAGCCCCCTATGAAAGATAAATGCTTTTATGCTCTTTTAATGTTTCCTTATATTTCCAATAATATTGTTTCAGAAGTTTCAACTTGTACTTTCCAACCGTTTCAAGCTTCACTTATATAGCACTGCAATGACTTTATGCATTACCTTGGCTTCAACTTTATAGTATTGTAACTTTGAATTTATTCATTTGTATCAGATTAACTATCATTTTTAGCTTTAGATATACCAGCTATCAAATCAGCTACAACAGATTTTAAATTGGGATCTCAGAATTGTTGGTTTTCAAATCAGAAATGAAGATAAACATGCAAAACAAAATAATGCACAATTAGACACAAAGAATTATCCTAGAAAACCCTCCAACTTGAGGAAAAAACCCAGCCACAAATACATTACTTATATATTAATGAAAGAACAAAAGTCTAAAATACAATTCCCCCAAACACAGGACTCAAACTGAAGCAATGATCATCACTGCTATGATCTGCCAACAATACCCATTTTATACAATCACTCTCTAAAGAATATCAAACCTATATGTGTATATACAAATTCCTCCTAGAAGAATATATAATATTTCCTTGACTCTTCATTGTCTTATCGTTACAAAGTGAAGACCCTTTTTTGTCTTGACTTTTCAATGTCTTGACTCTTCAATGTCTTGTCCCTTCAAGTTGAGGACCCTTCGTTAGCTTTAATAAAGAATAGTTTATTTATATATATATCAATTTTAGGAGAGAAAGATATCTCCTAAAGCTATATCTCCAACACTCCCTCTTAGCTAGGGAGGTATCTTTCCAGATATCCATGTTGTGGAATTTGGCTTTATGCATGCCAATTGCATTTTCTTGAAAGTTTCTAAATCTTTTTTTACCAAATGCATTTTGTGCATATCTAGTGTAAATAACCAAAGTTTTTCACCCTCATTTTTTTGTTATAATCCTATTTAATCACCTTGATATCATGTTATTGACTAGCTTCGTCATCTGGAAACTCTCAAAGTATATGATTTAAGAATCTTATAGATCAAAATTCCTAAGGTATTCATAAATTTTATCTAGCTTCCTTCAGTTTTATTCCTTTGACACAGAAGCCTTTAGATTTAAATGTTGGTAGCTGACTCGAGGTGACAGACCTGATTTTTTAGTTTTATTTGCTAATTACTTTTCACATGTGAATGCACACTCTTCATAACTGTGGATTTTCTATTGTTGATTTTGCGGCATCATCAGATGTTTCACTCATCACTCATACACCTCACCTGCTAATTTATTTGCTCCTTCCTACCTTATTGATCTCCGATTGGTTCCTTCACTAAAGTTTTTTATGGTCCGTGTACTTGGCGTGTTTAGTTTATGTAAGGCATATGCATCTAAAAGAATAAATTTCATATACTGCAATTATTTTTGATATACACCATTAACATGAATTTTATCCCTGATTTAGCAGTGAAATGTTGGCATTCCAAAGAATCAATGTTGGTTGTTAGGTTCATCCTTTCTTTCATTATTCAAAAATGTGGCTTCTAATACACTACATCTTTGCAAGTTTACAAGTAGTTTTAAACATTCTATGTGGTTTAGTCTTTATCTGCATTTTACATCCAAATTCAATTTCTTTTCGAGTTAAATTTGCTTGATTTTTAAATTTATATCAAATTTGTTTTTCTGCACTTAATTCTCATTCACATCCCTCTTCTATCTTTCTTTCTCTATTTGAACCTTCTGTGGTGATTCTCCCGCAAGAGTGGATTTTAGTATCTTGCTCCAAAATCCATTGTCTTTCTCAGTTCGTGGAACTTACATTGTATTGTTTGATGCCATCATCCTATCTGTAACTTATCAATTGACAGCCTTGTGACCTGTTGTTTTTGGTGGCCTCAACACCTATGTGTTTCAGTCAACTGTGATTCTATGCTATTGCAGCTGCTCATATAAGTATATTGTTTTAGTTCCTAGGGTTGGAATGATTTTTTTTAAAAGAGGGGTAAATGCTTTGATCCAGAGCTATGAACCGGTGAGGCCACAAATGGGGGACCTCATCCCCAATAGGATTTGAACCTTGATGGCAATAACAACACAACAACTTTGAACCGTCACAACATGCCACTATTGGCAAGGTTGGAATGTTAAAGATATGTTATTGATTATATTTTCTTTACCAAAGTTAAAGGATAGAGCAGTGACCTCAGCCAGTTACCTGTATGTGTATGCTAGTTACTGGCATGTGTATGGTGCATAGATTCCATATTTGGTTGTATCCAAAAATAAGTTGTCAATTGTTCTATATCAAATATTGACAAATGTGAAATATGGGCTATTTGGAGCTCTATCTGGTTTACTATATTATTAATTTTTTTAAGAGAATTAAAAAACCCCTCAAATGGTTGGAACATAATGAAGATAGAAGACAATCCTCTTTAAATGCTAATCTTTAGGAGTGAAGTGAGTGAGATTAGTTTTTTCTTTGGGCATTGATTCCGTCTTCAGTGCCCTATTTATTATTATTAGTCTTGATGAAAAATGGTGGTGCCACACTGTTGAAAATATGGTTTGTTTTCGTATTATTGTTTGAGGTTGGAGGAGGATATGTATCTTTTCCAGTGCCATTAAATGCCACTTGATCCAGCGTTTGCTTCATAGCCCCAGACTACCCCTACATCATAGAGCCATTACCACTCAAAGAGGTAAGTTCAACATATTTGTACCATCAAGATGTTGCTCCTGTGTTTACCAAAGAAGAGAAATCAATAAATAAGTACTTATGAGATATTCCAATACTAGAGACAAAAAAATGAAAAGGAAGTCAAGAATTGCTATTGTAATAAGTGAAATTTCAAGACATAAGCCTTGCCTCAATCTAGAAAGCCAGGATAAACAAGTAGAGCAATGTGTTCTTGGTGGATAACTTAATAGTACATCTCAAATCCCATACACATTTTTCATGAAAATAAAGATTGTGGAATAGGATTTTTCTGGAGACATGTGAATTACTTGATAGAATGCTTACAGAATGCTTCAAACCATCTTATATGATGTCCACCTGTAATACTTCAAACCATCTTATATGATGTCCACAGGTAGACATGTATGCACATTTATGTCCTTGAATTCATTTATGACACACAAATGGAACATGCAGCATTGAATTTTAAGGATCACTCTATTTTATAAAATCAGTATATTCGTAAATAGCTTTCACTACTGGAAAAATTTCCTCTCTCTCTCTCTCCCCTTTTGACCTTGCCCCTGTTTAATTTTTCAATGATGTTTAACAAATGCAAATCTGCCAGGTAGTGATGATTATTGTTTGACAATGGATGGCTCTACATGGTCTTATCAGCTTCTCGATAACTTTGGTGAAGGACAATCATTATATGCCATGTAGAGGGGAATCAAATAGCCAGTGATATGTTTATTTTAGTCCCAAAGGGCTTTCTAACCATGAAAATCCTCAAAGAGTAAAATTACCACTTCTAGCAAATAAACAAGACTTATTATACTGCAAAATATTAGTAAGTTTGTTGAAGTTTTTATACAAGTTGAAGTATAAAACCATACCATTTTATTTAATGTAGTACAATATTACCAACAAAGTTCTAGTAGGCAATCAAACTATGTTGGATTTGTTACTTCAAAAAAGAACTTTTCTGTGTAGCACACATCCAACTTCGTGGAAATATATATTTGAATTGAGTAAATCAAGGTGATTTCCAGAAGGATGTCCTTAGGAATAGAGATTAAGAGGAGGCTATGTCCCCACTTAGAATTTTTTTCTTTCTGAGAGATGGTTTCCCACACTTTTGTAATGTCAAATCCCACACTTTTTCCTCCACCTCTCCCTAAGGCAGGGACTCCAGCTGCATGCAACCCTTGTTTTTGAATTTGTTCTTTGGACACTCTGGCCCATTGTTTCACTTCATACTTCAACAAAAATTACTAGTATATACACTCATTCATGTTTGTTCACATACTAATTTCTTATAAACATAGAGTTGCAGATTTTGCTTAGGCTTTGTCTTAGGGATTAGGAGCTTTTTTTGGTATAACTATAGGCCACCTAGATAGAAGGAGAGTGTTTTGCATTTAAGGTTTGGTCTCTTGTTTAACTATAATATTATATATATATGATCCATAGCAAGTCAAAAACAAGAAATTGGTCTTTTTAACTTATTTTTCAATCTACTTTGTTTGAGATTTTTAGTGTGCTTGATCATGACCTGTGTAATCTAATGTGTTATTTTTTTTCTTTTTGCAGAAATGTATTGATAAAATCAAAGAAAGGAATAAAGTTAATATGTTAGATCCATATGATGGTGTTGTTGTGGGTATTGGGTGGATTCACTCATTTTCTATTGTACATGGAGTCAATTTGAAAGGAACTTGAGATGCAAATGTAAACATTTTAAAGGTCACAAGTTACGTACCCCTTGCTTATGAAGACAAAATAGATGGGGCTATTCATCTGAAAGAGAAAGAGGGAACCTTCACACGATGGCCACTAAAGTATTTGGCAAAAATGACATAGTTGATCAACAAGTTTATTATGTGTTATTTGTTAGAAATTTTGGGTCACTCCTTTATATTACAATATTTTGCATGTGTTGTTTAGAGATTTTAATCATCAAGGTGTATTTGAAAGAGTTGGAAACTCTTAGACAACTTTGACATTTTTTATTATATTTATGTATATACTCTTTATACAACTTTGACATTATAATTTGATATATATTTGCATTAATTTTTCTTATTGGAGACTACCTTTATTTATCACCATGATGTTGAATCAATCTTTTAATTCTAGTCTGCCGTATCTTGTTCATGTGTAATACTCTTATTTTCTTTTATGATTTAGTTCAAGTCTAATATTATGCTTTTTTTTGCATTTTAAAATTTATTAAATTATTCATTTCATAACTACATTTACTACCAAATAATAGAAATGACCAAATAAATGACCAAATAAATGATCAAATAAATGACCAAATAAACTACCAAATGACCAAATAAACAACCAAATAAATGACTAAATAAATGACCAAATAAATGACTAAAATAGTTTAGTCATAAATTTGGTCACAAGATAAATGATCGGCAATAAACTACCAATGGTCATGTGACCAAATTTGGTCATTTATCTACAATTTTTGGTAGTTTATTTGGTCACATATTGTTGTTTTTGTACTAGTGGTACCATCCACTTCATCTTGAGAAATCTTTGAGAGTCAACATGGCAGCAAGAAGGCAGATCTTTACTGGCCTTGACAATCATGTTATAGGTCTTCTTTTGAGAAGGAGGAATATTGTATTGAGAATTGATTTCCTCCCAGCTAATAAGTCTAACATTCTCAAAGAGAGATATGAATTGAGAAATTCCCAAATTGTTCTAGTGCTTAGCAGACCAGCCTTGGGAGAGGGTGAGGGGTTTGCCAGCAATGTGCAAATTCCACCAAATGGATCATTCACCATAGAGGAGATTAGGATAAAAGAAGGCTCTATTAGTAATGAACTTTTTAGTATGCTCCCAAGATTTCCAGATAGTTTTAAAGACCGAGGAACCTTGCACAAGAATAGGGAAGTTACCCATAATGATATCATAGAAGGGGATGTTCTTCTAGGTTTAAGATTTTTTAGGGATCCCTCTTTCTATGTTGCATCTAATAAGGACCTTCCAAGGTTCTTCACCCTCTAGTGAGTGAAAGATCCATTTGGTGGCTAAAGCAGTGCCTTGGGTTCTAAGATCTTTTAGGCCCAATCCCCCAAGGAGCTTGTTGGTCTGGCACCAGGCCCACTTGACAGCATGAAACTTTTTATTACCTTTACCATCCAACCAAAGAAAGTTTCTAATGATCTTCTGAATCTCCAAAACTTGATAATTATTAAACATCCAGGCAGAAGAGTAGTAAACATTATAGGAGGAAAGAATTTTTTGAAAAACCTGGACTCTGCCAACAAGAGAGAGGAATTTGTTGTGCCACTTGTTAAGCTTATTAAAGATCTTATTCTTGACCCAGAGCCACATATCCTTAAGGGAAGGATCAATGGAGAAAGGGATTCCCAGGTAGCGCACAATATTTTGAGGCCCTCCCCAAAGGAAACCAAATTTAGCAAACCAGTCAGGGGGTTGCTCAGACCAACCGAGGCAAATGGATTTGACTTGAGAGATACAAGAGCTAAAGATAGAGCAGAAGGCGTCAAGCTTAATTTGGAGGGCTTCAAGATTAGCCTCATTAAGTTCAAAAAATAAAGAGGTATCATTAGCAAATTGACAGTTAATGAGCTCAACATTATTGGGAAGGGTTATACCTTTAAGAGCAGGGGAGAGGGAATTATCCTTGAAAATGTAAGATAAGACATCAGAAGCTATGAAAAAGAGGGCAAGGGCCAAGGGGCAACCTTTTCTAATGGATCTGCCAAGAGGAAAGGGGGTAGAGAGGGAACCATTGACCTCAACATGAGCCGAGGCATCTTTGAGAAGGATCTTGACAAAATTGCAGAGCATAGGGGGAAGCCAAAAGCTTCAAGCATCAGGAGGATGAAGTCCCATTCAATATGGTCATAAGTCTTTTCAAAATCAAGGAGGAGCATAGCAGAATTCTGATTAGAGTGCTTGGACCAATTCATGGCTTCCTAGCTAGTAATAAGATTTTCAAGAATATAACGACCTTTGATGAAGCCAATTTGAGTGGAGTTGACAAACTTGGGGAGAATAGATTCAAGTCTCAAAGTCATAATCTTGGCAAGGATTTTATAAGAGACATTAAGAAGGGTAATAGGCCTCCAGTTTTTAAGGAGGGCCTTGTCTCCCTCCTTGGGGATAAGTTTGATGATGCCTCTGTTAATGAGGCAACCAAGAGTGCCTTTGTTGTAGGCATCGGAGTAGAGATCATAAAGATCCTTGCAAATCCAGTCCAGGTTAGATTTATAGAATTCACTAGAAAGACCATCTGGGCCAGGGGCCTTGTCATTCTTCATGGACTTAATAGCCTTTTCAATTTCTTCAAGAGATATATTTTGATTAAGAAGATGTCTGTCATGGATGGATAAAATGTTGGGGATAAGATTTTTATATTCAAGTCTGAGCATCTTAGAATCGGTAGAGTCCTCAGAAGAAAATAGGTTACTATAAAAATTGGCAAAGGCTTCTTTTATCCCCTCTTCTTGAGTGATCTCTTGATTATCCACAAGAATTCTAGTAATAGATTCATTAGCTTGTTTTTGTTTGAGCAGATTGAAAAAGAATTTAGAGCCTTTGTTACCATTTTGGATCCAATGAGCCCGAGATCTGATCTTAGTTCCCTTGATTTTGATTTGTTGATGGTTCCTGAGGTTGTTACGAGCTTGGACAACTTGCGAGCAAAAAGTGGTATCTTAGGGATTAGTTTGGATATTAGCTTCAGCAAATTGAAGCCTAGCAGAGAGAAATTTTTTTGAGTATCTGTAATCCTTAGCCTTCTTTTGGCCAATGGTCTTGAGAAGGTTATGCCAGGTAGAAATATTCTAGTTCCATAAGTCAATAGTGTTGGAAAAATGGTCAGCACTCCCCTCGAGATTCATGACATGGTTTAACAACCTCCTATGTCTTCTATAAGTCCAGTGGTTGTATCAAGCATTAACAGGTTGATCTTTTGGTGCAACGACAACCACTACTTGTAACAAGTTGTATTAGAGCTTGGTCATAGGTTTGAATCCCCTTGGGTAACATTAAGGGGGAGATTGTTGGCAAAATGGTCAGCGCTCCCCTCGGGATTCATGACATGGTTTAACAACCTCCTATGTCTTCTATAAGTCCAGTGGTTGTATCGAGCATTAATAGGTTGATCTTTTGGTGCAACGACAATCACTACTTGTAACAAATAGGAGAAAGGGAAAGGAGGCTTTTTTGGTTAATAATTCTAATGAGATGAATGGCAACAAGAACACCTTCATCCTGTAAAAGAGAATTGTTGAGAATGAATCTGGGGTTAGTAGCCTTCTGAAGAATAGGGGCATTGTTAAGTCTAATATGGGCAGATATGGGATGGTGGTCAAAAAGGGAGTTGGGGGAATAGTGACCATATTCCCACAGTTGTCAGGGAGGAAAGAAAAATAATTTTTATTGGCATAAAATCTGTCAAGCCTACCGTAAATTCTAGAGGGACTCTGTTGAAAGTTGCACCAAGTGTGCCAAATTCTATTGTGATTATCATGGTTACCAGTTAGCAGGTCAAAAAGGAGTTTAGAGGACTTCATTCTATTCTAGTGAAGTCTTTCTTGGTCCTTCCAAGTGAAGGGAAGCCCTCCAGCTTTGTCTTCTTGTTCTTCAATCATATTGAAATCACCCCCAATAATCTAGGGGATGTTGGGAAGTTCAGAGAGCCAGTCCCAGAGGCTGACCCGATCTTTGTAATCATTGGAGGCATAAATGGAACAGAAACCAAAGGGGACCGTATTAAAAGATAGGGTAGCCCAAATAGCCCTATTGCAAGGAGAAACCTCTTTATTAGTAATACAAGGAGCCTATTTAGGATCGATCAGGAGGCCCACTCCTCCTTTGCCTCTGTTGTGATTGAAAGGGATCTTAATAGCATCCTTCCAAATGAAATTCAAATTAATTTCAAGCATAAAATCAGTGGCTTTTAGCTCTTGCATCATAAGAAAATCCATATGCATGATAGAATCTAAAAAATGCTTAACAACATACTTCCTATCCGGGGATTCAAGCCCCCTAACATTCCATGAAATACAATTCATGATGAACTTTCTAATAGAGGAGGACACTTAGGGTCTGAGGACCCAACAGTATCAGTATTAACAGAAGGAGGGCCGTTCTTACCACTTGTGTGTTTATTTTTGGATCCTAAGGGTTGACCCCTTTTTTTTACTAGAAGAGGAAAGACTTTTCATCCAATCCTTCATTGTCAGAGCCAGATTGCATCAAAACTTCCATGTCATCAGCTTTGGATGGAGGGGTTTCTGAATTAGGTTTTAAGGTGATGGAGAGGCATGGGAAGCAGGATGATGCTTAGAGGAAGCAGCAGGTATAATCTCAAGAGTGAAGTCATCATCAATTTCTTTGAAGACTTTCAGGGTGAAGTAGAGAGATGAGTTCTTATTCATATTGTTATCAAAGGGATTGAACTTTGGTGGGTAGGATGCAGAGTCCAGAGTCGGCATAATAGCCAACAGAAGAGACATAGGAGAAACCCTAGGTTTGGAGTTACAAGGCGGGGTACCATTTCTCTTTCTATGCTTTTTCTTGATAATGGTTTGGAAACCATCCTGAGAATCTAGGTCAGGGAAGATCTGAGAGGAAAATAACAATTGGGAGGAAGTAACTAAGGCCTGCGAAGCGGCAGGAGCGATAAAATTTTTAGAAGCCAATGTTGGGGGAGGAGGCGGAGGCGAAGCTTGGGGAGTAGGGGAATGACCAGGGGGAGGAGGTGGCTGAGATTCAGGTGGAGCCTTTCTAGAAATAATCAGGCAGTCCTTCCTAAGGTGCCCTTCATTTTACAGAGGAAGCACGCATTGAGTCCCCCTAAAACTTCAAGAGGACAGGAGAAGAGTTCATCTCCAAGATTGATTTCCAAAGTAGTAGGGATTTCCAAACCTAGCTGGAGTGCAATCAAGGCTCTAGCATTCATGTGGGGCACCAATCTGGTTGTATCATCCATCCTTATGAGCTTTCCCAAAGGCTCAAGTAGATGGGGAAGAAATTTCCATAAAAAGGGTGGCACATTCTTAACAATAATCTAGCGAGGGCCGAAAGAGTGAGGATTTCATCATGTATGGCTTCGGGTGTCCAGGCTAGGGCACGAAAAGAAGAGTTACCAACCTTCGAGTATTACTTCTTAAGAACAGCTTGTTGAGCCTCATAATTATTAAAGAAAATAACAAATAAAGCAAATTGTATTTGCCTACAAAAAGAAATACGATACCCAAGTTTCAAGTTCCAGTAGTTATGGAACCAGTCATCTAAAAATTTGCAAGGAGGGCATTTCTCAATGTCAAATGTGGCAAAGAATATAGCAAAATCCTTTAATCTATTCTTTTCTTTAACAATTTCATTAACCATATCTGAATTAGGAGAAATGGAGAGGTGTCACAAGGCTTCCCTAGATTCCTTACCAGATCTTTTTGCTTCATCCCTGACATGGAACCAGGTTCCAATGCCAATGGTGAAAGCAGAGATAGCTTCGGAGAAGGACTTCAGTTTAGAGGCTGAAGAACTAGGGTTATGCAGGATATTGGGATCAGGCTCCAAGGGAGCCCTAGTGGCTTGCCAGGCTATGGGTACGGCCTCTGCCGAAGGGCAGGGCTCAGACATTGCAATTAAAAGCTAGTAAAGGAGAGAGCACACCTGGCATAGGAAGAGGTGTGACCGCGAGTGGAAACCAGTGACGAGAGCAAAGAACACGATGGCCGAAAATGTAGAACGAACACAGAAAAATGCAACTTAAAAAATAATTTTTAATTTAAATTTATTGATATACAATAAATATGAAATACAAATATTTCATGTCTCGTAAGTATTCGTTAATTACTCTGCATGTTTTTACCATGTATTTGTTATTATGCACACACACAATATTAGGGGATGCAATTTATTTTCTGAGAAATCCATGCAATAAGACTCAAACTAAATGGACCAATCATATGTTCAATAAATAATTTTAAAATTTTATAAAGTTAAAAATATTGCATTTGTACTATGAAAAACATAAAATTTATAATAGAATATAAAATATGTTAAATTGTTATTGGTTCATGCAATTAGTTTTAATCACTCATTACGCTTAACAATCCATAAAATGATGCAATAGTACTTGCTTAGCCTACCGACAAGTACTAATAATGAATATCATAATTACATTATATTAACTTTAATAATCAATATTTTATATATACTCAAACAAATAAATATGTATATATCAATGACTAACAATAACATTAAAACTAACTTAAAATAATTAATCTTCAATAAATACTTATAACATATAATATGTATGTTTGTGTATCAACTATCTTCAATAACACTAGGGAAAATTTAAATAATTAGTTAAATATACTAAATTAACCATCACAACATGATAAGACAACAAAAGCACACGAAAGTGAAATGGTGTCATAAGAAGGGTATTACACAACATCAAGTTTGTAGTTGGCATGGTAGTAGGGGCCCATAAACATCTTAATCTATCTCATAGTCATATTACATTATTTTTATTTATCTTTCAAATTATTATGACAAAGTAAATATGTTTATTGTTTTATGTTTACTCATTCTTATTGTCAATCTTAAGTCATTAATAATGCTTAACATAAAATATATTTTTTAACCTTTTTACATTTAACATAAAACATAATTTTTAATTATGCATATAAAATTAAAAATATTATTTTCAAATAAAATTTAGCACGTTATTCAATAAACAGTTTAATGATTTCCAAACAAATAAAAAATATGGTGTGGATTTAAGGTCATGTTTAAACAACTACATGAACTTCTTCGGAAGATGAAGGTAGATTTTATGAATCATTCTTTGAATCCCCAATTCTATTTAAAAATCCTTTTGCCTGGATAACTTTGTTTGATATATTGTTATGAAATTTTCATAATAAATTGATGCTTGTTGCCAATTTACTCTACTTTCATGTAGATTGTTTAGATATAACATATTTATATTATAATTTATCATATTTTACATAACATAATTTACATTATCAATATCTATTTACTATCTAGACAACTTGCTTTCAATGTTCTACTTTATGAATAGTGATTGCATCTTTCTCTTAAGACCTTCCAAACAAACCTACACTTTGTAAAAAAATATATTCTATGATTGTTTCCTTCATATCTTGATATGGACTAGCAAGTTTGAATCCTTGACATGAGTAAATAACAACATATACTAAAAACTAAATGATAGAAAACATCTTCATGCTTGAAATTAAATTTTCTTTGAGAAGGTTTCATTCATTAAATTAAATGAAAAAAAATACCAATTATCTTAAAATTTACCGCGCTTGCATCATTTCTTGAGCTTCAATGAATATAATTTAGATTTGATTGCAACGTGCCAATTTTGTTGAATGTACAACATCTAAATATTTCAACATCCCATTTTTATAGTTTATAATTTCTAAACTTTCAATATTTTCTTAAGACATATTTCCTTGGATTATATTCAGTAAAAAGTGTGACTTTCTTGACGTCAATTCTTTTGACTCGATTGAGGTTTGGACGTTGATGACAAGAACAACACAACCACAACTTAAACATCACACTATTCCACTATAGACAACAAGATGAATTAATTACTATTTATAGAACTCAATTAATATTTCATGAAACATATTTTCATTAAAACCGAAATTAATTACATAGAGTGTGCAATAAAATCCATAAAATAACTAGGGTCTGCGCAGAGGAAAATTATCTTTGTTAACTTTTACACAATAGACAACTATAAATATACTAATTTGTGGTAATCTAACAGGTGGATAACCACTACTATTACACTTAGGTTTCAAGAAAAAAAATGGCTCTTCCCTTGATAGATAAATATGCGAAAAGAAAATGGCAAGAATTTATTTTTAACTAAATGAAATATGCTCATAGCACATGAAGCCTTTGGGGGAACTAGGCTCCACCTCCTCTCCCCAACATTCACTAGGAATAGATGATGGTGAAGTCCAAAAGAACCATGAAGGCTAAAAAATGAGGCTGGGAAGGTTCCTACTAGAGAAATTAAGAGGAACTATCGATGCCCTAATCCTAAAGGATCAAGGATTATTCTTCCTAGTCATAATAGATATCAATCTCTACAAAATATGGTGGAGGGTTTATTGAAACCGGTACCCATTCATTCAAATAATAGAAATCTGACCTTCCAATTTCAAGATTGAAAGATAAATAGGAGAAACCCTAATTTAACAGAGAAATAACAAAAAGGGTTGGTTAAATTACAACAAATGAAACCAAGGAAAGAAGAACAAGAGAATGAAATGGGACACAACTATATCAAAATGAACGAAGAGGAGAAAATTGTCTTCGAAATCAATGATGGATGATTGAACAATCGAAGGAACTATTCAAGGAATTTGGAGTGTTTGTGAAATGAGGTGGCATCAGTATCCTAACATAGAAAATAATAGTATGTTTTTTGAAAACTTTCAGAGGGAAAGTCAGTGTTGTCATTCTTCTAGAAGAGTTTTTATATTTAGCATGTAAAGAGGATCTTAGAAATAGATTTTTAACAGGCGAATCTCTACATTTTAAAGGTATGGGATTTACATTCTTAGAATGGAAACCTAATTTTAATCCACTAAATCTTAATTTTTTAAAAGTGGAACGAGTTATTCTTCTTCCAAATTTACCAAAATAATTGATTAATAAAGAAATTATAAGGAAAATCAGTAATAAACTAGGTACATTTGTTGGTATGGAGGATGGAGAATTTATTTACGCAAATTATGTTATATTAAGAAGAATGGACATAAATATTAGGTCATTAAAACCAGTAGTAATTAAAACTAAGAAGGAGACCTTAAGAATTCGACCAAAATTCTTTAGAGGCAAGATTAAAGAGGAGGACTAAACTGAGGAGGAGGAACCCTTCAATCCCCCCTCTTAGGATTTGGAAGTTAAGGTTCAGCTCAATGAATACAGAGGTGGCTTTGTGTTAATAGATAAACTCTGTAATGAAGAAATCAAGGAAGTTGAGGAAGGAGAGATCGTGGATGAAAATGGAAAAAAAAAGGATTTTAAGAAGAGAGAAGAGATCAAGAAAAGGAATAAAGCAGATGATGGAGGAAGGACCTTAGGATAAATGGAATGTTCCAAGTATATTAATGAAGAAGATTATAAGGAGTCACTAAAAAATATTTTAGAATAGGAAGAGAAAATGGGGAAGGTGGTGAGTACTGAATTGGGCAATATTGAGCAGGGTATAACAAATTCGGTATGGGATGGGGATTTCATCGAGACAAAGGAGGAGAGATTGGAGGAAGGTGAAAAAGAACCACAAAAGAGATTGGGAGAAGAGGATCTAGAAATAAATGTGATGGAAAGGTTGGAGTTGGAAGATATGAATGATTTTTTAGGCTTAGTTCTAATATAGGAAGGAGGGGAGTTCATGGAGCATAGTCAAGAAGTG
Organism: Chamaecyparis obtusa; assembly: GCA_027943335.1. Taxonomy (NCBI): domain Eukaryota; kingdom Viridiplantae; phylum Streptophyta; class Pinopsida; order Cupressales; family Cupressaceae; genus Chamaecyparis; species Chamaecyparis obtusa. The sequence goes on from BSBK01009214.1 coordinate 99,776, forward strand.
CCCAGGAGAATGGTTAATATTATAAATGATGAGGAAGCGAAGAAGGGAGTGGAAATACTTGAGAAAGTGGTAGAAAATGAAAAAGGGGAGGAGACAATACATCTTGGTATTCCCTTTAAGGAAATGGGGAAAATTCAAGTGGACTGCGCAAGGGAATTAAAAAAGAGAGGTAGGAATTCTTTGAATGAGTTTAGACAAAAAGATGCAGAGTTGGTAGGACAAGTAAATTTTACATCATTATAAGCAGGGAAGGGGAAGGAACTTCCCACAAAGAAATGAAGCCAATAACATGGATGTTAGGGGCATCAACGCTCCTAACAATATTGGTGCTTTTGAGGTAGATATTTTGTTATTTCAAGAGACTAAGGCTGGGGAGGAGGATCTTCTAGGACTCAAAAGGAAACTAGGAATATGGGAAGCAATAGAAGAAGTGGCTAATGGAGCCTCAACAGGTCTAGGGATATTTTGGAATCAAAGTAAGGCATCATTTTGTAAAATTGGGAGGAGGTAGATTTTGGTTGTGGGGGAAGGTTAAAGGTGTTATTAGCAATCTCAGTTTTTAGTTAATAAATGTTTAAAACCCTTCCTCCATCCAAGAAAAAGAGAATTCTAGAGAGAAATTAAGAGTGTATTTATTGCTTCTCCCCATCAAACATGTAATAGGGAGAGAGTTTAATGCTATTCTTAACTTAAATGAGAAATCTAGAGGTCTAGGAAGGACAACGCAAACTATGGAAGAATTCAAAGGATGGGTTAGTAGGAATGAAATGATAAATATTAAGACCAATAATGGATTGTTTACATGGACCAATCATAGATTAGGATTCGGTAACATAAAGGAGAAACTAGATAGGTTCTTCTTCAAAGGGAATTCGATCAACTTTAATTTTGACCTAGAATCTCTTGTAATGTTGACTTCAGGATCAGATCACTTCCTTGTAGCTCTCGCCATTAAGGTAGTTAGCAAACATTTTAGATGCCCATTTAAATTTGAGATGTGGTTGAGAGATGAGGAGCTGATAGGAATGTTATAAAATTAATGGAAAGAGGAAATTTTCTAAGGGTCAAGAGCCTTTTTTTGTGGAGAAATTGAAAGCTATTAAAAGAAGACTAAAACAATGGAATAAAGAACACTTTGGCAATATTTTTGAGTCCAAAGCATCCCTAGAAAAAGAAATAGAATATTTGAATGAGAAGGTCTTCAAAGAGGGCATGAATCAAGAGAGTTTTTTTAAAGAATATATCAAAGGAGATATTTCTAGAGAATTCAAAGGAGATATCAAGAGAAATAGTGTCCTTTTTTGAGAACCTATTTAATAATAGAGAGGGCTCTAAATGGGGTTCTCAAGAAAATATCCTAAGGAATATTCCCAATTTGATTAGTAGGGAATAAAATAAGAGACTGAATGCAAAATTTACGAAGGAATAAATTGAGAATTCCTTAAAGTAGCTGCACCTAGATAAAGCCTCAGATCCGAATGGATTTCCTGCTTTCTTTTACCAAAAATGTTAGCACTTCTTGGGAGATGAGGTAACTAGAGTTTTGGAAAGCATTAGAAACTCAAGAAAATTACTAAGGGAGATGAATAATACATTCATAGCTCTCATTTTGAAGGAGGGAGCTTCATGCTGGGATGACTTCAGACCAATATTGTTATGTAATACGATCTATAAGTTACTAACCAAAACTATGCCAAACAGACTCAAAGCCTTATTACCAGAAATTATAGTAGAAGAACAGACGAGCTTTGTTCAGGGGAGATCAATCTTAGATGGGGTCATCATTTCACAAGAAGAAATTCATTCTATCCAATGTAATGAGGTTCCTAGCATGCTTATTAAATTAGATTTAAAAAAAGCCTATGAAAAAGTAGACTGGAGATTTCTATGTAGGACTTTGAAAGCCTTTGGCTTTTCAAACCAATGGATTAATTTAGTCTTCGAATGTATTGCCACTCCTAGGATTTATGTCCTAGTAAATGGTAACCTAGAAGGATTCTTTGAAATCACTAGAGTGATTCTTCAAGGGGGGCGATTATCTCCCTTTTTATTTATCATAATGGCAGAAGACTTAGGCACATCTTTGAAAAAGACTAAGGCACAAGGTTTTGCTAAAGGTATTAAAATCACTAGTGAATTAGAGGAAATGATACATACACAATTTGTGGATGATACCATGTTATATGGAAGAGAGGAAATAGAAGAGGCTAGAAGCATCAACAAAATATCAGAAGAATATTTAGAAGCCTTGGGATAACTTATCAACAAGAGAAATTTGAGATTTTCTTTTTTAATACTACAAACAACTTAGCAACAAAAATTTCAAATATATTAAAATTTAAGAAAGGTAATCTTCCAAGTAAATATTTAGTTCTCCTGTTGGATCAAGGGAAGAATCCCACAAGATTGTGGGTGAATTTTATGATAAAGGTGGAGAAGAGGGTTGAATCTTGGAAAGGAAAATGGTTGTCTACAATTGGTAGGGTAGTAATGCTAAAATCTATCCTCTTTGTGATCCCAATATTCCAAATGACTTGTTGTAGTATGCCAAGTGAGATTAGAAAGAAAATAACCTAGAAGTTTAGAATGTTCTTCTGCCAAGGGTCGACAGAGAAAGAAAGGTTGGCGTTAGTTGCATGGAATAAGATTTATAGGTCTTGGGAGGATGGAGGGGTTAACCTTGAAGATATTAAGGACCATAATTTGGCACTAGGGGATAAGTTAGTTTGGAAAATTATTGGGAACCTTGAACTAAAATGGGTTAAGATTATTAGACATAAATATTTGGATGGTAGAGATGTATTGAGCATTCTACAACATGAGAATCCTTCAAGAGGTTCAATAATTTGGAATTTTATAAAGGAATGGAAATCCCTTATAAAAGATAAGATATCATGGAGTATTGGGAATTGGGGCTTAGCTCTGTTCTGGGAGGATTCATGGGGAGGATACCCGACCATTAATTCCCTTCTAGAAGACTAAGGGACAATTTCATATCACAAAGACTAACTTGGCATCTATGTGAAAGACCACCTAGATATACCAAGTGAGAATCCAACTTTGGGTTGGCAATGGAAGTTAGGATGTAACCTGACAATTCTGGTAGACTTTAGGAACAAGTTGTTAGAAATCCTGAATGCTCATATGATCTATCCAAGAAGGAAGGAAGATATAATTGTTTGGATAGAGACAAAGAATGGAAAGTATAACACTAGAGATGGCTATAGGGCCCTCTATAGGAAATACCAATTCCCTAATGTAGAGATGTCAATATATTTATTTTGGGATAAAGCATGCCTTTCGAAGGTAGGTATGTTTGCATGGGCAACCATGCAACATAGGATCATTGATGCAATACAAAGGGAGGAGAATCCCAAGATGGGTTGTCCAACATCGCAGCTAAACACACACGAAAGAAACAACACATTATATATATATATATATATATATATATATATATAGAGAGAGAGAGAGAGAGAGAGAGAGAGTCGGGTCATTTATTTAACCAAATAGATACATCATACATGTTAGGTTGTAAGACCTTCCCAATTTAGGCTAAATACAAATGAATTCAATCTGAAAGCTTAGTGCTTCATGATAAGAGTTACGTCTACATCATTACAACAATTTGAGTACATATACCTAACCGTACAACAAGGGTTGACCAAGAGTTACAAATCTAATGAAATGTTTACAAATAAATAGCGTCAACCCCAAAACAAACCAAACAACCACCAAGGAGCATAAGAATGTGTGACCACATATATATATGTCTACACAAGATCCTTCAATCACACACCAAGATCGCACATGCCAACAATCAACGAGCAACGACCACAACTGAAATCATCAAGGTTAGCTCAGGAAGAAAAGAACATGCTACCTGAAGCAGCCAAAAGAGTCCAAAAAAGAAGGTCCATGATCCAAACATGATGTGATCACCAAAAATAATTCCAAGATAGGTCTTCGACAAGAAACAACAACCGCAACACAATAAACACATGAACACACAACCGTCGAACTGGATCACCACGAATAGGAAACTAGGAAGAGAACATGAGCCACAGATAAGATAACCTAAACAAAACTAAACCAAAAGAGATGTGATAGTAGAGATGGGAACTAAAGATATTTTAGTACATGATTCGAAGACTGCAACCAGAATATCCTCAAGATGAGCAATTGGTGAACCAAACTGTCAACCAGGAACAACAACAAAAAGTAATAAATTGTTTTTGGTCGATGCAAGATTGCAAAGAACCCAAGATGCTCCTGGATCAATCATCATAGTAGAATGGTCATGGAATATGGGATATCAAGGGCCATATAGATGTGCTTTATGTAGAAAAGATACAAAAATTGTGGATCATATCCTCTTAAACTACGATTTCACAAATAAATGTTGGGTATGGTTAATGAGAAAATTAAAGTGGAAGACAACCCTTCTGAATAAGATTATAGACTTATTTAAATACTATCCTAAGAGTAAGAATAATGATTTGTATAGCAACATCTAGATCATAGCACCTTCCCTATTAATTTGGTAAGTATGGAAGGGGAGGACTATGAGAATTTTTAGGGATAAGGAGATGGATGTGGACCAATTTACTAATAAGGTAGAAGCAGTCATTGTCAAGATAGTAAATAGAAAAAATAGTATTGGGAAACAAGGCCTGAAGTTTATGGATTGGGATGACAAGATTATGAACAAATGGATAGGCCTTAAAATTCTTCCTCTTAGTGAAGGCTCTAAGAAAGATTCATATAAGCTAAGGAAAGTTTGTTTTTGGAAGGTCCCCTTAGTAGGTTGGCACAAATTGAATTTTGATGGAGCTTCCAAAGGAAACCTGAAGCTAGAAGGTATTGGATGTTGTATTCACAATTGGGAAGGAAAACTAATTGCTAAGTTGGATAGCCCCATTGGGGTTAGGTCCAATAACATAGCTAAATTCATAGCCTTATTAGAAGGGTTGAAGCTCTGTATTAAGCTAGGCCTAGAAAAAGTATAAATTGAAGGGGACTCAACTCTAGTAGTAAATGTGATTAGAAAGGGAGGAACTCTGAATTGGAAACTTGATGGGTTTGTAAAATAGATTATGGATGTTTTAAATAAGATTAAGCACTTTACGATCAACCACATCTTTAGGGAAGGAAATAGTGTAGCTGACAATCTGGATAACTTAGGAACATATAGAGAAAGTATTGGTATAGCCTAATTCAAAGTAGATGGTAATATTGCCAGAAAGTTGGGATTGATTGGAGTAATGTAGCTCTTAACTAAGAGAGGTTTATCTTGTCATAAATATTCCTTGGAAGGATGGTTAAAGTAGCATGGGACTTATATTAAGGAAGGTTTGAGGTAGGGTTATGGCCTAGTAGGATAGGTGTATATATGTCACTTTCTTAGGTTCTTAGATCATGATCCATTTGTGTCACAATATGAGGAGATCATTAAGTAAATTTCCTTTACCCTTAGCTAGTAGAGAGCAATATGGGATCTTTTACTTTCAAAAATTTTTAGGCATAAATATTTATGTTAAATTTTGTAATATCCTTTAATAAGTATATTGAGAGATACTTTATGATCTCAAATATCCCCCTCTAATCCTATCAGTATATAAAAGGGGGAATTTTCACTATCACTAAGCACTTTCCTACTTATCTAAGTAATGAGTACTTTATGATATGAATGATTACAGATTAGGAACTCAATTCACCTATAGATAGACTAGTATTAAAAGCATTTAATGGAGAAAGGAATTATTTCACTCAATAAGTTCATGTATATTTCCCAAAAGGAATTATTAGTAACTTAGTGCGAAAAAATCTTAAAGGTAAGCATTAATTCTTAGAGAGCTCTATTCTTTTAATAGCTAGTATCAAACTCAAGATATGGTGTGGGTCTGAAATGAGATAATGTGTAACAAGCAAGTGATATCTAATGAATAAAGATGACATAATCGAGGGATGGTAAAGTCATAATTATTTCTGGACTTAGAGTAACTTTTGACATTCAGTTTAATAAAACCCACATGTATTAAGGGTTTTTAAAGCTAAAGAAGCAATTACCAAGCTCATAACATTTGAGGAAGAAACACAATTTGGGAATAGGATGGATACTGATGTAGGGGCATTCTAGGGTACTCGACAAATCTACATGGTGGAGTGTTGAAGTGGTTCTGTATTACTCGGTTGCAACTTTAACCAACGATCTCGATTATTGAAGGAAGCTCAGTCACTGAAGGAACTCGGTAAACCCTGGCGCTTGGTGGAACTTGTGCTCGGCGATGCTTGTGGTGCTCGGTCGACGTACTTGCTCGGTGATGTCTAGTGTGCTCGGTAGTTCTGGTTTACCAACTAGAGTTCTTAGAGTTTTGGTTGGCCGACTTGGTGTAGTTAATGTTGGTAGCTTTTTTTTATTCTCCCATGTAGATCTAGAGGCTGACATGGAGAATTAATTAATTGTAAAGCTATTTGAGAGCCGACTATTGTTGCATTTAATATTTGTTTATAGTAGAAGCCGACTTGGCTTAGGGGTTAATTGTTTCTTCCAGCTGACTTGTGGTTGAGGAAATGTATTTAAGGATTATTTGGGTAGTTGTTTAGGAGTAAGTCAGATGGATTGGGAATTAGATCTGATAAGGATAGCATTTGGATCCTACAAGATCTTGAAGATCAGATTGATTTCTGATATTTTGTAATATTAGAGCTAGTGGTTGCATGCCTGGAGACAAGGAGATTGCTTGGAGGCTTGCGAGCTCAAGTTTAGATCTGCCTTAATGTTTCCACCAGTTGTTAATGTGTTGCAGAGTTGAACTAGCTAGGAGTTTGCAGAATTACTTTGGTAATTGATTGTAATCGGCCCTAACCTGGAAGGCCTTACAATCAAAAATGTTTAATGAAATTCTGTTGAAATGTTTTTGATTAAGGAAAATAGGTTTTAAAGGGGCCCTGAAACCCAAACAGTATTAAACATAAAAAGTAAGAAGGTAGATAAAGTTCACCAAGAAGCTACAGCCAAAACAAAAATGGTACAGGCTTAGGCCAACCGTAAAACAAACAGTTAAAGCTAAGAAACAGAGCCAGAAATAGAAAGCAAAAAACCAGTCCAAGCCCAAAAAAACCAGGGGAGCAACTCAAGCGAACTCTTTGAGGATCTCCGCTGCTTGAAATTCTAGCTCAGATGCCTTGTCCGCTGCATCCTTGAGTTCAGCCAGATCCTTGTCAGGTTCCTGCGTGTCTTTTTTCATTGTACTTGACCTTGATCTCTTCCTCAGCCCTTCCTCCATGTTTTTATCTTTGTTGTTGCTTGGAGAGTCCTCCTTGTTGCTCCGGTGTTCCTCAAATTTATTTATCAAGACTTTTATATTATCATTTGAGGCTTTGAGTATGCTATGACTCTGCTCAGCTATTTTTTGTAATGTCCCCTCCAAACTCTGCATTCTTTTCTTCACTCCCTCCATGTTACTCTCCATCTCTTTCTTCTCCTCCATAAGTGTAATTTTTCTGCTATTACCCTCCCTCTCCAGCAGTCCCACCCAAAATTTTAACTCCTTAATTTCATGGAAAGTCCATTTAGTTGTCCTGTAGTTGTCTATGACACTATTTTTAGCATTATTGAGGACATCCATCTAAGGATGTTCTTTGGTAATGTCACTCAGAATCACAAGGGCGGGGTCAATGATTTCCTCCATTTGAATCTTGCCTTCCTTGTTTTCCTTGACAAGGGTTTTCATCATTTCTCTCTGTAATCCCATCCTAACTGAAACCTTGTGAAAGTCTCTCCAAACCACTCTCTTATCCTTATCTATTATCCTGTAATCATACTGGTTAGTCCCTTGGTCATCAGCACCCTGCATATGATCATCCTCTCTACCCTGACCTTCCTCTTCTTCTTCACTCACCTTCTCTTCTTTCCCTTCTTCCTTATTCTCCTCATCCATTTTCCTTCTTTTCCTCTGTTTCCTACTACAATCTGTAACATCTTCCCTGTTCGCAGGCATTTTAATGGTGAATTTTTTCTTCCCCTTCTTATTCTCCTTAGTATCCTCCTCCTCCCCAGAAGTATCTACCTTAGCTTCAACATTATCACCCTCTGTGTCCATTCCTTCCGCTTCCTCATCATAATCTCTGTCGGAGGAGACCTCGATGCAGTGTTTAGGTTCCGGTTTCTCCTTGACCTATTTTTCCTTCTTTATCTTCTTTTTCCCTTTTCTGGAATACGGGAAGGCGTCAGTATCCGAATCAGAATGCATGTCTTGGCTCTCCTCAATGTTAGAAGGAACATACTCTTCTCCCCCCGAGTCGAGCTCTTCATCAGATTCTTCCATGCCACCTTTTCCCTGCTTAATTTCTTTTCCTATGGATTTTGCTTTGAAGTACTCATAAATTAACAACAACAATCCTTCATGAAAAGAAGGATTACCTATAGGTTTCTCCCTATAATCATTTACATTTTCATTGATTGACAAGTAGAGATAAAAGGGAATAGAAATTTTAGTCCCAGACCTAAAATGGTTGAGAAGCATGAAATGGTAGGAGTATATGCGATCAAACCTCGTGTCCAGAGTAATGTACTTGATTATCGCTCTTAGCACGAACCTCCACAGTGGTTTGATAGATCTCGGCAAGTAGTAAGTCCTAGTTTTCTCAAGGGCCTTCTTCTCCGCTTTTCCTTTGGTGAATTCCGCCATAGCCTGACCAGAAATGCGATGATCTCTGTAGAATTTCTTCCCCACGATTGGTATTCCAGTCACCACAGAAATGACCTCCTCTATGACATTAAACTCAACCCCATCAATTTTCACACTCCCCTCCTTCCAGTTCTTCACCATTGTTTTGGTTACCGAGGGTTTCCATCCGTGCAGTCTTTCAATGAATGAAGTCACCTCCCCTTTGTTCAAAATCTCCCACACCTTCGATCGTCTCTGCCATTTCTCGACCTCATCCTCGGGTTCCCTTCTATGGTGTTCCCCCACCATTATCCTTCTTTTTCTATAGACAAAGCTTCTGGTCACAGAGCACTTCAAAAAATTGGGCAAAATTCTAGTTTGAAATATTTTCTCGATCCTTCCCTTCACATTTTGAGAAGTACACCGAAAGATAGGCCTTGACGTGCAATGATGACAGTTATCTAGGTGATTCGTACGTTGGCTCATGTTCTCCCACATCATACTGCAGCACAAATTCCATAACACAAAGTTTCATCATTATATTGTGATTTTTTCGAATCTACCAGGGATTCTTTCACCTTCCATTAATTCCCTGATTTCGAGCGGAATTAATTGCCCCTCCATCCACGTTTTCACTTCATTGTTTCTGACAGCCCAGTTGGCCAACTTGTCAGTAACATGGTTTGCCTCCCTATACTGATGAGCCACATGGATTCTTTCAAAAGACTTTAGGAACTGGACACTTTCATTAACCAAGGTTGCAGTTGTCCAGGTTGGCCTATTTTTCCCATTGAGGAAATCAATTATGTTTTTTGAGTCGCCTTCCAGCCATAGGTTTCTTACTCCAATGTCCATAGCTAGCTTAATTGTTTGGTGAGTAGCAGTCACCTCTGCAACATGGTTAGTTTGCACACCCAAAGGGGCCGAGATAGCCGCTATGTCTTTCCCCTGTTCATTTCTAATGATACCCCCGATCCCAGCTTGACCAGGGTTTCCTTTCGCGGCACCATCAAAGTTGGCTTTATGCCATCCCACCGGAGGAAGAGACCAATAGCAATCCTCCCTCTTACTATGATCCTTCTCCATAGTGCTGGTCAGTGGGTTATGGCCTTTGATAACAGTGTAGTTTTCGACCAGAGCATTAAAACTCTTGTGAAAAACCACCTTAGCATTTGCTTCTTTATCCCTAAAAATTTGGTTGTTCCGCTCCTTCCACACCCCCCAGCAAAAATGAGGAAGAGACCAGGCCCAAAAGTGTTGACTCACATCCCCCACACCCCCACTTTGCCATTGTTGGAATAGCTCAATAACGCTATTGGGAGAAACCCAGGTCTGCTTGAAAAAAGCCAGGAAATAAGACCATATATTCCTTGTGAAATGGCAATGAATGAAAAGATGATCGACACTTTCCAATTGTGTTTTACAAAGAATGTAGCGGTTAGGAATCTGGTGGCCTCTCTTGATAAGGTTGTCCATCGTCAAAATTTTGTTTTGAAGCAATAACCAGAAGAAAATGTTTATTTTGGGGGTTAAGCCAGCATACCAAGCTTTGGCCCAAACAGGGTCAGGACCACACCTCAGCATGGTATCATAGCCCGCTGCCACAGTGTAAATGCCATCCTTAGTTGGTCCCCAAACAAGCTCATCCTTGCATAGAGACAAGGGACAAAGCCTGATCATGTTCATCACTGGTTTGAGCTCCTGGGAAATCTCAGTCAAATTCACTCAGTTCTCATTAGCCCTATAGTCTCTCACTCTGTATCCAAATCTTTCCATGCACAGCATTGCCCATCTATTATACTGATCAAAGTTCCATAAAGGCCCCACACCAAGCCAGTCATCAAGCCAAAAGTTGATATCTTCGCCATTACCAAGTTTCCATTTCGCCTTCTCAAAAGCTAAATCCTTTGTTTTTATAATGCCATTCTAGATTGTCAAACCCTTGGGTTCCTCATTTCTGCTGATAAACTGCTTTAGGTTTTTGTTGGCCACATACTTATTTTCTATAATGTCCCTCCATTTGCCTTTAGAAGTGAATATCCTCCAAATCTGTTTAACTTGCAGAGCCTTGTTGAGCTGCTTCAGGTTCCTAATCCCCAAACCACCATTTTTTTGGGCTTACAAATGTTATCCCAGGCCACAAGAGGATACTTCTTATTACCTTCCGGACCAGCCCACAAAAACTTCTTCTAGATAGTTTCTAAAGTAGCCGCCACTTTTGAAGGAATAGAAAAAAGTCTAAGAGCATAGATAGGCAAGTTCTGAAGCATAGACTTGATCAGAAGCACTTTTCCAGCCTGGCTCAGGATGATACCCTTCCAGCCAGCCAACTTTCTATAGAACCTATCAATTAGGTTGTTCCAAAATTGGTCATCAGGCCTTGTCCCCATAGGGAGACCCAGATAGGTGGACAAAAGGGTCCCAATACCACAGCCCAATATATTAGCCATTTTCCTCTGTCTTCCCTCCGGAGTGTTGACAAAAAAGACCAAGCTCTTATTCCAATTAATGAGCTGACCCGTAGCATTAGAATAAGAGTTAAGAATGTTCTTCACCTGTCTGGCTTCCTTAACCGAGGCCTCTCCACCAAGGATGGTGTCATCCACAAATTGCTGATGATTGAAGATCAGGGGTCCTAATGAGGGTTTCAAACCAACTAATTCACCTCTACTCCTTTTATCAAGGATCACTCTGCCCAAGCATTCAGCCAGAATAATAAAGAGAATGGGAGAGAGGGGGTCCCCTTGCCTGAGTCCTCTAGAGGATTTAAAGAAATCCGTGGGGGAACCATTGATCATAACCGCAAAGGTGGGAGTGGAGATCAGTTGAGAAATAATTTTTTGAATGTTGTCATTAAAACCAAAACTATGCAAAACCTGATCCAGGAACACCCAATCCACCCTGTCATAGGCCTTAGACAAATCAAGCTTGAGCAAAAATCCATCCTTTTTTCCTTCCTCTAAAGAGTGAATAATCTCATGAACAACAATAATAGAGTCCAGGATTTGTCTGCCTAGGACAAAGCCCGATTGTTGCGGGAAAATTATCTCTGGAAGGATTTTTAACATTCTTGTAGTTAACACTTTAGAAAAGATCTTGTAAAGAGAATTGCAAAGGCTAATAGGCCTAAAAGAGTCAAAAGAATCCGCACCTAGGACTTTAGGAATGAGAGCCAAGAAGGTGGCATTAATCTCTTTGAGTAGACTCTTGGCACCAAAGAATTCTTGCACAGCTTTAACAAGATCCTCTTTAAGAATGTCCCAGTACATCTGAAAGAAGAACGTAGGGAATCCATCCGGGCCAGGGGCTTTTTCTGCAGGCAAAGAGAAGACCGCCACCTTGATTTCCTCCATTTCAGGAATTGTTGTGAGAGCTCTGTTCTGACTAGAATTAATGACTTTGGGGATGGTATTGAGAATACTCCTCTGATCCTCAATCCCCAGATTAGTCTCTTTAGAGAGAAAGGAAGAGAAAAAATTGATAGCTTCCTGAGTTATCTACTTATCATCTTTTATGGACACATCCCCCTTTTTGATAAGACTGATTCTATTGGCAGCTCTATGCTTCATAGTAGAGAGGTGAAAGAATCTTGAGTTTTTGTCCCCTTCCTTAAGCCACATAGATCTGGATCGCTGCCTCCAGAACATTTCCTCCTTGCTGACAATGTTGTGAAGATCAGCCAGAATGACCTTTTCAACTTTCATTCTTTCCTCATCATATCCCTCATTTTGAATCTCCTCCTGAACCCCAATCAGATCCTCCTTTATCCTATCCTTTGTCTGAAAAATATCACCAAAATCCTTTTTGTTCCACTTCCTAATTTCTATTTTAATATTTTTAAGTTTCTTAGCCACTTTGTACATAGCAGTTCCTTCCACATCAATGCTCCACCAGTCCTTTATTCTTGCAAACAGACCTGGATGAGTTGTCCACATCTTCTCAAATCTAAATGGGAAGGCCTTTTTCCTATTGCAGCTCTCAAGAGTGAGAGTTATCAGGGAATGATCCGAGCCAAGTCTAACCATAGAGGAGAGTTTCCAATGGTAAGAGGTCATCCAGTCCATAGTGATCAAAGCTCTATCCAGCCTAACCTGAATGCACTCTGATCCAATTCTTCTATTCGACTAAGTAAACTTACCTCCCTCCAAATCCACATCCAGGAGAGTGGGGTCATTGATGAAATCCACCAAATGTTGTCTGCTCTCCAAGTCCGGGGGGAGCCCGCCAAACTTCTCTGAAGCCTTTAGAGGAGTGTTGAAGTCTCCCATTATGACACCCTTAGAACCACCCATCAAGGGCATCAAGTTGCAAATTTTATTCCAGAAGTGCTTTCTACCATTTTTGGTGTTAGGGGTGTAGATATTCATCACAAACCAACTTTCCTGGTCCTTAGTGTTGATAAAATGGATAAGCAATATTTTTCCTTCATCAAAAATAATATTCGCCTTTAAACTGTCCTTCCAAATCACTAACAACCCACCAAAAGCTCCCGAAGAGTTAGTGGCAGCTGACTTCATACCTTTGCTAAAAAGAATACACTCAGTCTTCTCCTTCTTCATCTTAGTTTCCTGAATCAAAAAAAATTCCGGTCTATGATCCCTAATCATATTCCTAATGACCTCCTACTTGTGGATTCCATTGAGTCCACGAATATTCCAAGATATGATCTTCATCTTTTCTTCTGGGGGTATGTATCCTGGATGGTTTTTTAAGTCCCATCCGCTATGTTTCTTCTTGTTTCTTCCTTTCTGGTTTGAAGTTTGCTCCACCTTCTTGGGGAACTTAATTCTGTTGAAATGTTATTCTTGTTGTGTTCTTCTTCTTTGGTAGTGTTTGGATGCAAGTTTGGACAGTCCTTAATTGGATCCTCCTTACTTGGACTGCATCAGATGGTATCAGAGTGAATTTGATCTTGTTGGGAGAAAAGTTGGCAAAGAGATTGTGTGCGATCTAAGTTGCAAACATGTGTTACTGAACTTGTGAAATTGTGGCCTAGTTGTTCGTGCAAGGTGGCAAGTTGATCTAACTTGCATACAACTTGAAGGTTGTCACAAGGTGGTTGGTGTAGGGTTTGTTGTAGAGGGTTTTGTTTGCAGATCTTTGAGGATGCCTCCGAGAAGATTAGACCCTAGAGTGATTACGGATCTCTGTGATACTGTGGAGTCTAGGATTACAGAAAAGGTGAAAGCTGATTTTAGATCAGAGATGGAATTGATGAAGAATGACATGATCACTGAGATCGTGAGGGCTATGGCTGGTGTACCTCAGAATCTTGGTACTGAGGATGGTTATGAGGAAGCTGCTGAAGACTTTGAAGCTGTTGGATCTAGTGGAGATGCCCGGAGGGATAGATCTGGTGAAGATAGAACTAGTCGGTTGCATAGATCTGGAGCTCGGTTAAGTACTAGTTACCAAATGGAAGTTTCTACTTTCTATGGTACTTTGAGACTTGAGAACTTGATTGATTGGATTGGTGAACTAGAAGACTTCTTTGAGCTTGAAGAAATTGAAGATCCTCTTAGAGTGAGGTTGGCATAGACAAAGTTGAAAGGACATGTTGCTCTTTGGTGGAAAGAATTACAAAGAGATAGGGAAGATGAAGGTGAAATAGAGATCAATCGGTGGAGGTTGATGGTGACTAAATTCAACGCTAAGTTCATACCTGTTGACTATGAGCTTAACTTGTTTAAGAAGTTACAGAATTTGAAGCAAAAAGATTTGACTGTTGAAGACTATATCAAGGAGTTCTACAAGCTTACTATTTAGTCTGGACACAGAGAATTTGGTAAGGAAAAGGTAGCTCGGTATGTGAATGGTTTGAGATTCAATATTCAGGATGAGCTTGATATGTTAAAGATTGATTATGTTGAGGATGCTTATCAGTATGCTCTAAAGGCAGAAGATAAGTTGAAGAGGAAACAACATGGTAATTCCTGAGGGAAGGAAAAGCTTGATCACTCGATGAAGGATAAACTGATTGCAGAAGATGAACCGAAACCTGTTGAACTAAAGAAAAAGACAAGTAGGGTTATCTTTAAGGGTACTTGTTATAATTGTGGTGAAGAAGGACACCGATCTTTTGAGTGTACACAAAAGAAGTTTGATCGAAGGAATGTTGTGGTGAATGAGAACATTCATAATGAACCTAAATATGAGAACTTGTTGGTTCGAAGAACATTGCTTGGTGCAAAGGCTGAACCTTGTCACAGGAGTAATTTGTTCAAAACTCGGTGCAAGTCAGGAGGTAAACTTTGTGATGTTATTGTGGGTAGTAGTAGTACTGATAACCTTGTAGCTGAGGAGATGATTCGAAAACTTGGTTTGAAGAGAATGAGACATCCTTATCCTTATAGGATTGGCTGGTTGCAAGATGTTCATGCTCTAGAAGTGAGGGAGAAATGTCTTGTTGATTTTCAAATTGGCCAGTATAAGGATCAAGTGTTGTGTGATATTGTGAACATGACTAGTTGTCATATATTGTTTGGTAAACCTTGGCAATATGATTGCAGAGCTATGCATGACTGTGTCAAGAATGTATTTACTGTTGAGAAGAATGACAGGAAGTTTTCCCTGATGCCTTTGCTGGATACAACACTCGGTAGGAGGAACCTAAGTATTGGTATCCGAGATGAGTTGAAGAATTCTGAAAGGATTGATCACTATGGAGGAAAGACCTGTGTGTTATCAAGGATAGACTTGAAAAGATAGAGGAAGCAGAAGTGAAAGAGTATGCAAGGTGAAGACTTGAAGGACTTGTATGTGAAGAACTAGTTTGGGGTTTATGTGCTGAATCCTGAAAGATGTTCTTCCAACCTATGAAAACACCTTTTCAAACCTGGGGTGTCTGATGCAGGGGCATTCTAGGGTACTTGGAAAATCTACATGGTGAAGTGTTGAAGTGGTTATGTGTTACTCGGCTGTAGTTTTAACCAACGATCTCGGTTATTGAAGGAATCTTGGTTGCTGAAGGAACTCAGTAAACTCTGGTGCTCGGTGGAACTTGTGCTCAATGATGCTTGTGGTGCTTGGTCGACGTACTTGCTCTGTGGTGTCTAGTGTGCTCGGTTGTTTTACTGGTGCTCTGTAGTTCTGGTTTACCAACTAGAGTTCTTGGAGTTTTGGTTGGCCGACTTCATGTATTTAATGTTGGTAGCTTTTGTTGCATTCTCCTATGTAGATCTAGAGGCCGACATGGAGAATTAATTAATTGTAAGGCTATTTGAGAGTCAACTGTTGTTGCATTTAATATTTGTTTGTAGTAGAAGCTGACTTGGCTTAGGGGTTAATTGTTTCTTCTAGCTAACTTGTGGTTGAGGAAATGTATTTAAGGATTTTTTGGGTAGTTTTTTCAGGAGTAAGTCAGATAGATTGGGAATTAGATCTGATGAGGATAGCATTTGGATCCTACGAGATCTTGAAGATCAGATTGATTTCTGATATTTTGTAATAGTAGAGCTAGTGGTTGCATGCTTGGAGACAAGGAGATTTCTTGGAGGCTTGCAAGCTCAAGTTTAGATCTGCCTTAGTGTTTCCACCAATTGCTAATGTGTTGCAGAGCTGAACTAGCTAGGAGTTTGCAAAATTACTTTGGTAATTGATTGTAATAGGCCCTAACCCGGAAGGCCTTACAACTGGGCATGTTTAATAAAATTCTATTGAAATCTTATTCTTGTTATGTTATTCGACATTGTCATTGTTTGGCTGCAAGTTTGGACAGTCCTTAATTGGATCCTCCTTACTTGGACTGCATCAAATACACCAATCTAGATGAAACCATAGAAGAGAGAAATGTCCTTTTAGGGGAGATTGTGGAGCTAAAGTTGGGAAAGATGATGAAGGAAAAGAATAATCTGATTTTTAGGGCAGTTTGAAGATTGTAGGTAAGGAATTTTCAATCCTTGAGGATTACCCTAAGAATAATATAGAGGTCATATCGGTGTTTATAGCCACTATTCTCCATCTGGATAGGGATAAAGCTTCTATTAGGGAATTATGCTATATCCTCTTTGAGAAATTCCAGTTGGAGGAAGGGGACATTGTCCTTGAAAACATTGATAGAAACCCTTGCATTCCAAAGTACAATGACTATGGAGTGAGGGACCGCCCAATCCGAGTCTATCCCATTCTTATGATAAAAAATTACAAGTCGTTTGAGAAGAGGCTTCCAACAATTAGAAGAAATATGATGTTTCTTCTAAGCATAATGCATGTTAGGGTATCCAAAGACAGGAAAGGTTTGGAATGGTTTATGAAGGCAGACAAGGTGGACCACATCGATGATGAAGATGCAGAAGGTAGTCGGGCTAAGGAGGAGCCTATTTCTCTTGGAAAGAAACCAATTAAGAGTGTTTAGAGTTTAGCTTTGGTTATAGATACAAACTCTAATAGTATAGCTTTTAGGATCCATTTCTTAGTTTATATTGTGCTTGATTTTGGTGTTTGATATCTGAGTGAGGTTTTTTGTTATCTCCTCAGCACGATGGGAGTGGAATTTTTGGTTCCACGTGGTTGGGTGGTAGTTATTCTATTACCATTGTGATTTTGACATTCATGATGGTGTTGGATGATTTTTGTTGTTGTTACCTTATTCTTTTTCTTGTTGGAGACTTTCTCTTATCTTTCATATATTGTTCTTGTACTTTGTATCTTGGTTTATTATTACATATCCTACGACTTGTGCAGTGGATGTTGATTATTATGTTTACCTTGTGGTATTAGTTGTATCTATGTTTTCATTTATGAGATGATGTACTTGTTATTCCTTTGCATTATATGGAGACTGCATTTTGTTTTTTGTATTTACTAGATTAATTAAATAACATAATTCTATGTCATGGAACCCTCAGGATTTGTAATATGTAAATGAGTTACATTTATGTGCATGTATTGTCTTGTGTTACATTGTTTTCGCATTGTTATTCATTATTAATTGTAAAATTATTTTGTAAACTTTGTAACATGTTTTAGGTTAATTTCTCATGGGTTCCCTAGCGAGGCATTACAAGTAACATCAAATTCAAACCTAATTTTAGAGATTGGAGGATATTTGTAACTAGTGGTTGATCATGCTACTTAACATATCCTACAAGATCATTTCTAAGGATTTGACTTTGATAATGGGTCATTTTCTTCCCCAATTATTTATCTTAAGTAGACCGGTTTTACAAAGTCCAGATTCATTTTGGACAACATCATTATTATTTGGGAAGGGATTAAATGGCATGTCCCTTTGAGAAAGGATCCCTCTTTCTAAAATATGATTTCTCCTAGGTCAACGATCACATTGAACGACTCTTCAGCCTAGCTATGCTAGGTACTATAAGGTTTGGCCCTCACTTTATTCAATCTATGAAAATTCTTTTTGGATATGCCTCTGCATGCATCACAATTAGTAGTAGATAGTATCAATCTTTTGGGCCTTATTGTTCCATCCATTAGAGTTGTCCTCTATCTCCTTTGTTGTATGTTCTTATTACTAAAGAGTTTGAGTATTTATTGGAAAACTCTCTCTCCTCGTGGAGGATTAGAGGAATTTCTCTACCCGATTCACTTAACCAGTTAGTTAATAGGCATTTCACAAGTTCCTCTTTTCTCACACTCATTGAAGAGAAGCAAAATATCAAAGAGATCCTTCGATGCCTCAACACCTTTTCTCTAGCTTCTAATTCTACCATCTAGTGACAAAAAACTCGGTGTTATAAAAAAACCTTCCTTCTTGTGCCGCCTTAGCTTCTTAGCTATGCCTAGAAGTGGATTCCCTAGGGTGATTTTTTTTAATTTCTAGGCATTTTGTTTTCCTTTTAGGATTCTCTGGTGGACCATTGGAATTCATTCCTTGCTAGAATTGAAAAGAAGCTTTCCTATTGGGTTACCAAGCCTCTTTTGTTGGCTAGTAAATTTCATGTGTACTCTAAAAATTTTGTAGCCACCCATGTGTATTATTCTTCTTGTTTTGCCCCTTATAAAGCCTTTTACATGAAATCAGAAAAGATTTTGTGTGACTTTTTATGGGAATATTTAGAAGACCACATAGATTTTCACCAGGTTGCATCCGAGCTTTTTTGTCTCCTATGTGACTCTAGGAGTCTTGGGCTCATCTCCACTCAACAAAAAGGGATGGATCTCTGTGGAAAATGGATTGCATGTGCCATTTTTGGGGATGAGGCTTGGAAAATTCTTCTTAGGCATTACATTTCCTCAAGTTTCCTATCAATTAGCCTACCTAGATAGGGATTGGTTTTCAAATCCTTTTGGTCATGAAAGACAACGTTCATATCGAGGGCACTTTTGTTGCTAAAAGCATTTGGATTGCATGGGAAGTCATCAAGCCCTCACTTTGGTGGGTTAGCTCTAGATTTTAACATGGTATTTATTTCAACCAACATAACCTTTGATGATCTATGTTTATTCAAAATAAAGGGATTCCTCTGGCCAATTTCCCTTGAGCTCAAGTGCTTTGTGGTTTCACAAAAAATTGTATTTACACTCCCCATGACTTATTTTCCAAAACTACTATGAATATTTGCTCTTGGTAAAACATGAAAGCCCAATACCAGTTTTCTTAGCTAGATGGAGAGACTTTGACATTGTTACGTTGGATTTTCCTCTAGAGATGCTTTATAAAATTGGCATTCACTCTTTCAAACCATGGTGGAAGGATTGGCATTGATCTTCCAACACTTCTTTTTGTAATTACAAGCCACGTTTGGGGTATCGTTGGCTCTATACCTTCCTATGGTGCCCTTTTTGAATTTATGATGGCATTTATAGTCACCTTTGTCCATTTGGAAATAATGGTTTCAACAACATTTGGTCAACTATTATTGAGCCTAAGATTGAACATTTTGCTTGGTGCATTTTTTTCAAAGGCTTGCATGTGGACTTTTGCCTTTAGCATATGAGTATTTGGACCCTCTTTCATTTTGCAGCCAACTAGAGTCTTTCAAACATCTCTTTTAGGTTTGTTATCATGATCAACATTTGTGAAGTTGGATTTTTTACTTTTTTCACCCCTTTCAGCCAAAACCTTTTTCCTGACATATGGTTCTTTTGGGGGATTGGCCTCACATTCCCTTCAAGTATATCCTAATTTGGCATGCTTTCAAGGTGGAGATTCACTTTTCCTTTTGGAAAGATATAAATGCTATTATTTTTACTCACAAATCTATTGATACTTCTATTTTTCTTTTTACTAAAGCTTATATTAGTAATAATGTATTGTTCTAGATCTAGGCTTAAGCTAGTGAAGTGGCATTGGAGGTGGCCCACATGTAGGATTTCCTTGATCACTAGGGAAATGCCCTTTTTGCACTATAACTAGGGTTCCCATGATGATTTCTCTTTCTCACTATCGTTCTCCGTCATGTAGTCAAAGTTCTTCTACTCGTCGCTCTTACACCCCAAATCTTGGTCTCCTCACTGACACTTTGATGACAAGAACGACTCGACTCAGTGGTGCTCTACTTTGCTCTTGTGTGGAGAATTTTCCTCTAGGTGGCCTTCAAGAATAATGGCATTGTTTACTGGTGGTGGAAGCAATTGGTTGACAATTGGTAGAGATGGTGGTTGGCCACACTCCTCAAAGTGGCTCCCTTTGTTCGCTCTAGTGATTTCACCTATGAGGAATGAAGATAAGGATAAAGTGGAGGGAGAAGCTCATGTTGATGAGGGGTGGTCCATTCTTGACATCATTTTAGACCCCATAGATGTATGCAACAAACCAAATGACCAAGACTCCCCTCTGCCTCCCATAGGTGTTGCTCTTACTACTTAAATGGCTTTATTGTTATTTATGTTATCTTGCTTTCTGAGCACTGTCTATATGACTATAAGGAGTGACATTTTGTCCTTTTTTTTTGAATAGTTGTATATTTTTCAAATAAATAGAAACTGATGCACATATTCATTAAAAAAAATGTATTTTAGTTGCAATTGTTTCCAACATTGTAACACTCATATTCAAACCTTGAAGGATGCCTCCTTGGAAATGAAAAGTGGTTGAGGAAAATACGTTTGCACTAATCTTTGTGTGAATATCATTTCCAGGTTTGAATTTGTTATTGGTTATTTTTCAAAGAGGATGTTATTGTTTCACAGGTTTTGTGTGCCAAAGTTTTCTAGTTTAGAAATGGGGAAGTGTAGTCAGCCAAGAAGGATCTGCACCACTTATGTCTACATATACATGTCACTATTGAAGCATTTGCAACCAACTTGTAAATGATGAAATACACTCAAATCGTTCTTACATGAATGTAATTGTTTGTAGACATTGTACAAAGGTCTATATGCAAATATCTATTAGTAAAGAAGATAATGATATGAGTAAAACATGTCTAATGTGGATACCTGACAAAAATCCTAAACATTGTTTCTTTTCTCTTGTTTGAATTTCTTCTCTCTTCCTTATAAGGCTAATTTTGCAATTCAATCTCTCATTATTGTTTCTTTTCTCTTGTTTGAATTTCTTCTCTCTTCCTTATAAGGCTACTTTTGTAATTCAATCTCTCATTTTATACTTACTGATGATGAATCGCCGGATGTGATTCGAAATGATCGAAAATTTATATGCAATTGAATCCTAGAAAAAATCGCACTCAAAATCATAGACTGAAAAAAATTAATTCCATCTATTGCAAGAAACATGAATGGTATTTCATATTTGACCCACCTTTTAAGTAATTTATATCTATCGAGTAACAAATATTACATCATTATTTTTTCTATTCAAATTGATTGCACCATGACATCATGCACTCATTTTTAAGGGGCATAAAATCAAATTAGTTGCTTCAAGTGCATATGAGGCGGGGACTTGTAGTTTTGAGCTTGCACAAGCCATATGTATCATGATCCTATTTTTGTGCCAATAACTCCAACTTATACAAGATCGCCCTGCACATATGTTGTAGGGGGAAAGAAGTTTTGAACTTCAGATTTGTCATATGTATCATGGTACATTGTTCTAGGTTTACTTTAAACCAATTACTTAAGCACATACATAGTGGAAGCCTAGTGGTTTTTGAGCTCCACAGTAGCTATATGTGCCCCTGGTATCATAATAAATTAGCTGCAAGTTGAAGAAGACAATTTATGGTCTTAAGAAAGCATCAAGAGCATGAAATGGAAAATCAACAAGTCCTTAAAGTTTTATAGTTTTCAAAAATGAAAGTTGATCAAATTTTCATGTGAAAAGAGTGGAAGCTAAGATTACGCTTGCTGCAGTTTATGTAGATAATTTAATCATGATTAGAACAATTATTGGCACAGGTGGTGCTTTGAAATCGGATCTTAAAAGAACATTTAATATGACTGATTTTTTTTGTCTGAATTTTTTCTTGGTTTACAAGTTTCTAGGCTACATAATAGCTTAAATAGGCATTGGATTGCTCTACTTTCTTTCAGTCTGAATATTAGCTTACTAAGAAGTGTTCTTTGAAGAAGGTAGATGCCACATTATATAGGCAACTATTTAAGTTTAAACTGTCAATTTACAATATTGTCCTAGTGATGAACAAATAGTTGACATATTTGCAAAGAGTATGATAGAAGTCAAGGAACATAGTGAAGATATGTAGTCTTAATTTTAAGAATATTTATTCATGTAAAAAATTCTGAAACTTTAGATACAATGGACGAATTCAAAGCAAGTTTTCTCTGTAAAATCCAAATTTTATGGCTTGAAATTAATGTCATAAGAGTATAATGTACTATAAATGCATTACTCAGAAAGTATGCTGAATAAACCTGCACATTATTGAATACCTTGGTACAGCTGGCCAATAATTGTTTTGAATACATTCAGTGCTTTACTTTCATCGCCTTCCCTCATTGTCACAACACATCCTTTCTTAATTTTTGCTCTACCAAAATATGCCTTATCCCATGCAACAAGATTCCAGGGTAAATCCTTCTGAGAAACATCATTGCATCTATAATAAATATTTTCTTCATTGGTAAGTATACTAGTAATTATCCATTTTCCTTTCTCCATACTGCTATATAATGCTACTTCATTTTCTACTAATAGTGCTTCTTCTTCATGGCGAGAGAAAAAATTGGGTAAATGTTCAATGGTACATAGATATGGACACTCGAGCACGGCGCATATGATGACTGCACTCAGTGACTCAGGCAAAGTCAGCTTTAGTGATTCATACTGATTTTCATATTCAAAAAATTCAGAGACTGAATTGGTGCCAAGCATGTCAGAGAAAAGATGTGCATTCAAAATTGCCTCTGCTCCTTCAACTGCTCTCCCAATGACAGACATGAAATCTGACGGTATTTTCTGATTTGCTCAATAAAATTTTAGAAAAAGTTAAGACTTGCCTCTCTGTCATTGTCAACAGTAATTCACAGTAAAGATAAGGGAAAACACTACCTAATTTATACAAGTTGTAATTGTAGTTACAGTAATCATTGGAAACCTTTAAAACAAAATATAATACCTGCAAACTCTGAATGTGATTCGGTATAGCTCCATTACAGGCATATATTAGTAGAGAATTTAACCCTTCCAGGTTCTCAATACCTGCAATATTCTGCAGCTTACAACATCCATTTATGGTAATCCTCTTGAAGCTTGACATCTCTAATTCTTCTGAAGGATTCTTCCTCTCCAGTTCAGGTGTCCTTGATACCTTTTTTAACTTGTTGAGTGATCTCAACCCAAAACAATCCAAACTCAAATCCAGTTCAATTAGATCATCTACATATGCCAGTTGGATATATTCAAGGGCTGGACAATGCTCTTGGCTAATTGAGACCACCTTTAAACTTTTTACAAATCTAATATCTATCTTTTTAAGGCTCTTGAGGGAAGACCCATAACTAGTTGATTCGCTGCTGTTGTTAAAAACCAGTTCCCCATGTACTGTAATTTCCTTCAAAACCAAAGTAGTGAGATCGTTCAGTGTTCTAAGAGATTCTGAGAATGACCTTCCTTCGATTTGAATGGAGTTATAGGTGTCTCCTCTTCCTATTAGAACTAGCTTTTCCAAATGACTTAGCACTCCTAATGATGAGTATGGGAACTCTTCTAAAGAGCTCCTGTAAAGCTTCAGCTCTTTCAACTGAAAATTAGAGGCCTGTAATTTATAATTAATTTCATTCAAACAATTACTTTTTCAATGCCAAGCAAAATTTATAAAATTGAGATAACACGATGCATTGTCTAGCATTATGTAGAAACAAGGAAAGAGTAAACAAGAGAGGACAAACAAAATACCTGCATATCTCTCTGCCACAATCTTTCTAGGCATCCTTCATAAATTGTTAGACCCTGCAAGTTTTGCAGAGGAAACCACAGAGGAATGGCTGTCTTGTTGTTACCCACATTTTTTGCATGAAGGTTAAGCCACAACAAAGTTGCCTCTGTATCACTTGCATTCCCAATGAAGTATGTAATACCAGAACAAACAGAATCATCTTGAATGGTATGGAGACACCTCATTGACTTGCCTCTGGTTGTAGCAAGGATGTTCGGAATCCAATGTGTTCCTGCATTCAAAGATGAAAGTCAAATTTGTACTGCAGTCCAAAAAAATAAATGACCAGGCTACACAGAAATGTCCTAAAGATTCTTTAAAATTTTGAAATTAGTGGCACGCATATATATGAAGGAGAAGCGCACCATTTTTTTTAAATGTGCAGGCCGCCATAGACGACTGGGGTTGCTCTGTTCATCTGCTAGCTCTCTTCCCAAATCACGAAGATGGTCGTGCATCCTAAACACATAATGAAGCTCCTCCTCGTCTCTGAGATCATAATTCACTTGAATTGAAATAAGGCACTTATCTATGAGGTTCTTAACAGTGTGTTCCGCATTCCATCCCGATCCGTTCCATATTGTTATAGCCATAGATTTCTTATGAGATATAAAGAAGCAGGCAATGTCCATGAAGATTTGTTTTTCCTCCATATCTAGAGAGTCAATGCTTATTTTCAGAGTTTGTCGTACTTCCCCTGGCAAAGCTTTAGAAATTTTCCTCAATTGCCCCTGCCAGTAAAGTTTATCTCCACCGCAAACATGGCTACCCACCACTTGCAGAGAAAGAGGTAAACCCCCACAAGCCTCCACAAAGCTTTCAACTAAATCCTCAAACCCAACAGCTGGATGCGGGTGACTAAATGCATGCCAACAGAAGAGTTCCCTGGCATGATCTACATCGAGTGTTTTCATCTTAAATCGAGAAGCAATTCTGTATTGTATCAGTACCCTTTCATCGCGGGTTGTCACAATTACCAAACTTTCTGAATTCAGGGCATCTTTCATCAAGAGAGCATCTAATTGCTTCACATGATCAATATCATCTATAACAATTAGAAAGCGCAAAAAGGCACTTCTTCCCATATGATTCTTGAGATGGCTGGTCCCTTCATGTATACTCTGAATTTTAGGAATTTCTTGGTTCACCAGATCCTTAAGCAGTTTGCTTTGCAAACCAGGCAATTCACCCTTGGCAGAAGCTTCTCTCACGTCAAACAAAAAACAGGATCCATTGTATTCTGAACGCTTGAGATTGAACAATTCTTTTGCCAGTGTAGTTTTTCCCGAGCCCCCCATTCCAAAGATGCCAACAATTTTAACCTCCCCTTCCACCCCCTTGCGGCACACCATTTCAAATTCTTCAACAAATTCATTTAGGCGAACAGAATGTTTGGCAACATGCAAAGGATTTGTCTTTTCAACCTCCTTAATCACAGAACTTACTATGGTTTTACACAGCTCAATAGGATCACTGGAATTCCAAAGGGAAACAAGAATTTTATCAGAAAATTGCATTTCAGTGGACATCGATCAATCAAGAAACTAATGAACTATTATCAGTCTGAAATACATGCTTAAAAAAGTTTACCCATTACGACTGTCGAATATGCAGCCAGAGATGAATGAAACCCTGTGCAGAGCTGTTTTCCACTCCTCAAGCTTGTGAAGGTACCTGCCCTTTTCTTTGTACTAAGAGAATGCACCTGCATACACTCCTTTTCCCTTTTGTATGTAGCGTAGATCAGATGGTAGCACATCATAAAAAACAGGAACAATCTAAACCTTGCTTTTCACAATAAGTTCTAGCTCAGCTAAACACCAAGCGGACTCTGCATATCTTTTTGAAAAGATGGCTATATGAGCAGATGCGGAGCAGATGGCATTATACAGTGTAGAAGGGATGGAATCCCCTAATTCCAACTCTTGGGAATCGAGAAAAGGCTGGAACCCTAGCTCCCGAAAAGAATTATAGAGTGGAAGAGCCACAGACTGTTTGACATCGGGGCCTCGATGGTTGATAAATACATGGTACGATCTCGAACCTAAATACGGTCTTTCCCTTTCACACGCAGCTTCGATTCCACTGAAAGTCATGTTTCCTTCCTGAGATGAGGAGGAAGCCATGAATATAAGATAATATGTAATAAACTTAACAGCTTTTATAACCAATGTATTGTGGTTAATGCACCAGCTGTTTATGTAAACGTGGGATCTGGTAGGTTGATCCCAACGCAAGGGCTTTTTGGGAAAGGGCGATAATTCAGAAGTAAAAACGAGCCAGCCAACATCAAGGAATTTTTTTCGCTGTGAGTTCTCAATAGATTCAAAGCATTCTGAATTAATTACTTCTTTAAATAGTGCATGACTTGAGGTCAACCTAGGCTCTAGCTGTTTCATATGAAATTTTTTATGATGGTTTGATCATTTGAATCTCTTTTATTTGACATTTTAAGAAAATTATAAAGTTGAGAATTCAGCCAAAAATTTTCTAAGTTTTTAAACTATGATTGAAATAGTAGCTACAATTTGGGAGCTTAATAACAACTACAATTCTTGAAAATTAGGAAACTCTGCTTTAATATGTGCATGAATCTAAGAATTTTCAAATATGTTTGCTTTCATGTCATTTTGGGTAGAGATAAATTTCTAGGTGTATTGGTGTTTTAATTTAGCACTCATTTTGTCTTTGTACTAAGGTATGCAGCCACTGTAACAATTATGAGTAGATGGTTTCTAGGAAATGATCTAGTTACTAATGATGTTTAAAAAATATACACAATTGAATCTAGAAACGAATTTGTATTAATGATCCAGCTGTTGGATGTGATATTTGAAAGCTTCTTTAAGATTCTGATGGAGCCAATAAAACCAAAATAAGGTTTGCACCATCAATTTTCTATTTTATTTTATGAGGCACTTGTAATGCACCATTATTTAACCTTTTAAACAAAGTTTCATTTTCATAAAATAGTCATTTCAACATGATTGTAGTACAAACAACTTATAGCTTCTCAAGTTCCATTCACCTATTCCTTAATATTAGGTAACCCCTTCCATGAAATCATAGACTTGGAGAGTTCAAAACACACGAAAAGGGCAGAGGATACATTTTATTGGAAAGCTAGGAGTTTAGGCTGTGTTTTTGTTGGCCTATGTTGTATTGTTGTAGACAAGGCAATATAACATCTCAACCAAATTAAAGAAACGTTCTAAGATATTAGAGTCACTTATCAACTAAAGGATAAAAAGAAAAAGATAAATGGAAAGGACAACTAAACAAGTTTGTTTCAATTAACTTAGTTGTTATTTACAAAAATTCAAAATCTCACACTCCTAGTAAAATCTCCCAATATTTTGTCATTACTCCTAAATCTAGGAAATTGGTTAGATTTTGTCTCCTAAATCACAAGAGTACATTTGCATCATTCTCCCCTCTCTTTAAAATTTTTGAATTTCTTAGTTCAAAGCTCGAACAAACTTCAATAATTAAAACACTAAGACTTCCTAATAATCTAACTATTACTTTTTTTTTAATGATGAGGATCGCTTTTTATTTTAGATGCTACCACATCATACATCCAAGATATAGATAATAGAACCATTTTTCTGACTTGAAAAACCAAGTGACTATGTTCCCTTCCATCAAATTAGATATTTCTGGATATATTCAATTTTTTTTTCTTTTCATTCCAACCACTTATTGAAATATAGATCCTCCCCAATTGGTCTTTTTCCAACTAGTCTTCTTCCATTGAAATTTGTCATTACTTTTTTATCACTCATACCATCTCCTATTGCACCTGCACATAAATCATTAAAAACAAAAATAAAATTATACATATTTATTCTCAATTCTTTAACACTAAACACATATGAAATTATATATATATATTTATTTATTTATTTATTTATTTATTTATTTATTTATTTTACTCATTGAAATGAAGCATAAACAGATTATAAATTCATGTACAGACACAAAGCAGCGTAGAACAGCTGCTGTAAAGTCATCGACAGCTATAAGAGATTACATTTTTACGTAACTTACATAGAGCAGAAGACAATTTTTTTCGACATTTTTACTCAACAAAAATCTTCAACAAGGAAAAGACCAACAAAACAATTGAAGAAGCAACTGTACAGTTGGAGCGGTTAGCCTTCATATATGTTTGTATATGAGTTTAAGCTATTCCCTTGAATTCTTTAAGTCAACAATGTTTCTGTAATTCCACATTTTTAGTTATGATTTTGCTGTTTGATTATCTTTTGTTGCACTCTATTCACGGAGACTAAAATTGCAGTAAAACAATGACTAAGGCTACGGAGAAGTCTTTGAAGATCTATAATATAACTGTTTTAAAACTTTTTAACTTATATATGTATATATAAACTTATTTTTGTCATTGAATATGAATTGGATGGCAGATCCTGTCTGTAAAAAAAGATCCAATTCATATTCAATGAAAAAATATGTTCAAATAACTACGGGAAAGTAGGGACACGTTCATATTCGTGTAGTATTAATCCTAGAATGTAAATAAGTGGACGTGCCGGAGTGGTTATCGGGCATGACTAGAAATCATGTGGGCTCTGCCCGCGCAGGTTCGAATCCTGCCGTCCACGTTTTCTTGTAGGCACTAATGTCTGAAGAGCTTTTGGAGTCCATCAGTCATCTTAACATTTTGAACTTTGAGTTACTACTTCAGTCTACTTTGTAATATAGATAATATTTTATGTTCCTTGATAAATGAGAGAAGTAATTAAATTGTTTAAAATTCATAACATGTTTATGCATGGTGCTAGTAGATTTCTAGAAAGCCTCTTTATGTGAGTGGGCTAGTAATGATGACTAATCTTCCAAGTAAAAATAATAATGTGAATTTGTTAAGGTTTAATGTTTTTGGAGGTATAGTTAGGTTGGGTTTGACTTTTAGTAATTTTGAGGATTTAGGTGTATGTTTATTTAACTAAAAAAGGATAGATGAAGTGTAACAAGATAGCAAGAAACAACTAAAAAAACTACTATGAGACAATTGAATAATTTTTTTTATAGAAGCACATCTAAAGTTAAGAAGGTATAAACAATTATTCCTAAGATTGTGGTTAACCTTAGTACTAAGATCCTTCTCCAAATTCATTTTTCTTGTAACTAGGAGAATCAATAGAAACATATGTAGATCCTTCATTCCGCGTCACAATAATAGGAGATTTTCTCCTATTATCCACCATCTACTCCCCAGTGTAAGAAGATGAAGAGTGATCAATAATAAAATTCATTTATTCCTTTTTCCTCCTACCAAAATGGTATTCCTTATTGCTCAAACAAGTAGTAATAGCATGTCCCACTTTATCACAAGGATTACAAATAATAGAACTTTCAAACTCAATTTTTTGCACCTAATTACCATATTTGGAAGATAAGATAACCTAAGTGGGAAGCACTTTGTTTTTCTCCACAAACACACAAAATTTAGCAAACAAAAAGTGTTTCATGAATTAGTAGCACAAAATTGCCCAAACAAATTGACAATGACCTTAAAATCCTTTCATTCAAATATTCCAACAACAACCTCTACAAGAAAACCTAGATAGGAAACTTGAAGTTGTTCATTGGGATGAAACTTAGAGACCACTTTAAAAGGCAAAGGCCATTCATTCCCAGAAACCAAGGGTTCTCTTGAAGAACCCTATCCTTCATATCACAAGAAGGAAAAATATAAAACAATTTTTCAACATTGCAATTACCTCAACCTAGCATCTTAGTTTTCAAACTTAAAAAACTCATCTTTTGATAGTATCAATATTGGAAATATTAACATAGAATCTCCCAACCAAAAAGCTCCTAAGCCAACATGATAACACGGTAAGAAGAGAATCATGAATATGAATTCCATCGCCTTCTCACTCTGATCCTTTCAAAATCTAGTTGTTGGTGTAGGAACAAACATATGAGGTGATAAAATAATAATCACAATCCAAACCTTCATCATTTTGTAATCTAGTTGTTGGTGTAGGAATCAACATAGGAGGTGAGAAAATAATAATCATAGTCCAAACCTTCATCATTTTGTAACATTTAAGCTACCTCCTTATGAAATTCCTTAGAAACCTTAGGAAAAGTAGAAATGACAAGAGTGGATACAACCTCCACTCCATTAACTTCAAATAAAAACTTACTCTAAACTAAATCTTTACCAACATTTGGAGAGGAAAGGAGAAACATCAACACCCTTCTTGATAAAAGGCATATCTTCAAAAAAAATGAGGAAGAAGAAAATGCTTAATCAAACCCAAAAATAGAGCACCATTATTGATCTCCTCCACATTCTTCCCAACAACCTCACACCCCCTTTCCTTCATATGAGCCTCAAGAAGACTATCAAGGAGTTCATCCTCCTCTTCAATGAAAGGACTTGTCCACTCACTTTCATATTAGAAACACCATTGTCAACAAAATCCAAACCAAATTTGTCAACAAAGGAATAGGGCTTGAGAAAAATTTCACTAAATTTTACAAATCTTCCTCTATTTCTTCATGTGCCTCACCATATCCCTTAACAATACCATCAAGTGCCCATAAAACATCAATGAGAAATTATTTGTATAGCTCCTTGATTTGATAAGATTGAGGATGGAATTAGGAATTTGATCACATCATTTTGGAATGATAATACATGTCCTTTATCAAATGGTAGATATGTTATCAGACATAGGATCAAACCTAATGAATATAAATTACATGCAAAACATTGGTTGGACACAATGCAACATGAATTGTATGTGTCATTTTGCAGTTTAAATCCTAATATAAAGATTGGACAAACATTGTTTCAAAGATTGAAGCCATATTATGTGAGGACAAACAAAGTTCTTGAAACTTGTTGTCATTATCATATTGAATTTGATCTCCACTATCAAATTTTTCAAAAGATTGTGGAAGGCACTTATGGTTTTCAAAATGCTCCTACTAGTAGATGAAGTGAGTTCATGTCATTATGTTATGTGGCAAAAAAGATGATGCAATTGGTCAAATAAATTGTATAAAAGGAATTTGTGAAACATGTGGTGATTTGGTTGATTTCCCTTTCAAAAATGAAGCCATTGATGTGACAAAGATGGTAAATTGCAAGAGTTATAAATACGTAAAGAGTGAAACAAAATTTGGGAAATAATCTAAAAAGTTAGAATATGTTGAGGAGGAGATACCTATTGCAATATTTATGGATTTTTAAAAAAAATTGATTAGACCCTACATAAATCATTTTTTTTTTGCTAAGTGGCAAGCGCAACAAGTCCAAACACAAAGAGACAATTTCCCATTTGGAATTATTCTATTAGTTGTTGATTTTGTAGAAAATTATTATTTTGTTCATCATACTAGTCTTAAGATTATTGAATGTGTGTGTGTGTGTGTGTGTGTGTGTGTGTGTGTGTGTGTGTGTGTGAGAGAGAGAGAGAGAGAGAGAGAGAGAGAGATGATTTTGAGAGAGACATAATGGTTTAATGATTTTATAGATTTTTTTAAAGCTTCTCTAAAGATTTTTTAAATTTTTTGTTCAATTTTCTAAAAAACATACATTATAATAATTAAAAACTACAAAAGTAAAACATATGCTTGCATAAATAAATTTGTAAGGATTTATAATGTTTTCTAATGAATTTTAATTTTTTAATAAAGTACACAAAACAATATACATAAAATGAAACTATTTCTAATTTTTTTCTAATGAAAATAAAAAATATATACAAAAAATAAAATAATATACTACAAAAAATGAAAATATATACATGTATAAATTTAAATTCTAATAACATATTGAAAAAATTAAAAAACATACAATTTATAAGAAAAAATACATAAAAAGGGAGAAATTAGTGCACCTGGTACTAAGCAGCGTCGATCTATCAAGCGAAATAGCACGATCGTTGCCAAAAATCACCACCTCAGCCAAGGGAGTTCACTAGAAGTCATTTGTGGAGCCTAGGTAAACTATTCACTCCAGCAAAATAACTATCAACAACGAGCTTATAAATCGAGCTTGGTAAATTCAGTTAACAAAGGTTTTGACAGTGTGTCACTTCGCTCGAAGCCAATGACGTGGGATTCAATTAAAGTCCCCCATGTAAGGGAGTTCGATCGAATTGGCTATGCCACTTTGATCAAAGTGCATACTTTGATCAAAGTAGCTTGATTTTCAATTGTTTTACCAACTATGTTTTCTTTGTAGGGAAAAGTGAGACACACTATTGTGTGATCACCCTGCATTGATGCAGTCGAGGTCCCTGCCTAATGCAAAAAATAGAAAAGATTGACATGGATGTACAAATAAAGTTCCATCTTGATGTTTGAAAGAAAATTAATTTTCTTGATGTTACCAAATGTCTTAGAAGCTAGTAAGAATTTTTTAGTTTTCCTATCCCGAGAACTATGAACAAGGTAAAATTACAAATTAGCAAAAAAAATCACATGGAGAGGATCAAATTTGCAATTTTTCATAAGTTAGTTTCATTTGAATTCCAAACTAATCATGAGGCACTTAAAATTATTGAATTTCAAATACAAATTAACAACTAAAACATTTTTATTGAATTTATCTTATATTACGAGATTTTAATCTTCAATGAAGTCATATTATTGAAATCCATGCATATGCAAAATAATCCCAATCAAATGAAGTAAAATTTGGATGACTGACTCATATGAATGTCAATTAAGAGCAAAAAAACTCACAATGACTTGTAAATAGGTAATCTATATAAATGTTGTTTAATCATTATACTTAATAAGAACCCTTTTTCCTCAAAGAAACAATTGTTGAGGAGAAGTTGACCTAAAAATATCTAAAGTATTGTACTAATTAAGTTAAGCCATTCCTTCATCAAATCAAGGACAAATTCTTCCATTTTTTTTTGTCTAATCCATGAATCTAGAGAAAAATAGAACACTCAATTCAAGCACTCACTTTAGAACACAACTCTAATTAAAAATAGATTAAAAATATGAAAAATATAATAACAATAAAGATCTAGCAAAGCTAAAGAGAAATAAAGAACTACAAGTGCACTTAACCAAAGTATTAAAATCATACCATTGAACCCATGTTTATAGCTCATCCAAATTTTAGTTGCTCCACTTCTAGGTTTAGAATATTCTTCAAATCTCCAAGCTCTTGCAAAAAGGAGGGAAAGTATTAAGTCAAAATAACAGAGCAACCTATAGAGCATTGAAAAATATGAAAAAAATTATTGTAAAATAAGTTCTCTGTACTACTACCAAATACTTCTGCCATAGCTAACAAACTTAAATTCCTTAGGATATTAGTACTCATGACTCTAAAACCCATAGTGGCTATGGAAAACATGTAAAACCTAAATAAATTTATTGTAATCCCTACAACATGTTTTGACCTAATAATAATACTAATATAGACCTCTATGTAAGTCTTCACTTGAGTGTCAAGTTTACCATTCCATTCTTGCAAATCCTAAAAAATAAAAAAGCTAGTTATAATAGTGTAGACACCTAAAAATCTTTTAGAAAATAAAGTAGTTTTATTTTCTGAAAAACCCCTGATGACATCATCATTTGTTAATTAATTAATTATTTAATTAATTCATTCATTTTTATGTCATTAAATCCCTTTATCTTAATTAAAAATATTTAATTAAGAAATCCCTCCCAAAAATGTTTAAATTTTATTTAAACACTCTTTCCTTATTTATTAATTATTTAATTAATAAATTGACCAAAAATTTTAAAAATAAATAATTTATTTATTTTTTCCCAAAACCTTAGAAATATCTTAAAGACCACTAACCTCTTCTAGAATCTTCTAATCCTTCTTTAATTTTGATTAAAGGCTAATCCCATCATTTCCTAACCCTAATCAGAACTCAAAAATATTTAATTAAGATTAAATATTAAACCCTCATGTTTATTAAATTTATTTTAATAAATATCTTCTCAAACTTAAAATCCTTTTTGAAATAAATAAATCTTTATCTATGTCCTAAAATCCATATTTATCCCTAGAAAGTCCTAGACCCTTCTAGAAAGTCTTCATCCTTATCCCCTTAACCCTAACCCTAACCTTACCCCAAACTCTGACTCAACCTCCTAACCCAACCCTTTCCAAAATCCTATAAATACTCCTCCTTCAAGAGAAAATCATTAGCTTAGTCTTTCATCTTCATGCATTGTTATCATGCTAAATTAGTTCTAGCTTTAGCATAGTCAATCCTAATTGTTAGATTTCATTATTTTCTTCAAGCTTTCTAGCACATCTTAGCATAGATTTAATGGATTAACCTAGTTTCTTCCATTGTTTTGCATAAGCATAGCATCATATCACACCTATTTTGGGCTTAGAATCAACTTAATCATACTAGTTGCATCAATCTGAGTTCTTGAAGCCTTAGGGGCAATTTTGGGTGTTCTACCCAATATTGTGCCATTTATGGGGTTCTCATGAGTCTCAATCCTTCCAAATCAGCATTAGGAACATGCTCCAGGTGCTTTGAGAGCATACCCACATTCTTTTATATGAGCAAATCAAACAGTGCATGGGCGCATCTGTTTAAGCTCAACCTGAATGACTTTGTGAATTATTGTTTGCTTTGTTAGGTATATGTTGTTTAGGCTAACGTTTGACATGTCTACACCTTTCAAAATAGATTAGGTTTTGCATTGATCACAAATAGATATCAATAATTGGTTTTTTGGAAAACATGTATGACGGGATAAGCAATGTGGTGCCTTTTTTAGGTTGTGAATTTGACCAATAAAATCTCCCCTTGAATCATCACTGAGATTTAGAGAGCACAATTTAAAAGTTCAATGTGTCCTATGTGCATTTGACAACCAACACCTTATTGGGTATTTTAGAGAAAGAGAGGAGGGGGAAATAGAGCTAGTTTGTAGGCTTATAGAAGAAGTGAGATATGCTCATAATCACAGGATGGCGGAGCACCTTGCTTGCCAAGCATAGTCATATGAATATGCCTTGTCCTCCCATACATATTTTGTGAAAATTTTATAATAACTTAAAGCCCCAATTTGATATTGCGAAATAGAATAATGCACAAGTTAGTCTTGTGTGTACCTAGATTTGGCACCACTGGTTGAAGTTGTTCCCATGATAAACTTCTTGATGCCCTTGTTTGTGTTGCCCAAAATTTCATACCTATTCAATTTTTGGTCATGGGCTAGATTCTATCCAGGATCTCCATTTTAACCCTGCCGAGCACCTCAAAAAATTTCATGGCCCTATTTCCTGTCCTCTGACCTTTGCAATTCTTTAACCACTGGTCTGCAAGTTTAAATTCAAAAATCTAGCTGTTGGTGCCAAAAAACCCTAAAACCCTATCTCATGTTCTATTTCACCGTTACTTTTTCGGCCACTTAAGTGCCTCTATTTCCCATGTGCGCTTTATAGGCTCTGCCTTAGTCATGAAATCTCTTATTCCTGGCAGTTTAGTCTTTAACATCTGGCGATCTGGCGAGCAATTAAGGTTTGTTTGGTTGTCTCGGTTTCCTGGTAGTTAAAATTTGTACATGATCAGCGGCTCTCGTTATACCGTTGGGTGAAGATGATGTCTCTTTAAGCATCACAGTATAACGACGACCGTTGATCTTCCTTGTCTACAACATTTTAGTTGTCAGTGGGTCCACTGCCACGTTGTCTGATGTGCAGGCTCCTAATTGGTCACAGGCTTATGATGTGGAGTCATGTCAAAGCGGGCCCAGGGTGTTTTCTTTCCTTGAAGATCTAACGGTTGGCATGTGATCTGATGGAATATTCCTGGCCCATGAGATCATATGCCAATCATTGATCTTGCTTTATTGCCAGGGCTTTGTCAGGTGGGTCCTCATGTTCCGACATGCTCCCATTTGATTGGCCGACAAAGTGATGACTGGGATCTGTCAGTGGGACCATTGTCAGAGGATCTACAGGGATGTCAGTAGAATTAAGATCTACAGTTATCTTATGATCTCATAGAATCTTCTGACCCTATGAGATCATGTGACGACTGTTCGATCTTCCAAGTGTTTAGGCTCTGTCTTGTGGGTTCGTCTGACATGGTTAGTTCTTATTGGTCAAGCGGGTATTATAGGTGGCATCTGGCGTGGGTTCAGATTATCTTAAGTGAGGTGGCAAAGGATTAAGGACCTACGGCTGGCGCATGATCTTAAAGAATCTTTCGAGGCCATGAGATCATGTGACAGTCGTCAATTGAGTATCAAACTAAAAAGAAGGCAGTGTGGATCCTGTGCTAGGTGATCCGAGTTGTCTGCAGTTGATCAATGGTATGATGACATCTGGCGTGGGCTCGAGTTTGTGGCTGCAGTCGCATAATCGCCAGGATAAACCGGAGTTAGATAAAGGGTTGGGTGA
Source organism: Chamaecyparis obtusa (assembly GCA_027943335.1). Lineage (NCBI taxonomy): Eukaryota > Viridiplantae > Streptophyta > Pinopsida > Cupressales > Cupressaceae > Chamaecyparis > Chamaecyparis obtusa. Next base: position 136,111 of record BSBK01009214.1, read on the forward strand.
TTCGGCGATAAAGGAAAAAGGGAACCTAAGTTAAAGTACGGGGTTGAGGTTATGAAATGAAAGTGGTACTCGGTAAAGTAAGAAGATCTAACGGCTACATTTTAAAGATGGGTCAGATTTGAATATTAGTCGTAGATACAAAAGATTTAGCGCCACCTATGACTGTTTAAGTCATATTTTAAATTTAAAATATTTGGAGTACCTGATTTGAACAGTTATGGCGAGCCGAATTGCAGAGAGGGTAGATGAATCAATGCGGCTTGTCCGCAGGTAGATGCAGTACAGGGATGGGCACACAAAATGATATCTGATCGGTTGAGATATTTCCATGACATTTATGATCAAAGTTGATAGAATTAGGTTTTTATCATGAAAATCTGTAACCCTAATTAGGTTTTGCTCCTGCCTGCATGCAAAAGGAGATGTATATATTGTTTTGGAGCTTTTTTAGAGCTCAAAGTTGACAATTGTAAAGGAAGATTTTCTTTCTCAGAATTTATTTGTGGTATTCTTTTTTCCCTCTGATTTCTACAATTTGTAACTTTCATTAATTGTTCAGATATTGCAAAGGTACTTTGTGACATTTTCTCTGTCCCTATACCTTCTTGTCTGAATTTTTTCTTATTGAATTAAGTATATGTATGTTTTCAGTGATATCTTAGGGTTCTTGATCCCTCTTTCTTTCTGCAGTTTATGTGTATGCCTGTGAATGATTTGATTTGAATGCTCTTGTGGGTATACTTCCACCCCTGGCAATCTATCTCATTCCTATACCCAATTGCAGAGGTGAATGTCTATTTGCAAGTTATAGTTTGTGTCTAAGTTCTTAAGAGTGCTATTCCCTTGTGAAATTCTCTCTTTCCCTGCATAGCATCTCTCTATTGCAGACCCTTCTATGAAATATTGATGCAAGCCTATTTAGTGAGTTGTGATCTCCTAAACCTAAGACTGTGTGCTGAGTTCATCCTTTATACTGCAATTCATACCATATTTTCGGTGTATCACCTAGTAGGATAATTTGCTTTCAGTTATTTTCCCTTTCATGCACTCCTTCTATCCCTTTTCCCCTCAAAGAATTTACTTTCCTGTCAAAGAAGCAAATTGAGGTGATTATCCAAGAGGAACCAACCTAGAACCTGAAGGTCTCATCTCAGTTAGCATAGGTCCCACAACCTGGAGATGATTCCCATGTTATACTAGGTTATCAAGACCAAGAGAGCTTCAAACAAGGGTGCAAACTTAGTGTATAACAATTCTGGCATGCCCGGTGGGACTACAAAGAAGTTCATTTTGAAAATATTATGTTATCTCTGATATATTGATTGCATAATACAGACTTTAGAAGTTTTCTATCAAGTATATTTGGTGACTCCACTGACTTCACAGATCCAGGCTAAACTTGTTCAAAGTTTATGAAAAAAATTGAGACTAGGAGCTCAAAGCCTACTGAATTTTTAGAGTTGCCCTTAAAAAGAGGCTACAAAGGTAGATCAACCTAAAGAACATCTCCTGTGAAGAGAGTACAGTCTACACCACCTAATACTTCAGAAAGGACACCTTTGCCCTTTCATCTCAGAAGAAGAGGAAGATCTCTAACCAGAGATCTAGAAGAAGATTCAAATCTAGCATCCAACACAACTCACACAGTTGCTACTCAGCAGATTTCGGCTCCTACAATGGCTAGACAGTTTGCTTTTGCACCTTTCAACCAAGGGAGCCCATTGAACTTTGCTCAACATCATGATGTGCCCTTGGTGGCACTAAAGAGTCTACCTGATTTCACAGGCGAAGGACAAACTACAGCTTTTGAGCATATAAGAGATGTGACCACTATCTGCAGCATACACAATATAACACAAGAGGATGTGGCCACCAAACTGTTAGCAGCCTCTCTCAAAGGTAAGGCTCTTGAATGGTTTAAAACTTTAACTGTTGGCTCCATTACTTCATGTGATGAGTTAGGAGATGCATTAAGTAAGAATTTTGAGGATAAATCAGATAACTTGTCTTTGGTTGAGCAATTGACAACCATTAAAAGAGACCCTCAAGAACAAATGACAAATTATAATAATAGATTCCTCAAGACATGGAATAGAATTCCAGTCTCAGTGAGGCCATCAGCTGACCATGCTTTCCTTTACTTCTTGCAAAGTTTGAATGGTCAAATTTCTGTCATGATCCAATCTATGGGTGGTACCTCTCTACCCCAAGCTTTTGACATAGCTATCAGAGTTGAAAATTGTTTAATCCAAGCAGGTATGATAGCCAGAAGGCCACCCATGCCCATTTTTCCTAGCCTTCAGCCCATTGCACCTGCGTAAGTACCCCCATTTACCCCTATTCCCACCATATTATCACCTCAGGCTAGTACTAGCGGTCAGGAGCTAAAAACAAGTTTCCCTCAAGAGTTGCAAGAGATAAAGAACAATCAGCAGACTAGTCAACAAGAAATGACAAATTTTCTACAAACTTTGACTAAAGAGGTCACAAACCTAAAGAGGCAAGGGCAAGGAATCAGACCACCCTTTCAGCCACAAGGCCATGGTCCTAATCAACAATATCAAAATCAGGGACAACCTTATCAACAAAATAGGCCACCATACCAAGGAGGGTATCAAGGGCAAAGATAAATTTTTAATCAAAGACCATTCCAACCATACAACCCTGCACCTCTCAATTCTGCAAATCTGGTTAGGGACATGGTCCCTAGTCAAAACAATATGGCTATGGACAATGAATGGCGTTTCCCTTGCAATCAGCCTCATAATCAGGCTACATGTTCAAATGGATGGATGAACCAAGCACTAATGGTTCAAAATGCCTCACAAGCTCAATCAGAGGCTTCTTCCAATGGATCAGTTCCTCAACAAGAACTACAAGATAATGAGACTACTCTTTTCAATTGGGAGAAGCAAGACTTCCATGGAGTCATTGGTGAACCTTCCATTGCTGCCAACACAAGGTCAAAGAGAAGAGCTCAAGACATGGAGCGAGCAGATTCTAGGACTAAGGCCCCCACATCTGTAGAGCCAATACAACAAGCTACTCCTATCACATTCAAAAAGGCTCCTACCATTACAAGCAAAGAGGGCCAGACTCTCAAAGAGGTGGAGCCCATCATGGTAAAAGCACAACAAAGAGTACACACTGTGACACCTTTCAACATTGTGGACAACATGAAGAAGGTGAACATTACTATGTCTATGTGGGATTCTTTGGCTATTCCAGGGCAACCTGAGATTTTGAAGAAAGCTATGACTAAAATGACTACCCCTCAACCTACAAAAGAAGCTACAAAGCTAGTGTTAGTCAACACTAATCAAGAAAAGGAGGCTCCAAGTTGCAACTCCAAGGCCAATACCATCCAAGGTAGGAACTTAAAACCACCTCCCTTTTACGTATCTTTAATCATTGGAAAATCCTTAGTACATAATTGTATGGTAGATAGTGGAGCTACTAGCACTGTAATGCCCAAAAAAGTGGCTGACCAATTAGGACTTAAATATGAACCCCTCCAAAAGAAGGTTATACAACTTGATGGATCCTTAGTTAATACTATAGGTGTGGCTAAGGATACCTATCTAATCCTTCATGCTAGTCCTAATTTCTCTATCCTACTTGTTATATACATCATAGATCTCCCTGCTTTATTTGCCATATGTCTATTGAGGGAGTTCACAGCCAAAATAGGAGGCTACCTTTCTTCTGACTGGTCCCACATGCTTTTTCACACAAGATATGGTACCAAGGTTACCATCAAATCTGAATCATTGGCAGCACACCATATAGAGCCATATGTGTCCAATACCATCAATGCAAGCTACCCTATATTTGATAGCGGTGACTTCCCAACTATCAGAGAAGCAAACACTAAGACAAAAAGTATCCCTGATATTTTTCTAGATGAACTAGAATCAGAAAAGTTTTTTGAAGCCCAAGAAAATGTCATTTGGGATGCTAGTTTGGGGAGTTATTTGATACAAGAAAGTGGATCCATAGAGCCAAGCCTTCTTAAAGAAGACATTAATTTAGAGGATTAGAGCAATCTAGTTTGGAAATTGTTTTTTGATGGAGCTAGGAGTAGACATGGCTCTGGTGGTGGTGCTATGCTAGTGTCACCAAAAGGAGAAAGGTACTATACAACTTTCAAATTCAGTTTCTCATGCACTAGCAACACTGCAGAATATGAAAGCCTAGTGAATGGACTAGAGTGGGCTAGAAAAAGAGGGCTCAAAGCCCTAAAGGTCTATGGTGACAGTGAGCTAGTAGTCAGTCAAGTGAGAGGGATAAGTGCAACTAAAAATGACACCTTGAAAGCATACAAACATAGAATTTGGGATGCAATTGAAGACTTTTGTGCTTTCAACATTGTTGCTATCCCTAGGAAGCTAAATCAAAATGCAGATAGATTAGCTGCTATTGGATCTCAATATGATATCCCCAATAGCATTTCAAAAGAAATAGACCAACAGCATATCAAAGTGATTGTCAGACCTTCTATCCCTGATAATAATACTAATTGGCAAGTGTTTGACAATGATGAGCAAATTTTGCAATTCTTGTTTGAAGAGGATGTCTTCTCAAAACATAACCAAGATAGGCTATTGCAAAATTATGGTGACCAAGTAATACAACTTAAGTCTAATAAGATGCCTAGAGGTCTTGTCACCTTAGAGACTATCTTCAACAAGGATGATCAAGTTAAGAAAAACAAAGCTGGCCTGGTAGTTCAATAAGAACATTGTGTTGAATTAGAGTTAGAACCAGGCAAAAGTTTACAATTTGGAAAAGTAAACACTGATTTAGAAAAATAGGCTTATACCCAATTAATCAGAGAATTCAGTGATATTTTTGCATGGCATTATGAAGACCTCAAAGGTTTTAATCCAGCCCTTGCTCAGCACACTATTGAATTAGAACCTAATGTCAAACCAGTGAGACAAAAGCAAAGGCTTGTTAATCCCAAGCTTGAGCCACTTATGCATAAAGAAGTGCTCAAATTGATAGAAAGTGGTATCATCTACCCCATCAAACATACTAGTTGGGTTTCCAACCTTGTTCCTGTCAGGAAGAAGAATGGGGAGTTGAGGTTATGTATTGACTTCAAGGATCTTAATAGGGCCTCTTTAAAAGACCGCCATCCATTACCCTCTATGGAACAAATCTTACAATGTGTCTTTGGATCCGAGAGGTTTTCATTATTGGATGGCTATTCGGGATATAATCAGATCTTATTTAATGAAGAGGATCAATATAAGACTTCATTTACAACCAAGTGGGGGACCATGGCTTATCAAAAGATGCCCTTTGGTTTGTCAAATGCAGGTGCTACTTTCCAAAAGGAAATGGATATGGCCTTTAAAAGCCTCATGTACAAATTTGTACTGGTCTATTTAGATGACATAACTGTCTATTCTAAACATGCAGCAGATCATATCAAACATCTAAGGAAAATATTTGAAAGATATATAGAGTTTGGGATATCTCTTAATCCCAAGAAATGTGTGTTTGCAGTTCATGAAGGAAAATTGCTAGGATATATAGTATCCAAGAAAGGAATTACGGTAGACCCTGAGAGAATTGCAGCCATCGTAGGGCTACCATTGCCACATCATAAGAAAAGTCTCCATTTTTTCATAGGAAAGATTAATTTTGTTAGGCATTTCTTGCCTAATATTGTAGATTTATTAAAGCCTTTAACAACCATGTTAAAGAAGAGTTCAACTTTTAGCTGGACTAAAGAAGGAAAAGCCAATTTCCAAGCTATCAAAGAGGCCTTGACAGAAGCTCCTGCTCTATTAAACCCAAATTTCAGTAAGGATTTTATCCTTTATGCTTATGGAGGGCATGATGCTATATGTGCTATGCTGACTCAAGAAAATTTAAAAGGGTTAAAGCAGCCTATTGCTTTTTTCAGCAAAGGTTTAGAAGAGTATGAACAAAGGTACTCTTTTGTAGAGAAACATGTACTTGATGTGGTGAAGAGCCTTAAAAAGTTCAGATATCTATTGACCCATAACAAGGTACATTTGAAGATTACTCATCCAAGTGTCAAAGAATTTTTACTTTCCAAGGACCTAAATGAGAAAAGAGTTGGTTGGATTACCAAGGTAATGGAATATGACATTGATATTCAAACCACCAAGTTGGTTAGAGGAAGAGGTCTTTGTGAGCATTTGGTAGGGGATGAAAGTTTAAAGAAATTAGAACAAACAGATGCATCTCTAGTTGTGCATTCTACAAAAGAACATGCCAAGGCATCAGGTTGGTTGCTTGACATGATTCATTATTTGAAGACAGGACAATGTCCTACAGGCTTAGATTCCGCAAAGAGAAGATATTATAGGTTGCAATCTGTTCCCTTTGTGCTGATAGATGAGGTTCTTTTTAGAAAGGATCACAATGGTGTCCTTTTAAGATGCATTGATTCGGAAAAGATAGCTGATGTCCTATTTGAATTTCATGATGGACCTTTCGGAGGTCACTTTTCTCCTAAGACTACTACTTTTAAAATCATGAGGGCTGGATACTATTGGCCATCTATCTTTAAGGATAGTCATGATTATGTGAGAAAATGCATCAAATGTGTTATGTTTGTAGGAAAAGAAAGGCTTGCAGCTCTGCCCCTTCAGCCAATCAAAACAGAGCAACCATTCATGAAGTGGGGCATAGACTTTATTGGCATGATCAACCCTCCATCTAGTGGAGGACATAAGTGGATAATCACTATGACAGATTATTTCACTAGATGGACAGAGGCAGTTGCCTTAAAAGAATCAAATGAGAGTGTTGTCTTAAATTTTTATGATGATATTATTCATAGATTCAACACTCCAAACTCCATAATATCAAATAATGCATTGGCATTCACAAGCCTTAAAGTCTCAGAATGGGCAATCAGAAATGACATTTATCTGAATACAAGTTCAAATTACTACCCTCAGGGCAATGGTTTGGCAGAATCAACTAACAAGAACTTGATTAGGATAATCAAGAAGACTCTACAGGATAACCAAAGGGATTGGCATATTAAGTTGAAATCTTCCTTATGGTTAGACATGATTACCCCAAAGAAGATCATTGGGAATTCCCCTTATGTGTTGGTATATGGCAGAGAGGCTAAGTTGTCTATTTCAATTGAATTGCCAACTTTGGACTTGGCTACTCAATATGCCCTGTTTGAAGAAGGAGATCCCTTGCAAATCAGGTATGCTTAGTTAATGGAGTTAGAAGAACTCAAAGATAAGTCCATGAAAGATATGGAGTTCCATCAGATTCAAACAAAGAAAAGTCTTGATAAAAGAGCCAGGGTCAAAGACTTCAAAGTTGGAGATGTAGTTCTCAAATGGGATGAATTCAAATCAAGGCTTGGCAGACATACAAAGTTTGATTCCTTTTGGGGTGGACCATTTGTTGTTACAGATTGCAAGGGGCCTAATGCTTTTCAACTATCAACTCTAGAAGGAAATGCCTTGCCTATTTTAGTTAATGGATTCCACTTGAAGCCTTGCTTTGAGGTCAACCCTTCCTTGTAAATATTTGTAAATATGTTTCCTATTTTCTATCCCTGCTTTCTAGTTTAATTGTCCTACTTTCCAAAAAGTGCTTGTGCACAGTCTTTTGTCCCTCTAGTTCCAGGTCTCTCTCTGTCAAGCAAGTTTTATATTTAAGTGATGACTCCATGCCCAATGAATTTCTCAAGGCCACTGATCAATGTCTAGCAGGCTGACATCTAGCAGAAATCGCCAAAATGTTGCCCAGAATTTCATACCTATTCAATTTTTGGTCATGGGCTAGATTCTATCTAGGATCTCCATTTTAACCCTGCCGAGCACCTCAAAAAATTTCATGGCTCTGTGTCCTGTCCTCTGGCCTCTACAATTCTTTAACCCCTGGTCTGCAAGTTTAAATTCAAAAATCTAGCCGTTGGTGCCAAAAAACCCTAAAACCCTATCTCATGTTCTATTTCGTCATTAATTTTTCGGCCACTTAAGTGCCTCTATTTCCCATGTGCGCTTTATAGGCTCTACCTTAGTCGCGAAATCTCTTATTCCTGGTGGTTTAGTCTTTACATCTGGTGATCTGGCGAGCAGTTAAGGTTTGTTTGGCGGTCTCGGTTTCCTGGCAGTTAAAATTTGTACATGATCAGCAACTCTTGTTATACCATTAGGTGAAGATGATGTCTCTTTAAGCGTCACGGTATAACGATGACCATTGATCTTCCTTGTCTGCAGCGTTTCAGTTGTCAGTGGGTCCACTACCACGTTGTCTGATGTGCAGGCTCCTGATTGGTCGTAGGCTTATGATGTGGAGTCATGTTAGAGTGGGCCCAGGGTGTTTTCTTTCCTTGAAGATCTAACGGTTGGCACATGATTTGATGGAACATTCTTGGCCCATGAGATCATACGCCAATCATTGATCTTGCTTTATTTCCAAGGCTCTGTCAGGTGGGTCCTCGTGTTCTGACGTGCTCGCATTTGATTGGCCGACAGAGTGATGACTGGGATCTATCAGTGGGACCGTTGTCAGAGGATCTATAGGGATGTCAGTAGAATTAAGATCTATGGTTGTCTTATGATCTCGTAGAATCTTCTGACCCTATGAGATCATGCAATGACCGTTCGATCTTCCAAGTGTTCAGGCTCTATCTTGTGGGTCCGTCTGACATGGTTAGTTCTTATTGGTCAAGCGGGTATTATAGGTGGCATCTGGCGTGGGTCCGGATTATCTCAAGTGAGGTGGCAGAGGATTAAGGATCTACAGCTAGCGCATGATCTTAAAGAATCTTTCGAGGCCATGAGATCATGTGACAACTGTCGATTGAGTATCAGACTAAAAAGAAGGCAGTGTGGGTCCTGTGCCAGGTGATCCGAGCTATTTGCAGTTGATCAATGGTATGATGACATCTGGCGTGGGCCTGAGTTTGTGGCTGCAGTCGCGTAATCACTAGGATAAACCAGAGTTAGATAAAGAGTTGGGCGATTCGGCGACAAAGGAAAAAGGGAACCTAAGTTAAAGTATGGGGTTTAGGTTATGAAATGAAAGTGGTACCCGATAAAGTAAGAAGATCTAACAACTGCATTTTAAAGATGGGTCAGATTTGAATATTGGCCATAGATACAGAAGATTTAGCGCTACCTATGACTATTTAAGTCATATTTTAAATTCAAAATATCCGGAGTACCTGATTCGAACAGTTATGGCGAGCTGAATTGCAAAGAGGGTAGATGAATCAAGGCGGCTTGTCTGCAGGTAGATGCAGTACAGGGATGGGCACACAAAATGATATCTGATTGGTTGAGATATTTCTATGACATTTATGATCAAAGTTGACAGAATTAGGATTTTTATCATGAAAATCTGTAACCCTAATTAGGTTTTGCTCCTGCCTACGTGCAAAAGGAGATGTATATATTGTTTTGGAGCTTTTTTAGAGCTCAGAGTTGAGAATTGTAAAGGAAGATTTTCTTTCTCAGAATTTATCTGTGGCATTCTTTTTGCCCTCTGATTTCTACAGTTTGTAACTTTCATTAATTGTTCAGATATTGCAAAGGTACTTTGTGACATTTTCTCTGTCCCTATACCTTCTTGTCTGAATTTTTTCTTATTGAATTAAGTATATGTATGTTTCCAGTGATATCTTAGGGTTCTTGATCCCTCTTTCTTTCTGCAGTTTATGTGTATGCTTGTGAATGATTTGATTTGAATGCTCTTGTGGGTATACTTCCACCCCTGGCAATCTGTCTCATTCCTATACCCAATTGCAGAGGTGAATGTCTATTTGCAGATTATAGTTTGTGTCTAAGTTCTTAAGAGCGCTATTGCCTTGTGAAATTCTTTCTTTCCCTGCATAGCATCTCTCTAGTGCAGACCCTTCTATAAAATATTGATGCAAGCCTATTTAGTGAGTTGTGATCTCCTAGACCTAAGATTGTGTGCTGAGTTCATCCTTTATACTGCAATTCATACCATATTTTCGGTGTATCACCTAGTAGGATAATTTGCTTTTAGTTATTTTCCCTTTCATGCACTTTTTCTATCCCTTTTCCCCTCAAAGAATTAACTTTCTTGTCAAAGAAGTAAATTAAGGTGATTATCCAAGAGGAACCAGCCTAGAACTTGGAGGTCTCATCTCAGTTAGCATAGGTCCCACAACCTGGAAATGATTCCCATGTTATACTAGGTTATCAAGACCAAGAGAGCTTGAAACAAGGGTGCAAACTTAGTGTATAACAATTTGATACCACTTCAACAATTTCTTTGGCAACATCATCCTTCTCCACAAGCAAAGGCTTTGGTTTGACTTGTGCCAAAGTGTATTAACCAAATATTAACACTAATTATTTTCATAAAATGTAGAGATTCTACAGTGCATATATCATTTATGGGGATTCTAATTACAATTACGTCATAAAGTACACTTTAAGTAAAAAACTATTCAATTAAAACATTATATAGCTCTAAATATTTAATAAGGTGGGGCATAAATGTACCTAGGTTCTTGTGCTAATATCCAAATATTTTTTGCATGCAATTATTAAGCTCATTTTTTGTCCCTGAGGTAAGTAGCCACGACATTTCGCTTACTTGTTTCACAATAATTCTACCAACTACAATCCCATAAACGTCCAATTTATAGAATGAAAAAAAGGAAATTCATAAACTAGGTAGTCAATGAATGATTGAAACACTTATTGGGTGTTGGTATGTGGTGAATTGGAATGTGGACATGAAGAATTATTATTAGGGTTTCTTCTCTATTACTCAAGTTTTGCAACACCCATTTGACAACATTGAGGCTCTCACACAAGTCTTTTCCTACGACCACATATATTTTCTCCTAAGAAGGTTTATTTTCTTGAAGGATAATTTCTTCAATTTCTTCTCGTGTAGAACCCTGTTGCCATTGGACTAGTTCTCATGTTTAATGTTTGTAAATTGTAAAACCTCCTTAGACGGGCCAAACGATTGTAAGAATGAACATATAAGGTTCTGCAATCAGAAATTTAGATTTTGGTATTTTTGAAAAAAGATAAAACACAAAGCACTAAGGAACTTGTTCTTGCAAGGAGCAATTGTGACAGCGAATGCTTAGACTGTATGCATACATGTCAAACACTCATCTCTTATGCACTTCCATTGAACCGACACCTGGGCTTGAATATTTATGAGGTGTCCAATATTAATGTTGTCTCCTACACTCATCCCTCGCCCAAACAATATAACCCCTCTACAAATACTGAACAAATTCATTTCATTCTATGGAGTGAATGATGTGCAGGGTAGTGAAGCTTCACTCCAAGCTAACAATTGTGTCTCTACCATACACTACACTCAAGCAATCATTGTCTTCACAAAAGATCTTTGTAGCTGCTATAGACGACACAATCGCTATTGTTTGAGTAGCATCAAACCCTAGAATTTTCATCCCTTGCATCAAACCCTCATATCTTTCTTGGGATTGATTTTTTCCATTCTCTTTTGTTATTGGCCCATATCTTTTCATTTAATTTTAGAAAAGAAAAATTTGTTTTCTCCGGAAAATTTGTACCAGCCAATCAGAATTTAAGTTTTGGCATTTTTGAAAAAAAAAAAAAAAAACTATAATAGGAGGCAAACATTAGAAATAGTGTTTAATATTTTACCATGCTCAATTTCCAATGCAAATAAATGATAAAAAAAATGGATGCGAAAACATTATACGCGGGACTAATAGACACCGACTCGTTCCACGAGGAGTTATTTGTTCGACGGTCTTGCCACCCCATCGGAACAAGTTAGTGAAGCAACCGGGTAATTGGGGAAAATCGCGCGAATTGTTGAGGCGTTTCGACCGCTCAACAAGACTCCTAGAATGCATTCATCTTATCGTTATTAAGCTAATTCTCTCTGTCGGTTTCTTTCTTCAGAATTTGAAGGTGAATGAATCTGAATTGGACTAGGTCAGTAGTCAGTTAGATTGGCCCGCAAGCTACTGATCCCACATTCGCTTTATTCGGGAAGATAGGTGCCATATACAAGTAACTATTTCTGGGGTGAAAGAACATCGAAAACAGTTAGGGTAACCCACTATTTGGGGGCAGCAATGGGTTCTATCAGATCGGACTGAGGACCAGTTTGTTCTTCGAGAAACTATAATGATGTAGATAATGGGGTTTCCAAGCCTGGATTGAATTCTTGAGGTCATGATTTAAGAGTCCTCTTGAATTGACAGAAATAATTCCTTATAATCTGTACATCAGAAGAGATCAGAAATGGAATATCATGGAGACATGAACGCAAGTAGCAGCCAGGATTGGGGGTATTATGCTCCATTTTCAGTAGTTTATGCTTGGCCACAATTGAACCAGGAAATCGAGAATGCTGTTCCTTTGGAGAGACCAGATGTGCCAAATCTTGTGCAGGAGATTGAACAGAAGCTTCATACAAGTGAGGTGGAATGCATGATTTGCTATGAGATGGTGGGAAGATCAGCAGCAATATGGTCTTGTGATAGTTGCTATGCACTCTTTCACCTAAATTGCATAAGGAAGTGGGCAAGAGCTCCAAATTCCACAGATTCGTCTGCTGGGCAAGGCCAGAGTTCGAATTGGAGATGCCCTGGTTGTCAATCAGTGCAATTTTCAAGACCAGAGGATCTTCAGTATTATTGTTTCTGTGGAAAAATGCAAGACCCATCTATGGATTTCTATCTCACTCCACACTCATGTGGAGAGTCATGTGGAAAGCCGCTTGATAGGGGGAAAAAGATGTCTCGTTGCCCTCATAGCTGTACACTCCAGTGTCATCCAGGTCCTTGCCCTCCTTGCACAGCAATGGCTGCACCTGAGCCATGCCCATGTGGAAAAAAAACAATTACAAGGAGATGTTCTGACCAGAAATCAGGTGAATCATGTGGACAAGTGTGTGAGAAGCTTCTTAGGTGTGGTAGACATTTTTGTGATAAAATATGCCATGATGCTCCTTGTGATTCATGTACTATTTCAGTAAATACATTGTGCTTTTGTGGGAAAGAAGAGAAGATGATGCTTTGTGGGGATCTGGAGTTCCATGGCGAAGTAGACTGGAAGAGTGGTGTATATGCATGTGAGAGCCCTTGTATGAAGATGCTCTCCTGTAAAAATCACACTTGCAGCTTGGGATGTCATCCAGGAGAATGCAGAGAATGTGATTTGTTACCTGAGAAGTTGAAAACGTGCCCCTGTGGGAAAACACAAATGCTAAATCAAAGGATGAGTTGCATGGATCCTGTGCCAACCTGCAAAGAGGTATGTGAAAAGCTTCTTCCTTGTGGTAAACATACATGCATGAATTCTTGTCACCTGGGTACCTGCCCTCCTTGTTTGGTTTCTGTGGATCAGAAATGTAGATGTGGATCTTCTTCCATAAAAGTCAGTTGCTGGAAAACCACATCATCCACAGAGGACAACAAAGAAATTTTGTGTGAAAAGGTTTGTGGACGGAAGAAAAACTGTGGTAGACACAGATGTAATGATAAATGCTGTCCTCTGTCTCATCCAGGGCGGTCTGATACTCAAATAGGGGACTGGGATCCACATTTGTGTCTTATGCCTTGTGGGAAAAAGATGAGGTGTGGTCAACATTTCTGCCAGGAGCTTTGCCATAGTGGATACTGCCCTCCATGCCTTGAGACTATTTTCACTGATCTCTCTTGTGCATGTGGAATGACATCAATTCCTCCTCCAGTACCATGTGGAACACCTATTCCTTCCTGCACATTTCCTTGCTCCATTCCTCAGCCCTGTGGACATCCTGCAACTCATAATTGCCATCTTGGAGACTGCCCTCCTTGCACAGTGACTGTTGCAAAAGGATGTGTGGGAAATCATGTAATCCTTAGAAATGTTCTATGTGGTTCAAGAGAAATAAGGTGCAATAAGCCCTGTGGGAAAACAAGGCAGTGTGGAATGCATGCTTGTGCTAGGACATGCCATATGCCACCCTGTGACACAGTTTCCATGGAAAGTTCATCATCTAAAGCCAGAATCTCATGTGGGCAATTTTGTGGAGCTTCTCGCAGAGATTGCAAGCATACATGCACTTCTCTGTGTCACCCATCTAGCCCTTGCCCTGATACCAGATGCACATTTCCGGTGAAAATTACTTGCTCATGTGGTCGATTGACTGCACAGGTTCCATGTGATGCTGGAGGTAACAATATCAGAGCTGATCCAGTTTTTGAAGCTTCTATTTGTCACAAATTACCTGCTCCCTTGCAGTCCACAGAATCGCATTTGACTAGGGTTCCAATGGGCCAGAGAAAGCTTGCATGCGATGATGAATGTGCGAAGTTGGAGAGAAAGAAAACCCTTGCAAATGCCTCTGACACTTCACCAACAGTTGGTCTGTCAGCAGTCAATGGAGCAATTTCAGAAAAGCTTGCTGATTTGATTCGGAGAGAACCACAATGGGTCTCTGCTGTTGAGGATAGGTTTAAGTATTTAGTTCTGGGGAGGACAAAAGCAAACACAAATACTGTTCGTGTCCACATTTTCAATGCCGTGCCAAACGAGAAAAGGGACATATTGAGGCAACTTGCAGAAAGGTGGAACCTATCTGTATCTTGTGCTGGATGGGAACCCAGACGATTTCTTATTGTACAGGCCACACAAAAGTCCAGAGCCCCAGCACGCAGTCTATTACCTAAAGGTCCATTGCAAGCCACAGGGCAGGTGCAACCTCCTGCTTTGAATTCATTAATAGACATGGATCCAAGGCTTGTACTTGCCTTATTTGATGTACCAAAAGAAACAGATGTCAGAGTAAGCTCACTGATTCTGAGATTCGGTGGGGAGTGTGAACTTGTATGGCTGAATGACAAGAATGCGTTAGCCATATTTACAGATGTGGCAAGGGCTGCAACGGCCATGAGACGTGTTGAACATGCATCTGCGTATAGGGGTGCTGTTTTAGTCCCCCAAAATGGTGGATTGCCCAGCTCCAGTGCTTGGGGAGCTAAAGAAGTGGGGAAAGTAGAGAAAGAAAATGCATGGAAAATGAAGGTACAGGAATCTGCAAGTATGGAGGATTCATGAGGTGAGGATAGCTCAATTACTGAAGTACACAACTCAGTGTGGCAGTTAAACAACCACCCATTATTGCTTTGAAAAATCCATGGGGAGAAGCAGGTGCAAATTCATTACATAATCAGGCCCAGTTGACTTGTAGGCCTCCAATAATTGATGGTTCTAGTGAAGTAGAATGCATTTCAGAGTTCTCCATAGTTTGCATTTCTGAAAATTCAAAATGAGTAGTCTGATGTAGATGACAGGGAGAAGGCTTATTAGTAGGTTAATTGCTGTTGACCTCCTTGCTTAGTAAATATGGTTTATCAAGAATAAAGGTGAAGATATCATTTTGGTATTTTTTCATATGGTTTATGAACACCAGAATTTTTGAATGTTTCTGAGTAGTAGTAGAACATGAAGGCTAAGATGCTTTAGTCAGTTTTCAGTGCTATCGGTGATTTCAGTGTTGTAGGCTCTTCTTTTATTGAAAGCTTATTGTTACTGGCAGTCTGTCCTTGAAGAAATTAGTGGATACAGACAACTTTCCGAGAAGAATACAACTTCTTGGTAAAATCAAAATGCTTGTAAGTAGTTCTTAAAATCATTTAAATTTAATATTGTGGCCTTGGAAAAGATAAAATGCATCTTATGCTAGCCAATGTAACCTTATGACTATTCAGATTATTCGTATTGGTTCTCTCAGGAAGGAAAGTATGAAATGACATCCTGCAGTGACACTAAGTTGAGTATATAAACAGGGTATCCCTTATGACAGATGGAGAATTTAAAGGATCTGCATCAGTGAACATTCAAGGATCTTGATTACTAGAGAACCAACAAAACATGGTCTACTCCCTCTGAATCAAGATTCTTGAATGTTCACTGATGCAGATCCTTTAAATTCTCCATCTGTCATGAAGGCATACCCTGTTTATATACTCAACTTAGTGTCACTGCAGGATGTCATTTCATACTTTCCTTCCTGAGAGAACCAATACGAATAATCTGAATAGTCATAAGGTTACATTGGCTAGCATAAGATGCATTTGATCTTTTCCAAGGCCACAATATTAGCACTCCCTCTTGGACTTGAGAGAAGATAATAAAGATCTCTAGTATTCTATCCACGTGCATCTCATTGGTGATTCTATCCACAAGTTCCCACTATTATAATCTTACATTTGTTTTACCTTCAATTGTGAACTCCCTCTTAATCAATACGATTGAGATTGTCATAAGTTAACTGGACCATATGCTCCCTCTGAAGCTCAAGTTCATCAACTTCTTGACCTCTTGAAAATGTCAGACTTTCTCTGAATCTGAATTTCATATGCTTCTTAAATTTCAAATATTTTCAAGTATTTCCTTTCGTAAGGTGAGCCCATTAATATGATACTTGTATCCATCATCCTTCTTTATAACTTATATAGTTGGGATAATTACCTTAATTTATCCTTCTTACTTCATCGAATGATGCTATGCATGATATAAATGATGTGTGTAACCAATTTATAATGCTTTCAAAAATGTTTTTCTATGCCAATTCAAATATGCAGATATGTTGGTCAAATGTTCTGTTGTTTTCAATAATTATCAGAGTAAGTTTGATCTCCCTCTTTTGTTCTGACCAATCTAGATTTGTATCACCCTCCAATCTGTTCTCCACTCCATTGCATAATACATATATCATCCATACCTCCTAGGTATCAAAACATCAGTAAATTTCAACAATATGTGCATCCCATAGAGCACAATCACAAGATCCCTATATCAACCTATTAATGAAATATGTACATATCCACAAACTCCCGTAGTGAACAGAGGTTCTCTGCGACCTTTATCCAGCAGCGATCAACCAATAAGCAAATAAGACCTGATGTCTTCCCTTGTATTTTATACTTTATTTTGATGCGATCTTGTAGCTATTATAACGTGATCCTTCTTCAACGTAAGTTTGTGACAAATAATATGCTATGATTTATATACTATGACCTTATGTGATCTGCAATTATATATCTATCCACAACTTGGTGTAGTTGTCAAAATGTAATTGATTTTGTTGTTATCCAAATAAATGGAGGTCACTGCTATATTTGATGTATGATTTATGCAAGAATGATTTTTGATCTATATCAGTTTTACACTTCTGATATGTAATTTAAATTCCAATATAAAGTATGTAATATGAGTTACTTATAGTGATTGTCTGATCTGAACTTTATTCCTGTCAATGTATGTACGGTACCTTATAGCAATCTTGAATTATATGTCACTGGTTTGTGCCAAAAAGATTATTGCTTCAAGAGCACGATCTAACTAAGGATAAAATCATGCACTGTTTATTTCCAGTCAATGTCTTTCTAAACATGCTACTCCATTACAGCCACCTTCAAATACGGTAATTGTCTCTGTAATTACTAGAGCAATATTTAAGAGGACGCATTAGTCTTTTTCCCTACACAAGACTCCATGTTGGCAACTTGATGCTTGGTATGAAATTTGACTTACGTAGAGAATATATCTCTACAGCAACACAAGAGATATATGATTCTTTATTGGCTACGATGATATAGTTATAGACTTTTCTGATCTGTCCACTTACTGCTTCTTGTATTGTTTGTTCTACGATGAAAGAGTGAGAATTCACACTTCTATTCCAGCGTGTATATTGAAAAGATCATGATCTTTCCCCGAGCTATATTTTTGGTATGTATTTCCCTTTGGTCAATTTGCTTTAGTGAAAGACTTTTTGAATCTCCGTTGAATATCCCTGTTTGGATGCTTGATCAGACTCATCTTCTATTCATGCGGCTGAGACAAAGTTGCTGACTGTGTTAGCGTCTATGATTTCTGATTGGAGGACTCTTTGATCTCTTTGAGCGCGCTCTAGTTTTCTTGTGTTGTCAAATATATCCGGCGTGAATTCATCAAACTTGGGTAGTAATGAAAACATATTGAACCTTTCTAAGGTTGGCTCTATGCTTCTGCAACCCACTCTCACGACACCTTCAGGGCAGAACTTTAAACAAGCCTGGAGGAAGTGATCCAAATCCTGGTTCTTGTATGTCACCACCAGTGCAGGTCCTGAGGGAAATGTATCTGTAGATAACGCTATCTGTAATTGTCTGTATGTTCTCTAAAATTTCTTTATCCTCTGCGTAGTTTACCAGGTGCTAACGTTTTCTTGCTCCAATGCTGAGTTGTTTGGGTCGATGAGTATTATTTGGGTGAGCATTGCCGTATCAAATATATTTCCTCATTTCCTAATTGTTCATTGTTGTTGTTTACTTGCATCTTTCATTTAGCCATTGCCCAGCCAAACCATGAGATGCATATTACAAGATTCCAACGAAGGTTTATAAACCCTCCCATAGCAAATATATATTGGCAATCCTTCATAATCCAAATTCCGATACGCTCCTGTTCTTGAAGAATGATGTCATGCAAACAAACAATTTGCCTTCTGAATATATTTTATTCTCTTATAGGTTAGGCTCTGATACCATGTTATGAAATCTGGATCGTCCTATAGAGAATATATATGAGGCTGTACTGAAATAGATTACCGTTGTGATTGATCTTTTCACCAGCCATGGATATATATTTATATCTTTTGAATAGTCACGTCTTGAAGAGTCATGACCATATAATAATATAATATGACAATTATGGTAATAACCATAATTGTCTACTATAACCATAATTAACACTAATATATACCATATTATATAATATATAAATATAAATCACAATTCTTCATTAACAATTATATATATATATATATATATATATATAATACGAATGAAGCTATATCTTAACATGTTTTAGTCCCCCAAAATGGTGGATTGCCCAGCTCCAGTGCTTGGGGAGCTAAAGAAGTGGGGAATGTAGAGAAAGAAAATGCATGGAAAATGAAGGTACAGGAATCTGCAAGTATGGAGGATTCATGAGGTGAGGATAGCTCAATTACTGAAGTACACAACTCAGTGTGGCAGTTAAACAACCACCCATTATTGCTTTGAAAAATCCATGGGGAGAAGCAGGTGCAAATTCATTACATAATCAGGCCCATTTGACTTGTAGGCCTCCAATAATTGATGGTTCTAGTGAAGTAGAATGCATTTCAGAGTTCTCCATAGTTTGCATTTCTGAAAATTCAAAATGAGTAGTCTGATGTAGATGACAGGGAGAAGGCTTATTAGTAGGTTAATTGCTGTTGACCTCCTTGCTTAGTAAATATGGTTTATCAAGAATAAAGGTGAAGATATCATTTTGGTATTTTTTCATATGGTTTATGAACACCAGAATTATTGAATGTTTCTGAGTAGTAGTAGAACATGAAGGCTAAGATGCTTTAGTCAGTTTTCAGTGCTATCGGTGATTTCAGTGTTGTAGGCTCTTCTTTTATTGAAAGCTTATTGTTACTGGCAGTCTGTCCTTGAAGAAATTAGTGGATACAGACAACTTTCCGAGAAGAATACAACTTCTTGGTAAATCAAAATGCTTGTAAGTAGTTCTTAAAATCATTTAAATTTAGTAGGTATGAGTTTTCTACAGTCTATAGTAGTATGTATAATGCTTTTAGATAAACCGTGTAAATTATTGTAAATTCACAGTTTAGATTACATTCAGCAAACTATATTAAGAAGAGGAAAAGTCAATTCAAAATATTGATTTACAAAAATTTACACAATTTATCCAAAACACTATACATATTATTTGAATTTCACAAACCTATAAGCTTTTAAGACCTATTCAGGTCCATTGGGAGTAATGCTACAGTATGCAATGCATTGCATTTTAACAGGCTGGTACTCAGTTACTCTTAAACATGTATGTCTTTATTTGTGCAAAATGCAAGCTCCCAAGGTCAGTCCTGTGAAATTGCAGGAGACCGGTAAAATGATCTCACTTTGTTTAAATAATTGTGTTTGAGTCCGATCAATGGGTGGTGAAATCCCTTTGCACAATTGATTTGGAAATATACAAACAAGACATAGCTTTATTTGGTTGAATGCATTCTTGAGATTTGAGATCTTTAACTGCATGTCCTCTGCAATGGTCTTTGACACCGACCTAAATCGTGTCACCTTTTCCCACCATAAATGTAGTTAAATACATTCTTAACAGAAGTTTTATATCAGTCCAATACTGGTTCCTCAATCCACACCTTGTGCTATAAAAAAGGTCACACATCTTCTGCTTGCCAAATCCATTGGCATTTTCTTATTCGATAGAGATTAATTAGGAGCTGGTGGTCAAACTATTTGGGAGTGTCTTCAAGTAGTTCATTGACCTCCATAAGAAGTCTCATTGTTTTATGTGGTCAAACACTACACATTCATCAAATTTCCACACATGGATGTAAATAATCTTTTTATGAAAAGTAAATTGCTCATGAATTGAAAGAGTCCATTTTTTTTTACCTTCTTTTGAATGTGCAATACCTTCAATTGACACTTCATGAATTGAAAGAGTCCATTTTTTTTTACCTTCTTTTGAATGTGCAATACCTTCAATTGACACTTCAATGATGTGAGATTAAGATAAGCAATAAGCAGTGGGTGGCAATGGTATTTTATGATTGTGAAAAATGTGTAATGTTATCTTATTTACAATTTATGTCATAGAATTCAGATTATGTTCATATTTAGAAAATATCTATAAAACATGATGTTCACATGTAAAAGTTGTTTCTAAATGATCAAAAGTAATGAACAAATATAACTGCAATATTAACTTCCAAACCACAAATCATATAACCGATGTAAGTGAATAAAAGAAAACAATATCAAGCATCCACAAACTCATCATACATGACACATATTTTTGTCGTGGGAACCCTTGGTTAGAGGGAGAAAACTACGATGGGGATGACATCCACAAGCTCACTACTGTTGTAAATGAGTTTGCCTTGTTAGGAGCTACAATTACCCTACAATTACCCTTTCTTAGGGTTCACCCTATTAGAAGTGACTAGTACACTGTTAGGAGTACAATGAGATCTGTTAAGATCTTACTCGCTAGAGGATTTAAAACTCTTTTTGCAAGTCCACCCGATTAAGGGATTTGCAACAAAAGACCTGTTAAAAGTCCACTCGGTTAAGGGATTTTTCTTGCTACAACTATTAGGGAACAACAAGTAATGATCTGGATGTAGCACTACTTGCTTGTCAAACCCAATCTACTCTCTGCACTCTATAACTTCTCACAGCTTTGTCTCTATCAGATCTCTGATTGCAACCTTAAATAATTGAAATCATAAAACCCTTATCGCAACATTAACATCAATCCTTTTCAATATGAGCAGCTCCAATTATATACACAACTTGCACTGACATCATACACATAGTTAAAAATAAAATTCAAATACTTTACTGTGCAAGTACCATGCAGCAAAATGAAAATCTCGATGTAAAACACATTTTACCATGACCATGTCAGCCCAAAATAAGATCTGCAAGTTATATCTCCAAGGTAGTCAAACACGTTTTGACTTCTCCAATGCATCGCCCTAAATCCACCTCATATGTTTGCATCGATCCCAAAAATGCCCACTCATCATTTCCATAACCTCTATTCCATGTCATCATATCACCAAATATTATCACACTCACTATACCACTCACCGATCTAGGATCTACCAACTGTTGCTCAAGAACACAAGTGTTCTTAGCTGTCTCAATGTTTGTGGCATCAAAAGATCTTTTACAGATCAACTAAATAAGTTGTGGTCGGAACCACACTAAAATCTTAACAAGTTGATGTTGTACCTGTGACCACTTCTTGCGATTCAACTTCTACCTGTGACCGCTTCTTACGATTCAACTTCTACCAAGATCGCCACCAAAGTGTTGTCCTCACTATCTACTGATCTTCCAGACTTGGCAAATTGACTACATTACCGATCACAAATCCTTCTTACTGATTGTGTCCTCACTTCACATATTATATTACTTAATTGTTCTGACTTAGTTGTCATCAATGACAACCAAACAAGTAACTCCCTTGGACGCACCCAAAATTCATCACAATGCCAAAAATATCCCCCTTTGGCATTGATGGAAAACACATGTTGTCTCCTCAAAATCATGCAATCACACTCTCCATACTAGATCATAGCAAAAGAATATATACATCAACATATGACTCGCATATACTTATGACTCCCCATCAGTATATATAGCTTAGACTAATGCTCCCCCTTTCTATGCTCACTCATCTACTTCTGATCTACTTCTCCATATACTCCCCTATACACATACTCCCCCTTTGACAACAATGCCAAAGGTACAAAATTGAAACATGTACAATGATTCAAATCTTACGTACATCCTGTCAAAGATCATCTTGAAATTTATCTTTGCTGACTCCAAGGATGTCTCCCATGACTTTTTCTAGTGTCCCAAAGCAATAATCTGCTCATGCAAGCTAGAAGTTATCTCTTCCATGTTGTCTAGAGTGCTCATGTCTGGTAAGGAAAGTATACCTTATGCCTTCTTCACATTCTGCTACATGACCTCCATTGTAGGTGATAAATAGGATTGCAACTCAAGTAGGTTAAGCATCGTGTTATCTTTCTCATGTTGTTTCTGCTTCACCTTGTGTGACATTTGTTTCACTTGACCGTTGTAAATGGTGGCTTCTCTTGAAATAGGATCAAGCTGACAAATTAAGCTCTCCAACGCCTTTTGAGCTTCAACGCTGTTTTGCTCCAAATTTCTGACAAAATCATAATATTTTGATACTTTGGTAAACAATTGATTTGCCTCATTCAATGTAGACTTCACTTCATTCACCAGATTTGTCAATTTGTTCTGATCTACAGTAATCTTTTCCATCAGCTTATGTATCATCTTCTTCTCCAAGTTATCTTCTACAATTTTCGCAGCTGTTGTCTGTGAATCTGGGTCTTGATCTAAAATTGCCTTGATCAGAGTCTCCATTTGATCAATCATAGAATCTTCTTCATCATACTTCACCTCTGGCACTAACTCAACTATAATGTCTCTAGCTTGCCTCAAAACACTTTCCTTCTTCTTCTTAGATCTCATCTTATCTCTTTCATCCTTCTTCATCAATTGTTTTGAGTATGTCATCAGTTCCTTTGGCTTCAATTTGGTTACATCTATCGGTGTGGTAAATATTTCTTCCTCTTCTTCTTCAGCAACTGGCATTGACTTCTACCTCTTCTTCTCACTTAACTCACTGAGACTCAATTTTTTTTTTACATTGAATTCTTTTGTATGCTCCATAGGAGATGGTGAGGGAGATTCCTCTTTACCTTTGATGTCTTCTATCTCAACCTCAACTCCACCGGTTTGTGATAAATTGACATTTTTTTTCTCAATGTTCTGCACTTCTTTAGGGACATCAAGAACAACATCCCCAATTATTTGTACCACTAAAAAAGTATCATCTACTTGAATAGGTTAATTAGATGTTGCTTGTTCTTTCTCCACTTCCTCCTTTATCTAAAAAATCTTCTTCCATGCCTCAACAATCTCATTGTGTATGTTATGTGTGTCATCAATCAGAATACTAGCTTCATTGTTCTTTATTTCAAGAATTGTTGCTTGTGAGCTTCTACCATTGTTTTGGCATCTTCAGAATATAGCTCTGGTTTCACTTGCATCAGTGCTCTCTCCATGATTCCTCTATCCAACTGCGAGGTTGTACTCCATCTAGCATCTATCAACTGATATAATTCATTGGGAATGAATGAATGTATCTCCAAAGGTGTTCTTCAAAATTTGTGTAAATGATACACAAAGGCATCCTCTAACTTCTTGTCTTCATCACTACCCAAGCTATATTTTCTACCAACTGTAGCTAATCATTGGTTTCCACAATACTTTTTACAACATCATCAATAGTAGGAGCCTTCTTTGTCTTTCCACTCTTTTTTAGTTCTGAGGCCTCCTTGTCTGACTCTATCCTCTCTTCCTCATCCTCTGCAGTTTCCTTATGATCCTCCTTCATAGTAGGAGTACTTTTTCCTTTCTTCTTTACCGGTTCCTTCTTTGATTTAACTTCCTTTTTTGTCGATTTTCTATGTTTTCTCTTCACTTTTGCATATGTAGAAGGAATGTTTATTGATGGGTCTTCAATTTCAATTGCAGTAGCACACAAATCTAGCAACAAACCAAACTAATAACTTGCAATTCACTAGTCAGGGCTCACAAAAACTTGATAACAATTCAGTTCAAAGCTCAACTCAAATGTAACCGTTGCACAATATAGCTCAAGATGGCTCTCAAATGCTCGAATGAAAGTAAAGGTACAAAATGAAATCACTTTCCTCTATTTATCGTTGAGAAATAAACGTTGCGCACTTCAACAGTAAAACAATATTGTTACCAACGGTAGGAATAGCATGATGTCACTGGTTAAAGCATATCCACCCACTAGTAAATTTTAGCTTGATTTTCGATGACGATTAGTCGATTTTTAGATGCAAATTGGTCGACCAAACAACCATAACTATTGTCAAAAAAATTTCATCGATTATTCAACACATAATATGTTTGTCAAAAATGCGACCTCTATAGTTGTCGAATTATCGACTGATCCGCTGTCGAAATAATCACTTCGATCTGGAAGAATTATCCGGCATACCTTTCCTCTATTCAACCAATGTTGGTTAAAATAGCAACGATTTGTGGTCAGAATATTCGTCGAGTGTATATCATTCTCATCGAAAGTATATTCTTTGGCCGTCGAAAAAGCAACAGCAAATTCAAATTTTTTTAAACATAAAATATATTATCAAATCTATTAATATATTATAGTGATTGGAATTCGAAATTGAATGGATGTCTTAGCCTACATTATGCTTAGTAGACACCTACAACACCATCCTCCTCCTCTAACTAATATTATTATACTCATAAATTAATATATATAATAATTTCATATTATAGTACATTTATCTTAATAATTTTATAATACTATATATCATATTTGTGCCAAATCTTCATGATCTTTGGTGTTTTACAATTTTATACATTAAAAGAATGTTTTATGTATTTTAATCTAAAAAAAGAGAAAATATTGACTTAAGATATCTATATGTTAAAGTTAAATCTCATATGTTATAAATAAGACTAAAATATAAGGTATTGATGAATACTCAATGCAACTACATGAATTTAATATAAGGTATTTACTTCTTTTTTTATTGGTAATCGGTAACACCTCCTCGATACATCTATATTTATATTGCCACATTGCTCTCCTTATCTCTCCAAGTCTTAACGCCACCTTATCCTCCATTGCTATCGATAATCTCCTTATATCTCCATCCTTATCCCTCCACCACTGTCAACTCCATGTGGAAACCTCCTTATCCCTCCATCACTGCTGCTGAAAATCTCCTTATGGCTCCCTATGGCACCCCCCTCAACCTACCATCATTGCCAGTCATCCACGACAGCAACCACTTTTCACCTCCACCTTATCCTCCAAGTCACCGCCATCCTCCATTCTGCCTCGCCACCTCACTGCAATCCTTTAGTGCCTCTGCCAATGCCATCTGCATCCTATGCTTCAGTGCCTCTGCCAGTGTCATCTGCGTGCCCCACAATAATCGGACCCACTACCTCCGCCCAAGTAACCATCTCGATCTCACCGTCAACATCCTCCATGTACACTCCCATGTTGCACGACCACCAATCCATCGATCACTTCCTCTGCCTGTCATGTCTCGACCATCATGCCATCTACGCTATTTTCCATGCCTCGAGCTCTGCATAGCCAGGTTCCGTCAGCCTCCTCGTCAATTCACCTTATCCCTCCATGAATTCGAACCTAGGACATCCCTATTCACAAGGGTTTGCAACTACCATTGCGTTGTGAGCTCATGCTCATAAGGTATTTACTTTTAGCATAAGGTATTTTTACTATATTTGTTTTCCTATTTCATTGATCCATGATTTTTTGTTTCTTAATTTGAGTTTGGCGTAAGAATTATGAGAAGACTCAAAAAAACATGGTGCATCATTCCCACCAGTTATCTCAATCATCTTCTGTATTGAGCCCTGTTGGACAAGGCACGGGAGGAGTTCAACTTTGATCACCAAACCATGCTTAGAATACCCTGCGAGGTGAGCATACTTAAGCAAGTTTGTAGTTTCTAGTTGTGTGCTATAATTGTGTCACACTTCTATGAATCATTACATGTAAGGAAACTCAAGAATGAGCCCTCACAAATCGATCCATAGCTCCCTAGGCATGGAGTGCAAGGGTTTTTAAGAATGCTCTTAGCTAGAGCTATTTAGCCTATAACCTTGCTAGTAAACCATGCAATGAGAGATTCAATGAAGACAAGGGCAAGAATGCCAATATCTTCAAGAATCAAGAATGAAAATGCAATGCAATGCTATGCTAGAAATGGAAATGCAAGCTAAGCTATGAAAGGAAATATGCAAGTGTTACAACCCAAGCTAATTAATCTATGTGAGCTAATCTAGAGCATAGAAATGAAGCTAATATAAGAAAGCATAAATATGAAGCTAAGCTAAGAATGCAAGAATGAGATGTAGATGCTAAGAATGCTCCAAATCTTCAAAAGCTCTAAAGTGACCTAGAAATCCTGCAGCATAAAGTTAGCATAAAAAGTTGGGGATCTAGAATGAAGAAAAGAGCTCTCCTTTTAAAGGAAATGAGGAGGAATGGACCATGGAGATTAAGAGGCAAAAGATTTAATCAACGGTGGAGCTTAAAAGAGGAGCAATCCATGTGCACAAGTATCCTCCAATGGGAAAATAAGAGTTGACTTTTGTGTCCATATGAGACAAAAAGTATTTTTTCCCTTTTTTTTAAATAAGAATAAATGCTTTATTTGTGCAACTTACGATAAGAGGAAAAGTGGGGGTTTTTTATTTATTAAAAGGGGAGGGAATATTCTTTTTAATAAATAAAGACTTAGGATAAGATGGTTAGCCCATAGAAAATAATCAAATAAATGATAGAGCTAGGATTTGATCAAGAATAAGCAATTGCTGATTTAGCGAAAGGGGCTAATAGTCTAGATGACCATTTTTAGGTGTATACATTTGCCCCTCTTTGACTAATGTGTGATCGATCTGGGAACACATGTAGTCAAAGAATGAAGTTGAAATGTGAGATCGATTTGGGATCACAAAGCAACTCAGATCAGCCAGGAAAGAAAGAGATAGTCAAGAAGGCAAGAAATAGCGTTCTGACTCCAAAGAATGAAGTGCAGAAAAATAGCAAATCCTGCATGGTCAGCCTGGTAGCGACAGTACTGAACACTTAGGAAAGAGATAGCCAATAAGATATGAAGTGTTTGCCCCCTCGGGATCGAAAGCGAAATTAGGTAGAGGGAATGCAGAAGCAAGAGCAACATGATCAAATCACTAGATATCATAATCGAAGAAAGAGAATAGAATAGCCATCAAGCAGTGAAGATATGCCCCACACATGGGACACGGGGTACGAACCTATCGGTCCCTCAACCCGTAAACACCACGGAGAGAGGAGTTGAACTTGGGATTTGAAAGTGAATGAAAGACTAGAAGTTTGAAAGAGATGGGGATGAAGAGGTGAAGAATGCCCTAGTGAAGATCGAAGGATCAGGCCTCAAAAGGTTAACCAACTGCATGGAAGAAGGAAAACGATGAGTTGGGTGATCAAGGTGAACTCGGATTTCGGTTTGGATCCTGAAATGAAAGGAAAATGATGTGATATGAAAGACAAGAAGTGAAAGACATGATCGGGAAGAAGCAAAAGGTGAGCGTAGTTGATTAACAAGTCCACGAAAGATAAAGGAGAGCTCTCTCCATATGCAAGATGCAAAACTAACTAACATGAACTTAAGAATGCAAGCTACATGAAAAGTAGTTTACTTGCAAGGTTACATTGCTAATAGACATCTAATATTCATCATCGAGCGTTATTGGTAGCGTCGCAAGATCATACAATACACACTAGCATAACTATGTGGATCTGAATATGATCTATATCAGATAGAAATGTGGAAATCCCACCTAAGCATCAAAGACATGCAGGTCAAGATGACTAGTGCAGTGAGATTACCTAAGTTTGATATAGCAAGATTATGCTCACATCAAGACACAAGAAAGTCAAGATGACTATAAGCATGCACTTGCGAAACAGTCAAGGATAATACCTTGTAGATCCCAATGTCAAGTGGAACAAGCATAAATGCTTAATGACAGTTAGGACCAACAAAATATACCCACAAGCAGAAAAAGCAATAAAACATGTTCTCATTCCCTCAGTCTTCTAGCTATGCATCATCGAAAATGATCATATGGGGAGAACACTCAGCAAAGAAAGCATCATAGACAGCACACAAAGAAATAAAGCCAAGCAAGTCTCAGCGAGTCAAATGTTTAAGTGTGTGTGTGTGTAGGTCATAGAGTCAAACTTTGAGTATCGCATCTGCCAGTGAGAAATATTGCATCATCTAGACTGCGGGTAGGACATCTGATAAGTGTTGAGAAACACTTGACGCTAGGGTAGTGTTGAAAAACACAGTTGGGGTGGTGTTGAAAAATACCATTTACAAGGTGCCTAAGAAACCCAGACGCACAAAGAGACCCAAGATAAGCTTAAAACAACGTATGCCCCTTAGACTAAGACAAGAGTCAATTCCAAGCTAGGAGAGGCAAAGTGAGAAGTGGAGCGAATGAGTGCCACGCAAGACTGATAGACATAGGAGCAAAGGGTCTCAAGCAGCGCCTGTTTCCAGATTTTCACCACTTGATAGATTTATTGCAATTTTTTCAGGACTTTTTATAATTTTTTTGTATTTTTGCTACCAAGGCGCCTGTTTCCAGGTTTTCACCAAGGCACTTTTTCTATTTTTTTGATTTTTTGAATTTTTTGACTTTTTTGGTGAGACATCAAAGCGCCTATTACTAGGTTTTCACTAGGATGCTCATTTTTTCAGTACTTTTTATGCTTTTTAGGATTTTTTCAGCATCATATATGAATTTTTTTGGAATTTTTTCAGGATCATAAAATATGTACAAAGGATGCCCCAGACAGAAATGGGCATCAAGAATCTACTTCCTCTGATGTAGAGAACTGATAGGCCCCAGGCCCAAATGCTGCAACTGTGATGATAGGAGGTCTCAACCAGTTTGACCAATAATAACCAGCCCTAAGCAATGTCTGAGCTAGCGAAGGATCGTTAGAATGTGATCCACATGTGCCATCATGGATTTCAGCTAGCACTTTTTCTGACTCCTCTATTTCTAGACACTTAAGGAGAGTTCTGTCTAGACCCTTCTTATACAAGTCACGAGAGACAAAGGCAAAGTGTAAGGGATGGCGGAAGGAATGGCGTGGTGGATTTGCAAGAGGAATATGAGGTGGAAGATATGAAAAGATGGTAGGATTGTAAGATTTGTGAGTAGGATAGCGTAATTCGTCCACCAGGAACTTGAAGTGAAATTTATGCTTTTTCATTTGTAAAATGGATGCCGAAGTAACCAAGGCATTAGCAAATTTGTTCTCAGCTCTAGGAATGGGCTGAAGTATAACAGATATGAGATCATGCTTGAGGTAGTGCATCATTTTTTTGTAGAGAATCAGCTTGTCATCTTTTATTTGAGAATCATTATTTTTGAGTAGATTTTTATTTTTACTTTTCTTAGGTGTGGATACCGCCACAATGTGGTTTTCGCCATCCGACCATTGCTCTTTTCTTTTGACGTGATGACTGTGATACTTGATTGTTGATTCAATCTTTTTTGTTGCTAGTTCGCTGGTGGAAGAAGTAACAGGAGTTGATGCGAGATGAAATGAAGTGACTGGTTCAATAGCATTTATGCGAGGGGTGTCATCTCTGGTGACAAAAGAAGTTGAGCCTATAGGGTAAGCTCCAAAAATAGCTAGATCTAGATTCATCATAGAAGGACCAACGTAGTCCACTAAGGCAATATGGGGAACAAACTCATCAAACCCTGCATGAGACTCATCAACTATGTCGAGTGGATTACGAGAGGTATAAACTACATCAACATCCATATCTGTCATGGGAGGATCTTCTGGAAGAGGTTTAAGATGTCGAGAAGTAGAGATACTCATGTCATTATGTGAGAGATCACCTTTTTGTAGTAGTCGTGCAATGTTGCGACGTTGTCTATCACAGTTCAATGATTCTTTAGGCACATAGGTTCTAGACATAGAGGCCTCAGCCATATCATCAGTAGATATACATTCTTCTCCCCAAAGAAGTGAAGTAGAAGGAAGATCATCTCCCATTTGAGCCATAGTGTGTAGTGGTGACTCATCTGTATCCGTGTCTGAATTACTAAGCATGGGAGTATTTATAGAATCCTCTCTATAGATCCAGTCTTGAAAAAATTGTTCTTCTCTTTCTGCTTCTAAAGGAACGAATGAAGGAACAAAAGTATCAAAGATCACCATAGCAGAAGTGGAAGGCTTCATGTTATCAGAAGGTTTCCCATATGACCTAGGAGAAACAAGTATAGAAGAAAAGGAATCCAGTGTATATTCACCCATACCAAGGCTCATCATCTTAAGTGATTTCTCAGCAGCAACTAGAGACGTACTAGGATCAACAGTAGGTTCATTGTGAGGAACAAATTTTTCAGCAGCAGCAAGAGCATTAATAGCAATAGTATGGTCTCCAGGAATCACAACTTCAGTGCCATTGTATGGAAATTTGACGCACTGATGATAAGTGGAAGGAATAGCCTGCATGTCATGGATCCAAGGATGACCCAAAAGAATGTTATATGCGAGTGGGATGTCCAATACTTGGAAGCTAATATCTTTTGTGACAGGGCCCACTCGGACAGGCAGTGTGACAAGACCTTTGGAAGATCTTTCCACTTCATCGTAAGCTTTTATAGTAATCTTCTTTTTAGAATCCACAGCAAATTCTGACAAACCCAATTGTTGTATGACATTGAAAGAAACAATATTTAACCCTGCACCATTGTCTATCAGGACTCGGCGGACTCGGGTATTGTAGACTAGAACTTCAATGTGTAAAGCTAGATTATGCGGGTGAGCAATAGATATGTCATCTTCTGCAGAAAAAGAGAGAGATAGCAGAGATGAAATGTGGTTGACCATAGCCTGAAATTGATCTGGATCAATGTCATTGGGAACATGTGTTGTACGTAGAGCCTCATCAAGAATCTCTCTATGCGAAGAGGATAACCGAAGCAACTCAAGGATAGATATCTGTGTTGGTGTCTTTTGCAAATGTTGGACAAGATCATAGCTAGGGGTGGCTGAAGGAGCCACTTGTTTGGAAGGCAAAGCTTGCTTGGGATCTTGCGCAGTTTTAAGGACAATCTTGGCTTGCCCCCTAGTAACAACATTCAGTGTCTCACTTCAGGAAGATGAACTACCACGTGTTTGCAAGACTAACTTTGGCTTACCATGATTGGTGTTATTATCATCTTGAGACCTCATCATTAGAACACTCTCAACGGGCTCTACCATGTTAATCACAATCGTATTAGAAGGATACGTGTAATTGATCTTTGCATCATGATTCTTCTTATGTGTTTGAGAGGTTTCCCCCTTATCATGCTTAGGTAGAGGATCTTTGAAAGCTGTGTGATCAGAATTTTTAGTTAAGCCATCAGTGGAGATTGTGTTGTTATCAATGAGGTCTTGAATATCATCCTTAAGCCTAAAACAATTATCTGTCGGATGTCCCTTATTTCTATGATAATGGCAGTAATGATCCTCTCTCCACCAATCCGGCTTATTTATTGGATCCCAATTACTAGGTTTATTAGGAAGCGTAAGATATCCATTGTCAACCAAAGTCTTAAGGATCACATCGTAAGGTTCTGCCAACTTGGTATAGACTCTCTTTCGAAATGACTTCTTAGGCTTATCTACATATTGAGGTTTAGGAGCACTGTGAGCGTTGCCAGCTTCTTGTTGTTTTGCTGCATAGATAGCGTTGGAGAGATTGAAAGCGGGCTCTTTAACTTTAGGAGCATCAACAACCCCATCATTAACAACATACTTGTTCTTATTCCAAGGTTTGTTCTTGTCTTTGCCATTGCCTTTAGCATCTTTATTAATAACAATATCCCCTTTTCTTATAGCTACATCCTCAATTCGATATGCACTTTCAACCATGTCATTGAAAGAGGAGAATAGTTGCTTCCTTAGATCATAAAATAGCTCAGGCACAAGTGTGTTGACGAAAATGTCAATCTTTTCTCTTTCAGGTAGCGGACGAGGATATCTAGAATACAATGACCTCCAACATTGTAAGTAAGTTGCAAATGACTCACCTTGATGTTGTCTTAAATTACCGAGATCTATCATGGTGACAGGTTGTTGGATGTTGTAAGAATAATGTTGTGTGAAGCACATAGCCAACTCATCAAAAGTCTTCAAAGGAGGTGTCAACTTTGCAAACCATTCTAAAGCTTGTCCTCTTAAGATTCGAGGGAATAATCGTAGCAAAAATGTGTCTTCATGAAGAAAGTCCATGCTAAGAGCATAAAAGTGACACACATGGTCATGGGGATCACCATTTCCATCATACTTGTCATATTTGGAAACCTCAATATCCCTAGGAAACGGGGCCATGTATAGACTTTTATCAAAAGGAAGAGCACAAATTGATTCTACAAAAGAGACCTTTGGAGGCTCTCTTTCTAATGCCATTTGGGTAAGGCGTTAATTTGTTCGACGTAGTTCTTCCTGAAGGACTTCCAATTCAGTTGGTACTCTTTGTTGGACAATTTTTCTGACATCATAGCCGGGAGGAAGCTTGTATCCTCTAGAAGTCATATATTGAAAATATTGATCGCCATTACGCTCTAAAAGCTTATGCATCATTTGTTGGAAGACCACATCTTGTTCAAATCTCATAAGATCCTCACTAGAAATCTCATCATCAGCCTCTGCCTCATGTTGAGAGGGAGGAGGTCTAGGAGGTGAAGAAGGCATACCAAAAGTGGTTCTTGGAGGAGATCTTGGTGGCGTGTTGTTGCCATTGTTGCCATTGATAAAAAGAGGTCTATGCTCATAGTTACTAGTCTCAGGTTACTCATAAGACATTCCTCTATAAGTCATATGTCTAGTAGCATCTATCCTTTGTTGATTATGTTCTTTGTCTAAGCGCACTTGATTATCTTTATGCTCAAAATGTTCTTGCAAGCGTTGAAATTTTTCTTGTTCAGTCAAAGTGAGTGATACAGTGTTTGTGTTGTTGGGGGTCTTGAATGCGGAAAAGAGGAAACCTCCTTTGTACCACGGGGTAGCCTTAGAATCCTCAGATTGGTTAGAACTAGAACTGTTATTGCTAATGGGTGCTCGTGAGCATCTAGTTGGAGAAGGTAACTATGTATAATTGAATGGAGGATGAATCTCCTGTTCAAATTGAGACCGAGTTGTAACCGGCATGAAAAGAGATGTTGGTTGACTAATAGAATGAGACAAAGTTTCTCAGATTTGAGATAAGCAAAGCTAATAAAGATCACTTATCAAAGTAGAACAATAGAGAGATGGCTTGTCAAAAGTGCTCAAGCACTTACAACAATCAATTGACTAAAGCCGAGCAGTGAGCAAGAAGCTCAATAAGCAAGTAGCTAGAGAGGTAACCGTGATGCGACAAGTGATCAAGAGTAGCATTTGTTGAGCTCAAATCCAATAGTTTTAGCCCATTTTTTTTTTCAGTCTAGAACAAATCTAAGCATGTAGGCAACAAGCTAGCTTCAGGTAAGAACATAAAAAGACACTCTACGAGAGGTTAAAGTGCAAGTTTAGCAACTCCAGATTGCAATAGCAATAAGATAGCAAAAAGATTCTGGGCGACACTTTCCAGGCAGACAGGGTGATATTTCTCAGTCGGGCGATACTTCACCTTAAACCAAGCGATAGACCTCAATATACTAGAGCGACAGACTTCAGACAAAGCAAGTGATAGACAGTAGGCGCAAACTATCGCGCGATATTTCTCAGTAAGGCACGCGATACTATTGTAGATTTGTATGACTTTTTGACCAGTGAACATAAAAGTCTCAGTTTTGAAGCGTTTTGATCAAGTTCAAAGGTTGGATAGTGCAATTTTTTAGTTTGACAAGCAGTAACAGTAGATAAGAGATAGGTTTGAAAATAGTATAAGATCAAACATGTCATAGAACACTTGAAACAAGGGCAAAAGCAACCTTGCCAAGACAAGCACTTGTGATATTAAAATAGAGAGCCTTATGAATGCTACCGTTTGTTTGAATGTTGAGGATGTTTACACCGGTATAGCACAATCGAAGACAATTCAAGCAATTACTACCTAGAAGGACAAGGCTCATTACTTAGCAACTTGGCCCACAACTTGATGCTCCCTTACCTCACACCAAGTGGTTGCCCACAAGAGATATTGGCATTGTCGTGGAAGTGTCAAAAACACAACCAAAGGAACACACATGGTGAGTGTCTTGGGGTGATCTGGGTAAATCCACTTGGATCAATCCTTGCACCAAGAACCTAAGCGGCTAAAAGAAGGTGGCCTCTATCTAATGGTTCGTAGTAAGGGCTTCCATTCATAACACCTCTCTTGCTCCTCATAAAGGACTAGGACCTCGCGGCCTCAAGAGTACCATAAGCATTCTTGCTCAATGCTTTCCCCATGGTCACAATCCCATGAGCTACTAACATCAAGTGAAGACAAGTGTTATGTCTACCAAGGTTTTGTGTCCTTGATAGCCTTGAGATTATAGTGAGTTGGAATCACTTGCCACCAAGGAAAATGATGACAAGGTTGTCCCCACTTGGGTCATTCCTCTTGATTGCTCAAGAGCAGGCCCGCTAAAGGATCCTTATACTAAACAAAAAGTGGATTAACTCTTGAGGTTCAAGGTTTTTGGTTCACCACAAGGGTGAAGAGCATACTCCCCTATCTCAAGAATCTCTTCCAAACACACCAAGCAAAGATTCAATTACTCCCTTGCTTTCAAAATCCCAAGATGGGTCAAGACTTCTGTTTCACCACAAGGGTGAAGAGCATACTCTCCTACCACCTCAAAATTTCTACAACAAGGTATTAAGTGCCTATGAAAGGAAACAACTAGTATATGCCGCACTTAATAAAGAAAGCAATTAAACAAGCACTTGATTTGGTTTTTATGCTTAGGGCAGCCCTGCAAAAACCATTAGTAGCCCTCTTCGACATGTGATTTTAGCAAATTTCAAGCAAGAAGCACCTACAACCACAACTTGTTAGACCAACAAGAGTTAGGAGAATCAAAATCCAAAATCTAACAATGATTAGTACATGAAAAATCAGATAATCTGCAAAAATAATTGATCAAATGATAAAATCTGAAAATGAAACCATCATGGTTGGATTAGGCTCGGAAAGACCTTTCCAACGATAGATCACACTTAAAATTTTGATAGCTAACAACCCAAAACTTGCAAGATAGATAAAATAGCCCAAAAATAGCTCACTATCGGGTACAGACACAGTACAGACACCAGTATCGCGCGATACTGGTGTCAGTATACTGGGGCGATACTTTTTAGTCTGCACGATATTTCGCCTTATACCAGGCGATACTTCGCCCGACACCAGGCGATAGAATTCACAATAGCCAGGCGATACTTCTGACAGGCGAAGTATCATGCGCGCATATAGAGAAGTATCACGCGATACTTCTAGAAAGTATCATACGATAGTCTGAGAAAAAAAATAGAGACCAAAAATTAAGCTAAATACTTACCGAAAAATTGACGAAAAATGATGAAAATGCAGAAAAAGAAGGGACAAAGCTAGTCTACTCTGCCCCACGGTGGGCGCAAAAAATGTGTGCTATAATTGTGTCACACTTCTATGAATCATTACATGTAAGGAAACTCAAGAATGAGCCCTCACAAATCAATCCATAGCTCCCTAGGCATGGAGTGCAAGGGTTTTTAAGAATGCTCTCAACTAGAGCTATTTAGCCTATAACCTTGCTAGTAAACCATGCAATGGGAGATTCAATGAAGACAAGGGCAAGAATGCCAATATCCTCAAGAATCAAGAATGAAAATGCAATGCAATTCTATGCTAGAAATGGAAATGCAAGCTAAGCTATGAAAGGAAATATGCAAGTGTTACAACCCAAGCTAATTAATCTATGTGAGCTAATCTAGAGCATAGAAATGAAGCTAATCTAAGAAAGCATAAATATGAAGATAAGCTAAGAATGCAAGAATGAGATATAGAATGCAAGAATGAGATGTAGATGCTAAGAATGCTCCAAATCTTCAAAAGCTCTAAAGTGACCTAGAAATCATGCAGCATAAAGTTAGCATAAAAAGTTGGGGATCTAGAATGAAGAAGAGAGCTCTGCTTTTAAAGGAAATGAGGAGGAATGGACCATGGAGATTAAGAGGCAAAAGATTTAATCAACGGTGGAGCTTAAAAGAAGAGCAATCCATGTGCACAAGTATCCTCCAATGGAAAAATAAGAGTTGACTTTTGTGTCCATATGAGACAAAAAGTATTTTTTCCCTTTTTTTAAAATAAGAATAAATGCTTTATTTGTGCAACTTAGGATAAGAGGAAAAGTGGGGGTTTTTTATTTATTAAAAGGGGAGGGAATATTCCTTTTAATAAATAAAGACTTAGGATAAGATGGTTAGCCCATAGAAAATAATCAAATAAATGATAGAGCTAGGATTTGATCAAGAATAAGCAATTGTTGATTTAGCAAAAGAGGCTAATAGTCTAGATGACCATTTTTAGGTGTATACACTAGTCAATAGAGACAACCCTAAAAAATGATACACTAAACATTAAAGATGAACAAAAACACAATTAAAACTTTAAATTAGCACACATGCACACATGGTGTCATGGAGTAAACAATGTTGATGGGAAAAAAATGTAGAGTTTGCACGAAAAAATATTGCTAACAAATCATAATGATAATGGTTTGATTTCTTTCCCATAGCCTTCAGTGGGTGAGAAAAAATAACAGTTCTATGATAAAATATCCATTTGATATAAAAAGAACAAGGACAAAACAAAACCCATAGGAATTCAGAGAGATGTGTTCATCAAGGGATGAAAAAGAAAAGCAGTGAAAAGGCAAAAGAAACATATTGTTCTTTTGTCAATGGTGTGTTTGTCCTGGAGAACCCTATCAAGAAATCCATTTCTACTTCTACAAGAAATATACAAAATCCTCTGTGTAAAATAGTTGAAACCCTGACTGATGCAGATGATGGAGATCTAACGTTTGCTTCTCATCAACTGTATAAAAAATTTCATACAAAGATTATAAAACAACTACTCACAAAAGGTTTACATTGTTACTAACCTTTGTCATGGTTGGATATATTGTTATTAGTTGAAAGTAAATACCTGACACACAACATCTACATAGTTAAAATGAGTGTTTGTTTTTGAATAAGGTAAAAATAGGTTTTGAATGGAACCCGAAACCATTTACATCAAAGCAAAATGATAAAGCATTAAAGTTTTTCAAAATGATATGCCTGTTGGAAAGAACAGAGTAGGACCCAAAAAAACACTAGAAATGATAACAAAAGCAAAGAAAATAGATCTAGCAACACTACCAGTAGCACCCAGCAACGAACATGACAAAACTAATTGCTTATCATTTTGTCCGCCTTCTTCTTCAGCTCCTCCATCTTCTAGATAGCTTTTTTCAGGTCCTTAGGCTTCTCAGGGATCTTCCTCTAAATTTGCCCTTCGGTTCTAGTACCTAGGCTTGCACTCCCGGCATTGTCATCAATAGTTATGGTCGTATTTTCCAGCTGGTTTTTCTCCAGGTAGTTATGAAGCATATTCAGGTTGATGACAACTGCATTGAGTCCTTCATTGTTGTGGCTCAAGACTTCATTAATCATTTTCCCATTGTTGCTAACTTTGACCTTAATTTCCTTCACCTTGTTGTCAATGATTTTGTTGATCTCGACAGTTATCTCCTCCTTCCAGCTTTTATTGTTTACCTTATCTAGAATCTTGTTCTCCAGCTTCTCCAGCTTCATATTCAGGGTTTCCGTAGTTTTCTCCAGAGAATGAAGGTGCAGCTTAATCTCCTGTATCTCCTGATTGATCTAGTCCTAAGGAATACTCTGACCTTCATCTTTGTTAACCTTTTCCATGTTTGTAGCATCCTCTAGGGGAGCGGTGAAATCATCTTTTTGACTTTTTTCCTCCTCAGTGGCATTTTGATCAGTACTAGCACCCGTATCTTTTTGTTTCTCCTCTTTTTCATCAATGACAGGGAAATTTTGACCAGTTTCAATTTCCTCTTCATCCCACCCCTCTAGAAAGCCCAAAGAGTCCTCCTTAAGGGGTTCCCCATCATCTTTACTAGCCAAGTCTAAACCTTCCTCATTATCCAAGTGGGCATCATTTTTTTCTTCTTCAGTAGGGAGGTCCAAGGTTTCATTCTTTACATCCTCAGTAGGGGAGACCTAGACCTCATCATCCTCCTCCTCAGCCCTTCCCTCTTCTTTTTCATCCACCTCTTCTTCTTTCTCCTCTTCAACCCCTTCCTCATCTTTTTCATCATCATGGTAGTCCCCATCTTTCCCATCATCCTCTTCCTCCTTCTCATCCTTAGTTATGACAATCATGTCCTCTTCCTACTCAATGCTACCAAGATCCATCTCCACATTTTCTTCCTCGTCATTTCCCATTTGCAGAGAATTAGGGCTTTTTTCCTTTGATTCATCTTCGCTGCTATCGAAACTTTTTACTTTCTTTTTCTTCCTCTTTTTACCATCTTCTTTACTACAGTCATAAACTTTTTCCTTGTTTTTCTTTCTTTTTTTGTTGGATTCGGCCTTTCTATCCCCCTCAATAGTTTCTAAAGTTTTACCTTTGACCCTTTTAGGAATAGGGTCTGGGATAATATCTCTGGCATAGTCAGAAATAAGGAGGATCAACCCCTCATGTAACATAGGGTTATTCAGCTTCTTCCTATGCTCAGTGATGCTACTACTCAAGGAGCTCAAAAGAAAATACGAGAAGGAGATCCTCTTGTTATGCCTGAAGTGGTTAACTAGGATGAAATGCAGGTTGTAGATTTTGGAATAGCGCCCATCAAGCGTGAAATACTCTATCATTACTTTCAACATTTTAGCCCATAAATCCTTAATCTTAGTGATATCAACATAATCCCCCTTCCCTTTAGTCATGAGGGCCTTTTCATCAATAGTTTTGGGGAACAAGTTAAAAGCTTCAGTACCAAGCCTATAGTTACCTCTATGGAAATGGGTTCCCTCCAGGGATAAGCCCGTTATCTCAACCATAAGATTAAGAGTAAGGGTGAAAGATTTACCCCATAAATTTACTTTCCCTCTAACCCAGCCCTCAGAGAATAAGGAAGTCACCTATTTTTCATAGTCGTGGAGCTTCTCGATATATTGAGAGACCCCACCCTTTTTCAGCTTCTTCCAAATTTTCTTATCTTTCCTCCATTTGTCACAGTCAGCCGACTCCTCTCTTCTCAGACCGCCTCCCATTTTTTATTTTCTTCTACTGTCCTGGCTCGGCTCCTTGCTACTAATCTTCTTCTTACTGCAATGTTTTCTTATGTTATCATGCTTATTTGAATTAACTCAGGCACCGTAGATCATTAAAATCAAAATAATTATCCCACACTTCGCATTACATGCAGCCTTCCTCGAGAATTGTTTCATCCTTGTCATCATAATATTAAGTGACATGCCCTTCATTGTGATTAATTTTATCAAATATGATTAGACTCATGATCTCGGAGTTAAGATTCTCTTCCCCTCTCCAAGATTTGATGATGTCACTTTGGGTACCTTTGTTAAGTAGCCTGTCCGCCAGCTTATTACCTTCACGATAAATATGGGTGATGTGGCACTCTTCAAAGGTGATGAGAAACATTTTGATTTTCTTTATTATATGGGCTATAGTCCAAGAACACTCCGCTTTCCCTTTAATATAGTTGACAATATTGAGGGAGTCACCCTCAAGCCAAAGTTTTGTGCAACCCATTTCTTTGGCTAGAATAACCACATAAAGTGTCACCTCAGCCTCCCCCATGTGGTTATTTTGAGTCTCCAGCGGAACCGCTATAGCCCCAAGGCAATTTCCAGCCCAGTCTCTTATGAGGCCTCCCTCTCCAGCTCTTCCAGGGTTTCCTCTAGCAGAACCATCAAAATTCCCTTTTGACCAACCCCAGGGAGGAGCAGACCACATGACATTGTCTCTAGGATTCGATTCATTTATGCTCCTCAAGTTCTCCCAAGAAATGGATATATCCTTCTGAAGGCTAGTATTCTAGGAGTTGCAATCCTTTCTACCACTACTTCTATAGTTCTCCATTAAACTTCTAGTAACAGAGTTAGCTATCAGGAGGGGAGTAGCTTTTTTATCTCTGAATATTCTGTTGTTCCTCTCCTTCCATATCTACCAAGTAAAATGAGGAAAGACAAGTTTCCAGAGGATCCTAGCATTTTTATCATAAAAAGGGCTCTGCCATTGCTGGAAAAAGTCCTGGATATTCTGAGGTTTGACCCACTTCAGATTCAGAGACAGAGTAATGGTGTCCCAAACTTTTCTAGCAAAGGGGGAAGTGTATCATCAAATGGTTGCACGACTCAGCTACCTCACAACACATGATACATATATTTGGCATTTGGAAGCCTCTTTTCATAAGGTTATCCATAGTAAGGATTTTATTTTGTACAAGCAGCCAAAAAAACATGTTAATTTTAGGGGTGAGATCTTTATTCCATACCTGAGAACAGAAAGGTGAATCTCTGGAGGGAATGAGAAGAGTGGAAGCAGAAGCAAATGAGAATTTACCAAAGATAGTAGGCCCCCATATCAATTCATCACACTCATTATCTCTAATAAACTAGTTATTCAACTGTTTATTAACCTCTTTAAGTCTTATGTCCCTCAACCCCTAGTCAATCCATTCTTCATTTATCCAATAGTCACTCACAAGGAGCCTAATAAAATCTTTGCATTCCTGAATCATAGAGCTCCACTCCTCAAACTCTATGAGGGGCTTGTCCAGGATCCATTTATCATCCCATAAGAGAATTTTCTTGCCATTTCCCAACTTCCATCTAGCCCCTTTATTGATAAGTTTCTGACCCTTACTTATACTGTTCCAAATAAACGACCCCTGGATGTCATTAGAGGAGTGGAGGGTGCTTTCTAAAGAAGTGAGATGGTATTTGCTTTTGATTATTGTGTTCCATTCTTTCCCTTCTTCAAAGATCCTCCAGCATTGTTTTGCTAGAAGAGCCTTATTGGTAATAGAGATATTTCTGATGCTCAGACCCCCCAGCTTCTTAGGCTTACAAACCTTCTCCCAAGC
Organism: Chamaecyparis obtusa; assembly: GCA_027943335.1. Classification (NCBI taxonomy): domain Eukaryota; kingdom Viridiplantae; phylum Streptophyta; class Pinopsida; order Cupressales; family Cupressaceae; genus Chamaecyparis; species Chamaecyparis obtusa. Next base: position 177,464 of record BSBK01009214.1, read on the forward strand.
CACCAGGTTAAGTCTCTTCTTCTCTTCCACACTAGTCCAAAGGAAAATGTTTTGGATTTTTTCAATAAGATCCTTATACTTTAGAGGAATTTTGAAAAGACTAAGAGCATAAACTGGGAGATTTTGAAAAGTGGCCTTTAACAATTGAACTTTTCCAGCTTGGCTAAGAATCGTCCCTTTCCAGCCCACTAGTTTATTGTGGAATCTATCAAGAATTTCATTCCAGAAATTAGCCTCCAGTTTTGAATACAACGACAGCCCTAAATAGGGGGTAGGAAGCCTTCCTATCTTACAACCAAGGATGGAAGAGATTTTTTTCATTCTAGCTTCAAGAGTGTTGAAGAAATATAGAAAGATTTTTTCCCAGTTTATGAGTTGACCAGTTGCATTGGAGTAAACATTTAGAAATTTTTTGATGTTCCTCACCTCTTTAACTGTAGATTCCCCCATGAGTATCATGTCATCAACAAATTGTTCGTGAGAACATTTTGTCTCCACTGAAGAAGGTTGCAGGCTAGAAATCAGCCCTTGATTAACTTGGTTTTTGATGTATCTCCCAAGACTTTCAGCCATAATAGCGAAGAGGATTGGGAATATAGGGTCTCCTTGTCTCAACCCCCTAGAAGGTCTAAAGAATGAAGACAAGCCACCATTCACAATCACAAATGAAGACACCGTAGTTACCAGTTGCATGATAAGTTTAATCACTCCTTCATCAAAACCAAAAGCCTGAAGAATTTTGGAGAGCAGCTCCCAATCCACTCTATCATAGGCTTTGGATAAGTCAAGCTTCATCAGGAAGCCATGTTTCCTTGATTTCTCTAGAGAGTGAATATTCTCATGAACCACCATGATAGAGTCCAAAATTTATCTCCCTAGGACAAAGCCATTTTGTTGCTGCGATATGAAGCGAGGGAGAATCTGTAATAATCCAGAAGTAAGGATCTTTGACATAATATTATAAAGAGAATTACAGAGGCTGATAGGTCTAAAGAAGTCTATTGCATTAGCTCCCTATCTTTTCGGGATAAGGGCTATAAATGTAGAGTTGAGTTCTTTGAGAATAGATTTAGCTCCATAAAATTCTTGCACTGCTCTGCACACATCTTTCCCAATGATATTCCAGAAGGTTTGGAAGAAGAACATTTGAAATCCATCTAGACCAGGAAACTTTTCTCCTTCAAAAGAAAGAATAGCCCTTTTAATTTCATCATCCTTTGGGATAGATTTAAGATACTCATTATCCTTAGAGTCCAAAAGAGAGGGAATGGAATTTAGCAGGGATAGTTGATTCTCTTGGTTTAGCTCTTGCTCTTTGGAAAGGAGAGAAGAGAAATAGCCCATCATTTCTCTTCTTATATCCTCCTCTTTAGTGACAGTACCTCTGGTAGTGACAAGAGAGTCGATTCTGTTCATAGCTTTGTGCTTCATCACTATTAGGTGGAAAAATCTAGTGTTCTTGTCTCCCACTTTCAGCCAAAGGGATCTAGATCTCTGTCTCCAAAAAGTTTCTTCTTTCGAGATGATATTGTGATAGTCAACAAGAACAAGGTTTTCCTCTCTTCTACTTTCTTCAATCATCCCAAAAGTTTGAATTTTATCTTGAACTTCTTTTAATTCAATTTGGATCTTATTTTTAGATTGGAATATATCACCAAAGACATCCTTATTCCATTGTTTAACTCTCCCTTTGATATTCACCATTTTTTTTGCCACCTAGTACATAGCTTTCCCTTCCACTTTAATGTTCCACCATTCCCTGATTCTATTTTCAAAGTCTGGATGAGCCAGCCACATTTTTTCAAGTCTAAAGGGGGGGTGACCTTTCCCACTGAAGGAACTAGCAAGAAAGGAAATGGGGTAGTGATCTGATCTAATACAGTTAAGAGAGAAAAGAGAGAGAAAAATTATCAAACCATTCATAAGAGAGCAGAACCCTATCAAGCTTAACCTTGATCAAGTTAGCTCCCACTCTCCTGTTAGACAAAGTGTAATCAATACCTTCAAGATCAACATCTAGTAGGCCTTCATTACTTATAAATTCCATAAGGTCCACTCTACTTTCCACTTGAGTGTTGTTTCCACCTTTTTTTTCCATTTCTTTTAGAAGAGTGTTAAAGTCTCCCATCATCATCCAATTATCATCTGGAAAGTCTTTCTTGAGCTCATGAATTTTTTTCCAAAGTTTAAGTCTACCTGATTTAGTATTAGGGGCATACACATTTATCAAAGACCAGGCAAAGTTTTCCTTAATACTGCAAACTTTGACAACCATGAAGTGTTTATCCTCTCTCAGAAGGGAGTAGTGAAAACACTTAGAGTTCCAATAAGTAGCCAGACCACCAGAAGCCCCTTCCGAGTCACTACCTAGCTTCTCACCATTCTTCAGCAAATTGATTTTAGCTATTTTGTCTTTAACCATTTTAGTTTCTTGAATTAACAAAATGTCAGGATTAGAATCTCTAACTGAGTTCCTAACAATATCTTTTTTATGAGGACTATTGAGACCTTGAATGTTCCAAGATAGAATCTTCATTTAAAGTTTGGAGGGCAGACTTGATCGATGGTGAGTTGTCTTCCATCGGCTATGTTCTGTTTTGCTTCCATCTCCCTCTGCTCTTTTTCAGAAGCTCTTCCCCTCTCTCTTTTGGGTGTTCTGGTATTCGCCTTTTGTTATTGTCCTCTAGTTTGGACTCCTCCTATTTTGATTTGTCCTCCCTTCTTGCTAGATTTTGATGCCAAGCATCCTATTGAATCCCTTGAGTTATTTTTTTCCAGCTAAGGGGGTCTGGTTTTTGTTGGTTTCCATCTAGGGGCCAAGTCCTTTTCCTGCTAGAGATTTTTTCTTCTTGACTTGTATCCAAGGGCTCTTATTTTGCTCTACTTCTACTATTTCAGAGTCCTCAAATAGTCCTTTGAGCTACTCCTGCCTTGCACCAGAGTCAGGAGGTATAGCATTTGAAGCTTCGCTACTATTATGTTCTTGCTCTTTCAAATTTTTTCCTGATTCTTGAAGGCCCGGTTGGGGGTCTCTCCCTTTTGGGGAATCCAGATTGTCTTCCACCCTTGATATCATCTGGGGATCTATTTCATTTGAAAGATCAAAGGTCTCCTCAAGAGAAATAGTCTCATTATCCTGCGTGTTGGTATTCACAATAGGAACTATTGTTTACTTCTGTATTTATGTATCTTCTTTCTCCATTTGAGGAACTTCTTGCATCTCCTCTGAGTTAGGGCTAGGGATTTTTTGTGAGTTATTGTATTACAGAATCAAATGAATCAATCTACACAATAAAAATAGCATTCCAAGATGGTTGATAAAATTATTTGAAACACAGTTAACTGAAGAATGCAGAGAGAGCAGGAGTGTAAGATGGGTTTCTCCAAAAATTGATTAAAGTAAATTATATATGATGTGCACAATTGCTTATGAGACCCATATCCAAATACAAGGAACCAAAGGGCAACCTTTACCTTTGGGGCTAAATATTCTTCTCAAGAAGTAGGGATGTATGATCGTGCCTAAGCTTTAAAGCCTTCAATCAAAGCATAAATGTCAATCAAGCAATGCATGAAAAACAAGTTATGTTGTAGTGCAAATTTTCAAGTAGAACAAGCATTTTCTAGACAAGAACAAAGGATTTTCATTAGTAAATAGCAATCCATAATGAGTAAGCAGTGAGATTCATTCAAGAAACAACAATAAATAGAAGGTTGCTCATTAAGAATAGTAGATAGATGATAAAGAAGTGTATTCAAAAGTGGAACAATAGGATTTATCAAAGAAAAGTGGGTATCATGGTTCTAAACATCAAGATTTATATGAGAAACATCAAGTTTCATGATAAGAGGTGGGGTTTAAAGCTAAACCCACATTCTCTAAATACATTAATGGTTTCCTTTGTTATAAGATCTTCATGCTTTAGATAAGGATTATTTTCTAAGCTCTCATTTTTTAAGACAAAGATTAATTTTCTTGATACGGTAGATTCATTCAATGGGTTTTTCACCAATTCATGGTGTTCATTATTCTAACACTAGACATCATTGTCCTTGGAATAATCTCATTGTTTCAAAGATATGAGATCTTTTCATTGCTATCAAAAAATATATCTAAACATGTGTTTAAGAGGAGAGTATTCACGATGAAAAAAATAGAGATCAACAAGATCATAACAGTCAAGGATAGCCAAATGCTAGGAATAAAGAGCAGACATCCATGACAAGAGTGAGTGACACTCATAAGGTGTTGAAAGTGATGCAACAATGATCATAGAAATATGCAGCAATAAAAATCAATTTCATGGAGACAAATGTGGTCAAAGACAATAAATACTAGCTCAAGGCAAGCAAGGAGCATCTTAGACCACTAAAAACAGAGCTATAAAATATTTTGATAGTCATCCAAAAAAAGAAAAATGATAAAAAGAAATGCTACACAAGAGTAGATGGAAAATATTGTGACATGAAAATATCAAGGGCAATGTCCAGCCATAAAATGAAGATTAAAATGATGATTTCAAATATGTTGAAGACAAAAACATTGATTCATTGTAATAGTGATATCAATAGTGTTTTAAGATAGGTATGCACCTCTATGACAATGAGATATCAATAAAAGACAACAATGTTCAATAGAAGTTACTGCTATGACAAGAAAGGTCATTTATATTACAGAGATCTTGAAGATGATAAGAGTATTTAGGAGCATAGTTATGAAGAGTCGTGACAAAAGGAAAACAACTAAGAAATTAAGACAATATCAAGGGCAAAAGGATGTTCAATAGAGTATGAGGTCTTGTGAATATGATAGTGGTAAGAAAGAGATACAAAAGGAAAGAAAGAGATACTCCAAATTTTCTAGATACACAAAGAAACTAAAAATTCATTGGCTAGGACCTAAGATTACAAATGAAATTCCCCAGCAAAGCATACAAAATGCAAGATTTACAAGGTGACTTGTTACCTACACACTTTAACGGTAACAAATTAAAACTTCATCATTCATAATCAATTAAAAAACTCATAAGAAGGTAGCTATCTAATACAAGGGAGTAGGGAAGTAAAAGAGGTAGGAAGAAACATGGGAATGAGTCATTCAGAGGCAGCTAATAATTTTTCATCTAGATTTTTAGGCTTAAAGGTAAGTGCTTTATAAAAATTATAATTTGACAACATGCACACACTATATATATATATCTTCCTAGGTCAATAGGTATGTGATAAAACTTAATTGGTATGCATCTTCTTTTTATATTTAAGATATACCAAAATAATGCAAGATGGTCATTAGACCAAGTTTAGACTTAACTTTAATTTTGACTATCTAAAAGTGAACATAAGTTGAGTATAGGCTGACATTATATATTGTCATCTCACCTAAAAATAATCACCCAAGACTCTAAATACATCACCATTCAGACAATTTTACCTCCCTATATGCAATATTAACATATGAAGGTGATGAATGAAAATATATATAGGGCATCTCTATCCTTAATGAGTGAGATAAACTTGTAACCTGAACATTATACAACACATTAAATAAAACTTATCAGTAACAGTGTAGACATAAAATGAAGATTAAAATAATGATTTAAAATATGTTGAAGACAAAAAACATTGATTCATTGTAACAATGTATATCAACAGTTTTTTAAGATAGGTATGCACCTCTATGACAATGAGATATCAATAAAAGACAACGATGTTCAATAGAAGTTATTGCTATGACAAGCAAGGTTATTTATATTATAGAGATTTTGAAGATTATAAGGGTAGTTAGGAGCATAGTTATGAAGAGTCATGACAAAAGGAAAACAACTAAGAAATTAAGACAATATCAAGGGCAATGATGAAAATACTAAAAGTATGTGATAGCTATTAGAAAATATATAAATTAGATGAAAGAAATTTTTACACAAATGTTTCTAGTATAGGAGTTCTTATGATAGATTTTCACTTTTATTAGCTTTCATCATATGAATGAATTTCTAGGTTGCATTGCTTGTGAAGAAAATATGTGTGATTTTGGTAAACTTACTATTGGTAGTTGGGTAAGAATGACACCTAGCATCAAATGGAGGATGATTGGGTTAATCTACAAGTCCATGGAAAATACTGTCATTTAGAGGGACTTTACATGAATATTAGGTCCTAGATGATATGTACCATTATAAAAACTAAAAAAATAAAGTGACAGTTGTGTACTAGAAAAAGTACTTTCATAGGGTTAGTATGGTAAATAAATGAATAAAATAACTAAATTACCACAAAGAATAAGCTATTTTAACAAATAAAGAACAATTAAGCACTCTATGGATCTCTATTTAGGGATGCTAATGCAAAGCTCTCAGCAAGCTTCCATTAGTGACAGTCCTAAAATGAGAATGAATGATAAACAAAGCTAATAGGTCAATTCCAAAATGAAATTAAGCCTAGTTAACTCTAAATTTTCCTTTCTAGCTCTAATTTGCAAGAGGTTTGATGCTATTCTCAGATTTGTGGATGATTAATGAGTGAATTAAGCCTTGCTTTTATAGATTTTGGCAAGGGTAGGGGGTGTAGTTGAGTTGATCAAGGTTAGGTGAGAGTTGAGTCCATGGTTCCACCTTTGGAGACCATTTAAATATTTTGTCCTCAAAGCTTGGGACAAGAAGACAAAATGAGTGGACAAGATGTATTCTCCAACTAAGCAATTGAGATTCGATTTAAGCTTGATCCATGTGAGCTTGGTCCTTAATTCCTATTGGTTAATTCATTTTCCTCCCATTTGGTGGTTGAGAGAAAATAGGAATTAATTAATTGAATTTATTTAATTTGTTTAGCCATGTGTACCCCTTGAATGGGTTGATTTGATTTGATTTAATTTAATCTATACAATTAATTAGATTAATTATACAATTTATTGATTAATCATGATTTATTAGGTTTAAATTAATTTATTGACTTTTGATTTTCAATAAAATTTGGATTAAGGTTTAATTGCAATTTATCTTTGATTTTTACTTGATTTGATTTAATTGTATTTTAATTGCATTGATTTTTGTCTTGATTTCTCACTTAAATGATCTTGTCCAATTTTTGGTGATTATAAATGCCCCTCTTTGAGTCGACATGCGAAGCATGTCGATTCAAAGAATGTCTTGATTCAACTGATATAAGGTCCTGATTTCATTGATGATCAATTTTGATGTTTAGTATAAGATGTAGATTTTGAAGAAGTTTGATTAAATTTGATGTCTCGATGGTCGACTTGATGATAGTTTGTTGATATGGTACTTGGTTCGATCTGATTTGATATATGATGCCCCTTTCCATTGATAAGAAAAAATATTTTTGGTAAAAGATTATACTCTCAATTTGATGGTCGTGTCCCTGATTCGATGATATTGATGTCATCCTGATTATCCGAGTGTATGCCCCCTCAGAAATGAAATGAAGTTTGATCATTGTTTGAAAAAGTTGACGGTTTAGGTCATTTTGCATTAATTAGGTCAATTTATAATGAATTTCAATTTTATTTCTGATAATGAATTTGCGTTCATGTGATGATAAATGCCCCTGATTTGGCCGATTTGGTGAAAATTTTGGGTCCCTAGTCATTTTCTGGTCAAAGATGCCCTTTTTAGGTCAAAATGGCCTATATAAAGGGGTAAAAAGTCAATTTTACTATTCATTTTCACTTTCCTCTTTGACTTTTATCTCTTACTCTCTCTAAGCTAATTATGATGGTTATCCCGATCTGAGAGCACTAATTCGAGCGTGGGTGACAATATCATCGGCCACCAACCTATGGACCTCCGTTAAGTGCCTAATCAACTTACTTTTGAATTTAAAGCATTTAATTTCAAAAATATTGAATTTTTCATGCCAAAACCCTCTTTTTTTTCATTTTTCAATTAAAATAGCGCTTTTAATCATTTTAGTAGCGTGTTTACACTTTTTTTAGCGCTTCCACACATTTAAATAGCACTTCCACACTTTGAAATAGCACTTTTACACGTAGAGATTAGGGCCTCTTTCGCTTTCAAATTTTTGTTTAGCGCATATAATGTCTTTTGTGCTTTTGATGTTTTTATTAGTGCGTACAATATTTCCTTTAGTGCTTTCACCTTAGAACAATGCTTTTAATTTTTTAGATAGCGCTTTTAATCTTTTGAGTTGCGCTTTTTCTTTTTAGTGCTTTTACCTTGTTAGGAAAATTTGCAAATGACTTAGTTAGTTTTCCAAACCGTTCATTGTCATCAATCAATTGATTGGCTTAGGTAAGAAACCTGATTTGGTAGCGAGTCATAGGATGTTAGTAAGAATCAATTTAGTTTGAATATTTGATTGTCAATCTAAATTTAGATGATGGGTAATGATAAATTTTCCATCCTCTCTAAATAGAATCAGGAAAATTGATTGTGGTTTGATATTTTGTAAATGTTTGATTGACTTTGGATGATTCAAAAGATAACTGATTTCAAAACTGATGTGATTTAACTTGCTTTTTGTAGGTCGTGATTAAGTCACTAGCCGTTTGAGGCTTGTATCCTTTACCATTCAGCATGATCGATGATCTGAGCACTCCAGATCATCGACACATAGGCAAATGTGGTTTGTCTTTCTTGCTTGTCCTGCCTCTATTCCAAGTGAATCAAGGATTGATCACAGCTATGGCAAAGAGGTGGCACTCTGACCATAATACCTTCCACTTATCGATGGGGGAGATGACTGTCACCCCCGAGGATGTGTATTGCATCCTCTGCATTCCTACTCGAGGAGAATTAGTTTTCTACGACCAAGTTTATGATGGCACAGAGTGTCGGCGGGTGTTCCAAGACCCCACGATCGGTGATGACCATATCGAGTGGTCCCAGTTTCATTCATTTTTGGTTCTACCAGCTCTTTTGGGTGCACTGATTGGAGGTTTCCTCATGCTTGATCACTGAGGGCATGGATTTGCAGTCAGTTGGGGTCACATATTAAAGGACCTGATGGCTTAGCCCCGACGCTTTGATTGGGGTTCTTGCATTTTGGCATAGCTTTACCATGAGCTACACATAGTAGTTTATTAGTGCTCTTTGACTCTCTCTATGGGAGTGATTTTTTTACAGTTATGGACATGGGAGAATCTCCCAGTGACTAGGCCAGTTGCAGTGCATCACCGTGATCATGGGTGGTCGTTTGCCTGGATGTACGAGGGCATGGTAATGCAGGCCCATATGGGAAAGTTAGATTATTGGCACTGTGTGATTGATGATATGGATCAGGTGATCTAGCAACCATACATTGGGTGCGAGGTGTGGCCCAAGGATGCTACAGAGCTTCTGTTTATGTGTTTCCCCCGATGGATGATAGATTGCACTCCACACATCATTGAGAGATTTTGCTTTCGGTGAGTGCTATGACAGTATGGTCGTACTTAGGGCAAGTCACAGGGTGTTGCTATGTATGCCTGTGTGCAGGTTGAGAGATCACTATGGGGGCCTATGGTTGATTTCAGGATAGCATGGTAGGAGATAGAGCATCTTGGTCACCTGCCATGGGACATGAGGGATCGTGTGATTAATGCAGGCATGACTAATGAGTACGCATATTAGTTTGATCGGAACCCTTTTCTGAGCTTTATTGATCTAGCTAAGAGGATACCTAGGATTGATGAGGAGTCAGATGATGACAGTGGGGATAGAGGTGGTGGTGGGGATGGAGGTAGGGGTGGTAGGAGATGGGCTCATCTAGGATGACCAGGTCATCAAGCGGCTAGAACAAGCAAAGTGTTGATACCAGTTATTATCGCTGCTCTCATTCCTCATAGGGGTGGTGGTCAGGTGAGGGGTCAAGGTGTGGATAGAATTTTACACCAGGTTTCTATAGATCCTGCAGCCAGATAGGGCTGTCATAGGGTTAGACATCAGAGGTAGGTGGATTCCTAGGTAGCACAGGCTCTGTTAGATCTAGCATAGGCTCCTCCTCTACAAGTTATCCTGCCAGTTGTTCTACAGGCTCCTCCTACTTCTACTTCTATGCCATCTTCTTCATCTCATCCATCTTCTTCTTCTTTTGTTCCATCTTTATCTGTTCCATCTTCTTCCATGCCTCCACCATAGACTCCTCCTGCACAGGCTCCTAGTTTAGAGGCTCCAGCGGCTGCATCAGATGTTCGAACCTTACAGTCAGATGTGTCTGAGATTAAATATCAGGTTAGCCAGCTCAATAGTATGATGCAAGCTTTTATTGCTATTATGAGTCAGCATGGGCTACATGCTAGTTCGAGTATACCTCATGATACTGGTCCTAGTCATGATGGTCCTGATGGTGCTGGTGGTGCTGGTGGTTCAGCTAGTTGATTCATTGTTGTTGAGATGATATACATTCCTTATTCATTGATGTACATGATGATCTCATTTTTTATATCGAGACATTGGACTCTATTCCATTCTTTTGATCTGTTGATGTTCCCTTATGCATTGATACTTGTTGATACTTTGATGGACTTTGATTTCCTGATGTTTTATGATGATATCGTAGGCTTTGATACTTCATTTATGATGATGATACCGTAGACTTTGATTCTCAGTTTAGATATATTTGCTTTATGTAATGTCATCATGTGTTGGACCTCATTTTCCAGGTGATTTACTATGATATGCAGATCTATATGGGTCTATCTCCTATATGCTTTGTTTTATGGTTTTCAGAATGCAGTTTTATGATTTGGATGCACATGTTCTATTTATGCTTAAATGGTTGTCTATATATGGCATAAAATAGGTAAATGGGTGCGATATGAATTGAATGATGTAATTTATGATATATAAATGCATTAGATGATGATGTAATGATTTAATGAATAATGTGATGTAATGATGTTTATGGATATATTTATTTGGATAATATGGATATTTGTAATACATATGAATGTAAGGGATTTATGGTATGCAAATGTGATGGACCTATATGATGTAGTGAATAATGATTATGGATATTTAATGATTAATGATTCTAAATGTTATATATAGATGAATGATGTTAATGAACGTAGATACAATGATATTTAATGTAGGATGAAAATAAATGTATGGATTTTAAATGAATAATGCAATGTGCAATGTTTTTGAATGAACTAAATGATATGCACCTAATGATGAATTTACGTCTATTTGACTGAAATGACTTAATGGATGCAATGAACATTAATAAATGCAATGGTAAATGCACTTAATGGATTTATATGAATGGTTTAAAGAATGCATACTAAATGAGATGAAACTTTAAAATGAATGCAACCTAATGCAATGTTATTTTATGAAAGTTTAATATTTAAAATGAATGCAACCTAATGCAATTAACTTTATGTAAGTTTGATGCAAGCTAATCGTAATGAACCTAGATTTAAAGTGAATGCAAACTAATGCAAAGAATCTAATTGGTACTTTTAGGGTGGAAATTCCTACATGAATGCAATATAACATGGATCTAACAAACGCTCATGAACTAATGTAATGCACCCTTATTTTTTATTTTGGATTTCCAACATACTTGATCACATATAGTTTTTTATGCTTATTTGATTTTTGATTTAACTACACCCCCTTTCTATTTTCCTTTTGCAATTTAGTTTTTAGGCTAAGAAAGGTAAATACGTTAAATGCATTTACTAAGATGTATGCAACTAACTATCACTTTTTTAAAACTAAAATAAAATTTGGAGCTTATATTCATCATTGAGCAGTTTTTGGAATTCAAATTTAGTACAACCATCACTAGTTCAACCATGATGATATGAATACTTGTTTCACCTCTTTCATTGCTTTCCCATCCTATGGTACGACTTTCACTTATTGAAGTCAATCATGAAAGTACAAATACTGATTTTGTCAGATTCTATGTTGCAAGTGGATTTTGGTATTATGATATTGAACATCAAAATATCCAAGGTATCCTTTTGCGTAAACAAACAAAAAAATTAGTTTCATCATATGTACAAGTCCTCAATGATTCTTTGATGATCACATCCTTAGATGAATAATACATGTTTTAAAACTTTGATCTTAAGACAGTCATTCAAAAATAAAATATCATGCTTTCATGATAGCTTGTCTAGTTTAAAAACTTTCATCGATTCGCTAGAAAGACATGATTTCATCAATCAAGTCAACACTTTTGGAAAAAAATTTCAATGTTTTTCAAATCCATATTTCAAACCTAGTTCCATCCATTTCATACTTTTAATCTTGATAAAGATAGGGTCGTGTAAGATCTTGGATCAAATTTCACATTTGGTTCAACTTGGATTAGAGTTAGGATTTGATTGAGAGTTTCACTTGTGTTTTGATGAATTGATTCGATGACTGATTAAAGTTTGATTTTGATGAATCCTTCCTCCTTTAGAGTATATTTCCTCCAGTTTGATATGATTACACTTGTGGGACTTGGGACAATTTGCAGATTAGGTGACCAAAATCCTTAGGTACTTGCAAATGCAACTGTGGGGTTTTATTATGTAATATATACAAATGTTGGCGAATGCAACATTTACAAGGATGGCAGTTAGGCATACGACTGACTTGGACTTTCAATGGCACTTGTTTACCAAGTTTTCACCGATTGAATGGATCTTTCTTTGTTTTTCTATTTTTAAAGCTCTTTTTCCTTTTTTTGCTACCAAGGTGCCTATTTGCTAGGTTTTCACCAAGGCACTTTTTCTCTTTTCTGATTTTTTTGTATTTTTTCTTTTTTCAATTTTTTTCTCATATCATCAAGGAACCTATTTGCTAGGTTTTCACCAAAAAAACATTTTTTTGAGGATCATATATGAATGTTTTTGGCTTTCTTCATGCTCAATTTTTTACTATTTTTTATCTTTTTTGTAATTTTGATTTGTTTGTTCTTTTCTGTTTTCAATGTTTTTGGTATTTTCAAGATCTCTTTTAACTATATACAATAAATAGGATGCTTTCTCATCTGATATTTCTGATACTCTTTCTCTTTATACTCTTTCATCTGCTTTATGTGTAGAACCTTTTTAGATGAATGCTATTGATAGGCTCTTGCAACTCTTCTCCATCATAATCAGCTAATTTATAGGTGCCTATCCCAAAAGATGAAGTGATCACAAAAGGTCCTAACCAGTTTGCTTCCCATTTTCCTTTCTTTTCTCTTGTTGCTTGATTCTTGAGATTTTCTCACAAAACTAAGTCACCTATTTGGAATGTTCTTGACTTGATATGCTTGTTATAAGTCCTTGAAATTTCGTTTGATATACTTTTAAGTGATCAAAGGCTTGTTGTTGTTTTTCATCTAGCAGTTCTAGTTCATGCAACCTAGCAACTCTATAATATTCCTCACTTATCAAACCATGTAGAGATACTCTTAAGGATGGAAGTTCTACCTCCAAAAGTAAAATTGCTTATGTTCCAAAGACTAAGGAAAATGGTGTAGCTCCCGTTGGTGTTCTGATACTTGTCCTATAAGCCCATAAGGCTGGGTTTATTTTTATATGCCAATCTCTACCTGAATTATCGACAGTTCTCTTCAATATCTTTAAGATGTTCTTATTTGTTGCTTCGGTTTGTCCATTACCTTGGGGGTAATATATTGAAGATGAGTGATGTATCATGTGGAATTTTGTGCATAACTCCTTTAAATACTTGTTTTTGAAGTGCTTGGCATTTTCGCTTATGATGGCATGTGGGACACCATATCTACATATTATGTGGTTTAATATGAACAAGGATATCTACTTTCCTGTAGCAATTGATAAGGGTTCAACTTCCACCCATTTGGTAAAGTACTATGTTGCTGTGATAATGAATTTATGACCATTTGAAGATGGTGGATAAATCATCCCTATTACTTGTCTAAACCCCATTGATAAAATGACCAAGGTGTTGTCATAGGATGGAGCTCTTGTGTGGGTACATGGATCAATTTCCCATGATATTGACACTTTCGACAAGTTTTAGCAAAGTGACAAGCATCTTTCTCTATAATAGGCCAAAAATATCCTATCCTAAGAATTTTCTTAGCTAGGGTTAAACCATTCGAGTGTGACCCGCAAATCCCCTCGTGAATTTCTCGTAAGGCTAGCGTTGATTTCTCTTTCTCTAGAAATCTTAGAAGTATTCCATCTAGACTCTTATGATATAATGTGTCAGATATTAAGGTATAATGAGAGGCTTGTCGAATAAAGCTTTTCTTTTGATTCCTAGTTTGGTCCATAGGTAGGATTTGGTCTTTTAAGTAGGTATAAATGTCTCCATACCAAGGTGATTCATGTTCGGTTAGCAAATAAATGGTATGAGGATGGGTAGGGTCAAATGTGGGTTGCTCAACTTCTTCTACTAGGAATTCATATCTGGCGCTTTGATCTGGTATTTGGAGAAGTGATGCCAAGATAGCCATTGTGTCTGCTACTTTATTATTCTCTCTTGGGACTTGTTCAAATGTGATGAGAGTGAAGTATTTCTTGAGATTATCAACCATACTTTTGTAAGGTATCATCTTGTCATCTTTCATTTGATATTCATCATTAATTTGATTGATAACTAATTGTGAATCTCCATAGACTTGTAGCTCTGTCACTTTTCATTCTAATGCCAATTTTATCCCAATGACCAATGCTTCATACTCAGCTATATTATTTATGTATGGGAATAGAAATTTGTATGATTTTGAAATTGTAGACCCTTGAGGAGTAATCAAAAGTATGCCTACTCCTGATCCATGTTGTGTATAAAAACCATCAAAATATAATTGCCATGTTTTTTCTTCAACATTCACAATTTCAAAATCTGGAAATTCCACTTGTATTGGATGGTCATCTTGTAATGGTGATTCCGCTAATTGATCAACTATGACTTGGCCCTTGATAGATTTACGATCGACATATTTTATGTCAAATTCACTTAGCACCATGACCCATTTGGCTAGTCTCCCATTCAATGTTGTTTTGCTAAGAAGATATTTCAATGGATCAATCTTTGCAATGAGTCAAATCTTGTGGGATAACATATAGTGGCGTAATTTTTGGGAAGCAAAAACTATGGCCAAACATGCTCTTTCAATGAAGGTGTATTTTAACTCATATTTTACCAAAGTTCTTCTTATGTAGTATATGGCCTTTTCTTTTCCTGATTCATCTTCTTGTGCCAAGAGTGCCCCTAATGAGTGTTTGGATGCTAAAATGTATAGAATTAAATGCTTGCCTCTTATAGGTGGCATCAAAGTTGGATGGTTCATTAGATATTTCATCAACAATTTGAAAGCCTCTTCACATTTCTCATCCCATTTGAAAACTATATCCTTATGAAGGAGTTGAGTGAAATTATGGCACTTTTCGGCTAATTGAGAGATGAATCTTTGAATGGATTGGATCCTACCTTAAGAGATCTCATTTGACTTATGTTTCTAAGTGCCCCCATTTCTGTGATGGCTTTGAGTTTGGCAGGGTATATCTTTATTCCTTTTGTTGAAACAATGTACCCTAGTAGCTTTCCTGATTGAACACCAAATGCGCACTTCTTTGGATTTAACCTTACTTTGAATTGCTCCAATCTTACAAATATTTTCTCTAATATGGGTAGATGTTATTCTCTTGAGTGAGATTTAGCAAGTATATCATCTACATAGTCCTCCATGAACTTAAGCATCATGTCATGGAATATGGTCATCATGGCTCTTTGATAGGTTGCTCGAGCGTTCTTTAGACCAAAAGGCATAACATTCCAACATAATATCCCCCATGCACATGTGAATTTTGTCTTGTCTTGATCTTTGGGTGCTATCTTTATTTGATTATAACCACTAAACCCATCCATAAGTGAGAACATTGAATGTCTTATTGTCAGATCTACGATGGCATCTATGCTTGGTAACAGAAAGTCATCTTTAGGACATGCAAGATTAAGATCCCTAAAGTTCATGAAAATTCTAATAGATTCATTTTCTTTTGAAACTAGCACAATGTTTGAAATCTGTAAGGAAACTCAGGTGCGGAAACAGCTTCCTACACTAATCTCTAGAGGAAAGTATTGTGCAAATTCTTTTAAATCCTTACAATTTCAGATTCGTTAACTACTTTAACAATGATATTACAGCCATATACCATGCATAAAAAAAATAGAGAATGACACAATGATTTACCTTGGGGAAACCTTTCGGTAAAAACCCCAGCACTCCAAAACCTGCACAGTGTATTAATCAAAACTATTACAGTTTACAATGCACTTGCAATGCAAGTTCTTTCAGAAGATTTTTCCAACTCTTGAAGACAAATCACGGTAGCATAAAATGTTCCAACAATACACTTACTTCTCCTATCTTCACAACCCTAAAAAATGCTTATATCACATGCTTCCCTTTTTAGGGCAACTTCCAAAGATAGCCGTATTAGGGAAGAGTGTACAGTACTCAACTTTATCAGTTTCCACATGTCTTTACCCATTATTGATTCTTCCACATATAGCTCTTACGTGTCATAGGAATCTGTCATAACCATTTCAGCCATGATCTCCTTACACACAATTCAAGATGTCGACACATCAAGTGGAGTGACACATCAACATGCCAATTGGACATGTACACTCACACTTAATTACATTATTTGAAAGAAATACATTTTACAAAACAAATAATAAGAATAGGAATTATCCAAGGTTGAGACACCTTATTCCAAACAAAATCCACTGGGAATAACCAATGGTTCTTATAAACCCAACTTTCAGCAATTTTTCTAACTCCACTTTTACAAGAAAAGCTATGTGTGGATGCATCTTTCTTAATCTATGCTTTACCGGTCTTAATCCTTTTATGTTCAAATGATGCATGATTAAATTTAGATCTAATTCTAGCATATCATCATACGACCATGAAAAATTGATTTGTTTTTCTTTGAAAATTTTGATGAAGTCCTTTCTTTCTTCACTAGATAGAGATGTTGCTAAGTGTATGATCTTTGGTTCTGATTCTGATCCAATATTTACTTTCTTTGTTGGTTCAATCAAGATGGGAGATTTTTCTTCATAGTGCTCGGGTAAAGTATCCAAACTCCCTTCCTTAGGTGCCTCTATTGGGTTTTCACCTTTGGAATCATTCTTTATTTCTTTCTCTTTTTGATCTAATGTTGCCACAAGGTGGTTTTCAACATTAGATTCTTTCCATTTTTATTTTTTTTATTTTTTTATTGAATTGAGAGTTTGGATACTTTCCTTTGTCACTTCTTCCTAATATTCTATGGTAGAAGAAGGCTCAACCACATTTAGGTATTGGGACACCAATTTATCATTAAAAAATGTAGGAAGTATGGTAGGTTCAATGGAATCCCATTCAATTAATTCCGGATAGATGAGGGTCAAAGGATCAATGTTTTGGTTTAGTCCAATGGGGTTGAAGGATAGGACTTCATTTGAAGGTTCAAACATTGTATCACTTAAATCTATAATGTGTGCTTCTTCAAGATGTTCTAGAGAACTAGGGTCAAAATATTCCTCACTAGAATCCTCTAAGGTTTCTGTTCGGTAAAAATCTTGTGGATTAGACCTAATGTTAGATTCTTCCATAGTAGGTCTCCATGATGGTATGTAGGGTTCTCCTACCCATTGATTTATTTTAATTTCTTGAATTGGTACATTATATAAGACCACTTGAATAGAACCTGAGGCTTGATTCTGATTTGATTCTAAGGCTTGTTCCTTTCCTTTGCTAGGAGTGTAGGCATGGATGACATCAAATTCCTTATCTTGACATGACTCACTTTACAAAGAGTCCCATTCCCAATTGTTGGAATCCTCATCACTTTGAGAACCTAATTGTAAAATTGGACTATAAACCTTAGGATAGTTCTTTTGAGTGTACCCTTGTTCTAGGTATCCTAATCCAATCTTTTCTTTGCTATCTCTCCATATCATTTCAATGGATTTAATGAGTCCTTTGTTTCTTATTCGTAAAGGTCCTTGTCCTTTGTATCCTATTTTTTTCATTATTTGAAATTATTTCCCATATTCATGTGTGGGAATGCTTACATTTTGGATGCACTTTTCATGTGCACTTGATTCCTCATCCTTATATAGCAATTTAGGATTTCATTGTCTTCTTCCTCCATGAATGAAGATGTATTCGCCCTCACAAAGTGATCATTGTATTTATGAGGTAGATTGGATGGCCTTCCTTATGATCTTGGAGATAAGGGCAAATCCATCATGGATAAGGAGTATTCACCTGCTCCTTTTTGTTTAATTTGACATTATTTTTCAAAGTTTTTTATCATATGATCCATTTTTTGGTAATGGGCATCTTTAGTGTATATTTGAATAGATTTAGCATGGTCTTCTTTCTGCTTCTCAGGAGCACTCTCCTCACTAACCTTCTCTTTTCCTTTTGTCGATGTAGCTAGGGTAGTAGGACTTTGAATGTTTTCAACAACAATTTATTTTTCTTCTTTTTCATTTCCCTTCAAAGATGGAAGATCTTTTGAACTTTGACCTTGCTCTATTCTTTGAGGAATAGACCCTTCTGTATTATGCAGGACTAAGGAATCATTGATAGGCTTCATTTTTTTACAATATTGAAAGGGGTTTGAGTCCCCCCTTACCATGATTTCTTGTTCTAGATAGGGGAATTTGAGACATTGGTGGTAAGTCAAAGGAACAGCCTATATTTCATGGATCCGCGGTCTCCCTAACAAAATATTGTAAGTCAAATTTAGGTCTAGGACTTGACAAATGGTTTCTTTCTGCATTGGACCAACTCTGATAGGAAGTATTATGACACCCTTAGAAGCTCTCTCTTCATCATCGTAGGCTTTTATAGTTATCTTTTTCTTTGGGTCAATAGCCTCCTCAGAAAATCCTAAGGCCTTTACCAAGTTTAGGGTACAAATATTCAAGCTAGCTCCTCCATCAATGAGGACTCTTTTTACTCTATGCTTATGAATTATAACCTCCATATGCAAAGGCAAGTTTTGTGGGTGGTTTAATGACATGTCATCTTGCTCTGAAAAATATAGGCAATGAGGTGCAATAAGATGTCCTACCATGTTTTGAAATTTTTCTACATCTAAATCTAGAGGCACATTAGTCTCCACCAAGGCTTTTTCTAGAATCTCATTGTGAGTTGGTGAGAGCTTGAGCAATTATAAAATAGAGATATGAGTAGGGGTTCTTTGCAATTGGTATACTAAATTATGTTTTTTTTATGCTTTCCCCCTAGTTACAACATTAGATGTTGCTTCCCTTGACTTCTCTTTTACCATGATAACATTTATGGTATTTTCATCACTATCTAAAGTATTAATGATGTTATCATAGGTATGGGCAAAATTGACCTTCTCATTACCTCTTTTATTATTTTGATTGGTGTTTGATGACTTACCATTTTCATGATTTAGGAAAGGATTTTTGAAGGCCGTATGATCTTGATCATTGTTTTGGGGCCCTTCAACCTTTACCGTCCCATCATCAATTAGGTCTTGCACAAGGTGTTTCAATTTCATGCATTCATTGGTCTTATGGCCCTTATTACGATGGTATTCACAATGGTGAGAATCATTCCACCAATTTGGCTTAACTTGGGGTTCATATGGCATTAACTTAGGTAAGGTAATAATTTTTGTTGGCCACCAAAGTCCTTAATGCATTTTTGAATGATTCACCTAAAAAGGTGAATTTCCTCTTTTGATATGTGATAAATAAAGGCTTATGTTTGTTGACATTAGAATTATTGAAGGGATTATTATTAGCATTGATGTTGTTATTATTGAAATTGGTATTATTGAAAGGAGCTTTTTTTGTTTGATTCACATTATATGTAGAATTTTCTCCACTTGATAAATTAAAGGGGGTAGCTTTTAAGTTGTGTGCCTCCACAACTCCATTGTTCACAAGATTTTTGTTATTGTTTTTCAACCATAGTTTAGGTTTATAATTGTGATTATTAGCTCCTTTATTGTTGTTATAATTAGATGCATAATGATTATTATTAGTTTTGGTATAGGGTTTATTGACTTTGAACAATTTTATTCTCCCCTTTTGACTAACACATCTTCAATTTTGATCCCATTCTCAATAAGTTTTTCAAATGTAGGGGGACATTGAAGTTGGAGCCTATAGTTCATCTCCGCATTTAATTTTTTCATAAATATTTCCATTTTCTCCTTTTCAAGGATACTTCATGGATATCTTGCAAAAACTATCTTCCACCTTTGAAGGAACCCTAGGAAAGATTCACCATCTCTTTGTTTTGTATCACATAGTTTGAGCATGGTAATCTCATGTTTGATGTTGTAAGAATAATGGGTTACAAATTTGGAGGCTAATTCCTCAAATGTCTTTATCCCTTGTGGAAGTTTAGAGAACCATTCCATGGCTTGACCTCCTAAAATTCTTGGAAAAAGTCTCATTAGGTATGTAGTATCATGCATAAATTCAATACTTAGAGTGCAAAACTCTCTAAGGTGATCTTGTGGGTCTAATTTACCCGTGTATTTATCATACTTAGAAAGGACTACATTGATCGGAAAAGGTGCCATGACTAAGATTTTGTCAAAAGGGAATGGGTACAAGGCCTGGATAGAGAATGGCTTAGGTTCAGTGGCCTTTTTCATTAAGTCAATCTATGCTTGGAACATTTTCAATTGTTTAGTCATAGCACTCATCAAATTAGCCTCTTCTTGGTTTTTCTTGAGTTGATCCACATCATAATCATGTGGGAGCTTTACCCCTACTTGGGCTAGGTTTAGGAAAAACTTCTCCCTATCTCTATCTATTAGTTTATCCATGACTTCAAGAAATTCATTATCTTGAGCCGCTCTATTAGCTCTTTCTTCAAGTGTCTCCTTAGGCCCTTGGTTAGTGTTATTGATATTGTCATTGTTTCCTCCATGATGATAATCATGAAATGTGGAGTTTCCAACCATTGATTCGATTCTCTTTTCAAATAGATTTGGGAGACTATCTCCTTGGTTATGATTGTTGAAAGAGCTTTGGTATTCAAATTCGGGGACCTCTTTGGTAATGCAAGTGTCATCTTCTTGTAAAGATAGTTTAAGTCTATGAGAGCATGTAGAAACCGGCATCCAACAAGGTTTGATTTAAAATCATTTTCCCCAATTTGGTAATTGTTTGTTTTTATGAAGAGATTTAAAAATATAAGCTGAATTTTCAAATGGATGTCTCTTACTTTTTCTATGTATTTTTCAAACAAAAAAACCACACGTACACTTGTTCTTTTTAACCCTCCACACAAAAAGTGTTTGAATTTGTAAGGACGTTATCATAGGTTTTTGCACAAAAAGATACTTCAAGCAATCTACCTAGCTCACAATTTGGTTCGTAAACATGGCTCTATAAGGTAGTCTTTGCTATGTTAACAAGGTATTTAATCAAGATTCTATTAAAAATAGATATTAAACTTTCATCCTCCAAGTATATTAAGAGGCTTCCCACCATCGGTATGTCAGAGTTTTACGCAATCCCGAAGGACTACTCGAGGAAGTTCGACAATTTAACACCCTTTTGTCACACACCCCATTAAGGATGCATGCATTTCATTTTATAGTGGGTTGGATGATTGCAGAAAAGGAAATTGTATCCCACTTTGGGTTGTCCCTCTCACCAGCCTCGTTAAGGCAAATCTCGAGAGGCAAGCCCACTATAGATCTAGCATGTTCATTTTGAAAGCAATAAAGTGGAATAAAGAGATAGGTTTTGGGAGTTTGATTCACCAAAAGGTGAAGAGCATATACCTATCTATTTCTCAATTTCCAAACACTTTTAACAAGGTTCAATTACCAAACCCACTAACTAATGGGAATCAAGTATTTCTACTCTTTTCCACAAACAAGGGGTTGTTCAAATTTAGTGCTTGATTTACTTAGCCTTTATTTTAATCAAGGAACTTGATATTTTTGGCTTTTTGATTCACTTAGAAAGTGAAGAGCATAGGCCTAGTATCAAATGCCTCAAACAATAATAGGTTGCTTTAATTACTAGATTTTGAAATTGACAAGGCCACAATTTAAGCAAAAATTGACCAAGTTTTAGGCTTACCTTGTTTCGAAGCTAGCTAAGGCTAGGGGCATTTTTTATGAATTTTCTATTTTTATGCTCACCTAGTGGTGATCGTTCCTTTCCATTCACTTCTCCTCCAACAAGTTAGTCAACACAACCAGCCAAAATGAAGAAAACAAGAATAACTTTGAATTTAAGTCTTATTTATCGGATTTTGACAAAAATTGACTAAGGCAAGTAAATCCAATTTAATGATATGAACTCTAATTTATAAGCTTCTACAACTTTCAAGTATTGTTCATATACCTCATTTTCTTGCTAAGAATCCTCCAAAACTAGCTTCATGTGTGCAATATTCTCCTCCTTGATCCGTTTTGTCAAAGCTTTCCCTTCATGATTAAATCTGGTGTTTGGTTTTTTTATTCTTTTATGACTAGACATCCTGTAGACACAAATAAATCATTTTTTGCAAGTTAAATTCTGTCAATTTTCAATTTAATTAAACGCGCTACAGAATCTATTGAAAGCGCTATTGAAATGCTTAAACGCATTGTGGATCAGATTAAACGCACTGTAGAAATATTTAAATGCGCTGAAACAGAGATTAAAAGAGCTGATAAACTTAGCTAAGGTGTTAAAAAAATCTTCAAAGCACTGGAGAATTATTCAAACGCGCCGGCGAGTCAGGGAAAAAGCACTGAAAGAAATAAGACATATGACAGAAGAAATCAAAAGTGTTAAAACTCCCTGTAAAGGCACAAAACTTTGTCATAGACGCGCTATTTCAGACCTCAAAAGTGCCAAAGAAATGGTTAAATGCGCTAGAGAAAGTATCAAATGCGTTGTTAAATCTGCAAAATAGAGAGTTAAACAAGGAAAATCCTAGAAACATGCAATTTTCTAAATTTTTGAAAGAATGAGGCCTAATTCCCCACGGTGGGTGCCATTTATGTACTAGAAAAAGTACCTTCATAGGGTTAGTATTGCAAATAAATGAATAAAATAACTAAATTACCACAAATAATAAGCTATTTTAACAAATAAAGAACAATTAAGCACTATATTGATCTTTATTTAGGGATGCTAATACAAAGCTCTCAGCAAGCTTCCATTAGTGACAGTCCTAAAATGAGAATGAATGATAAACAAAGTTAATAGTTCAATTCCAAAGTGAAATTAAGCCTAATTAACTCTAAATTTGCCTTTCTAGCTCTAATTTGAAAGAGGTTTGATATTATTCTTAGATTTGTGGATGATTAATGAGTGAATTAAGCCTTGATTTTATAGATTTTGGCAAGGGTAGGGGGTGTAGTTGAGTTGATCAAGGTTAGGTGAGAGTTGAGTCCATGGTTCCACCTTTGGAGACCATTTAAATAGTTTGTCCTCAAAGCTTGGGACAAGAAGACAAAATGAGTGGACAAGATGTATTCTCCAACTGAGCGATTGAGATTCAATTTAAGCTTGATCCATGTGAGCTTGGTCCTTAATTCCTATTGGTTAATTCATTTTCCTCCCATTTGGTGGTTGAGAGAAAATAGGAATTAATTAATTGAATTTATTTAATTTATTTAAAGCCATGTGTACCCCTTGAATGGGTTGATTTGATTTAATTTGAACTATACAATTAATTAGATTAATTGTACAATTTATTGATTAATCATGATTTATTAGGTTTAAATTGATTTATTGACTTTTGATTTTTAATTAAATTTGGATTAAGGTTTAATTGTAATTTATCTTTGATTTTTACTTGATTTGATTTAATTGTATTTTAATTGCATTGATTTTTGTCTTGATTTCTCACTTAAATGATCTTGTCCAATTTTCGGTGATTACAACAGTCATGATAACTTAGTCAAAAGGATGTTCAATAGAGTATGAGGTCTTGTGAATATGATAGTGGTAAGAAAGAGATACAAAAGGAAAGAAAGAGATACTCCAAATTTTCCAGATACACAAGGAAACTAAAAATTCATCGTCTAGGACCTAAGATTACAAATGAAATTCCCCACCAAAGTATACAAAATGCAAGATTTACAAGGTGACTTGTTACCTACACACTTTAACGGTAACAAATTAAAACTTCATCATTCATAATCAATTAAAAAACTCATAAGAAGGCAACTACCTAAGACAAGGTAGTAGGGAAGTAAAAGGGGTAGGAAGAAACATGAGAATGAGTCATTCAGAGGTAGCTAATAATTTTTCATCTAGATTTTTAGGCTTAAAAGTAAGTGCTTTATAAAAATTCCCCATTCACTCTCTTATCTATAAATCTAATTTGATGAACATGGTGATGCAGATTGGTTGATGAACATGTTTAAGAAGTAAAAAAATTCTTAAAGTGAATGAGAAATAATATAGAATAAGAAGTAGGTGTTTTTGACCATTGAATCTACGTCATTGGTTTATTTTGAGCTTCACTTGGTTTCGAGAATAGTTTAATATTCTCTACTTAACAAGGCCAACCGCGTGAAGGTGGAAGCTCATTTGCCCCCCCCCCCCCCCCCCTAACATCACTCTAAATTCCCCATTAACATCTAATAACATTTATTCATTCATTTATCCATTTTTGAAATATAATATTCAATCATTATAATCACATGATAACATTCATTAACACACAACATTCATGAATAATTCATTAACACATCATTCATCAATATTTACTAGTACAAAATTACATCTATTAAGACAATGTTCTTTCATTAGCAAAAAATGTTAATTACAATCATTTATTTTTTGGTTTCTTGCTCATTTTTCTAAGGTAACGGCTAAGCGAAGCATCAAAATTCCTTGGCATTCCCCTCCTCTACTCATTATAATGTCAACACATGTCTCCTCCTCATCTATTCAAGAACAGGAGGCTACTGCACCAAAGGGGGGTCTGCTACAATAACAACTACGTCATGGGTTAAATTCATGCCATTTTATATTAGTGTTACAAGTATTTCATTAATTAAAAGAACTATAAATCAAAAAAGAAATTTAAAAGAGAAAAACATAGATTTTCTTTACCTGAATGTGCCACATGATCTACATGGTGATCACTATGAACATCCTCCACTCGTTCAACATAATGTTTTGTATGCTCTAAAATATACACAAAAAAGGTTACACCAATTTCAATTTAAGATGTTAAATTGTATTAATAATTACATAATTAATTTTAAATAGCAAATGAACACCTCCATCGACACTACGATGCACATCAGGGTCTTCATCATGCATTGTAGGTTCTGTGTTACGATTACGAGGCTGCATTGCAATGTCATGCACATTATTATCAAATAGATTGTTGCTCAAGTATTCAATTTCAAATATATTTTTTTTGGTATATTTACCTGTTCAACTGATGCATGAGACTCTTGGGTTGGGCCAGTGGAAGCTTGGCGTAGGCATTCAGCCACTGCTTGATAGCCTTCCTTGAAGGCAATTTTTTTGTGTTCTGTTGCGGCCTCTAAATTAAATTTTGAGCCCTGCATTTTTTGATTAAACAAAATTATTTGCATTTTATAAATAATTTTGCTCTAGAATTCATTTACTGCTACTTACAATTCATCTTTTAATTTTTGAATATCCACCAGAGCCAAGTTTGTGCTGCCTAATCTTTTGCAATCTGGCCTTTGTTTCCTTTGATGTGTCCTACAACCTATGAAAAGTTTGAAATATGTTAGATGATATAGATATAAAGATCACTAATTAGTGCATTATTACATTCTACTAATAGTTAATACTATTGCATACCTTCTTCTCTCATTTGCTAGTGTAATTCCTCTTTGAGCATCCCCTTTCTCCTTTACATCCAAAATGAACTCATTCCAATCCCTCACTGGAATAAAGGGAGGACGCTCGTACTTTGGGTTCTGGATGAGACTCCTTCTATATGAGTCCCTCATAGTCTTAAGATGTTTGGTAGCTTTTTCTAAAAATTTCTTCTCCTTAAAGATATTACTACCAAACTCATGCTCTAAATCTTTAATGAGTTGATCTTTTAATTTTTTGTCTTGCAAGTTCCACATTTTAAGAAAAAACACAAAATTGTTATATAGAAAAATTAACTAAAGTTGTGTACCTTGAATATAGTAAAAGAAAAGGCCTAAATGAAAGGAAAAATACTGTACCAATTAATGATATGAAATAAAAATAGTGGGATAGGGTTAGTTCACTTATGATGTTCCACCTTGTACGTATGGTGGGCCCGAATATATTCAATGTGAAGTCATAAAGCATCTTATAAAAAGAATTGTTTTCTGCAAAAATGTCATGGGATCATCAATCCAAAACTTGTTATGAATAGGTAAATGCATATTACAATATAAATAATAATAATTTTAAAGTATTAGGATATTTTAAAGGCATCAATTCTTTATTGTCAATCAACAATGGTGTCTACATAACTCCCATGCTAGAAATACGGGTAGATCCAGGAAATGATAGTGAATTATCACCAATACAAGTACTCAAATTTGTATCTGGCATAGCAGACGGTGTCAGTGTATATCCTACTCCACAAAATTAATCCACTATGAGATGCACCCAAGATTAAAGTACAAATTATCAAATCATAATTAACACAAAACCAAATATATCAAAAAAATGATTTACTAGGCATAAACCGTGAAGACATCGATGTTTGCATGCCCCTTTTTGCCGACATTACACTCAGCAATATCGGATGGACGTCAATCAACCTTCTAGGAGGAGTCGCCTGCACTTGATGACTTGAACAATATATTGTTAGCAAAGACATTCTGAAATAATAAAAGTAAGAGTTAACTTAAGAAGTTTTTTAATGATCCAAAGAAGATAAAATTCCTTGTAACTTGTCAACTTAAGGATTATTTTACCTGAGGTGGCCAGAGCTCTGCTAGTACCGGCCTCACCGCGATGTCCATGACCAGGTACTTGAGCAAGCAAAAAATCTTGTAATAAGAATACATACATATTTTAGTTCACAACATTAAAGAGTATAAAATATAAACCTTTATTGAACTTTTGTTATAACTAAAGATTCATTATTACTTCAAAATGGCGTGCTTGTGCCATCAATTCATTTGTCCTCTTCAACATCTCCTCGGTTGGATTTGCATCTTCCAAAATGCTAATAATTTCTAGATTGAATTTTTTTAGTTTTTTCTTCACCGTATTTATTGTATTAGAGATTTTTGGGATATCCTCATTTGTATCTACAACTATTGCCTCTGTTGTTTTAGGTGCTTTTCCCCTATCCTAAACATCAAATTGTGACAGGAATATTAGTAAAACTATCAGAATAACTCCAAAACCCTAAATAAAATAACATAATAATATAACATTTTTCAACTATGTAATTTGTACAATTTCAATAAGGTTTACCATTGTTGAAGAATGGGTGGGAGGAGCATCCCCATGGCCTCTATCATGTGAGGGATCCATGTCGTCCTATGACAAAGATTAATTATAAAAATTTCAGCGAACTGAAAGCAATAGACTTAGCAAAAAAACTTATTAATAAAATGGTATATTGGAGTCATAAACTTGAGGTTAGTTTAAATGGTATATAGTACTTACCACCCTCATGATAATAACTTTTTTTGTATTTATGTGATTTAAATGGTAATCTATTAGCAGTTCTTCTCCTGCACTTATTAATTTTATCGCACATACAAAAATATGATTCCCCTCACGCACCTCAAATATTCAATTAGGTTACTTATTAGTTGAGGAAGGTCACGTACTATTTATAAAACCCACAATATTCCCTATTTCTTTTGGTCTCCCATCAATGTACATAGTAAATCTTTTACTTTGATCATTTTCTTTCCATTGTATATAATTTGTTGATAGTGCATACCTACGCATATTTTTTATATATTGAACAATCCACATCCAATCATTGTAATTGTAACAAGGTTCGACATATTCCATCAATTCAACAACTTTTTTGTAACATACATTTATCCCATCCATGAAAAATAGGCCCAAACCATGTAATGAGGATGGAGCTATGCGATATATCCTCTCGTTAACACAAAAATTAGTGTTAATTAGAGGTAGTTTATTGGGTACCCATTCTTTCTCAAGATGTGTGTACCGAAAGGGCACCTTGATGTCGTCTTTGGTCTCATCATTATAAGAACATGACCCCCCCTTAGCAAGGAAAAATTGCATGTGTTTATTGAATTATTTTCTAATCTTTTGACGTCTAGTTGATCTCCCTATTTTAGCCATACTACATGTAGAACTTTCATCTACCATTCTTGAATTTCTCTCATTTGATGAAGATAGATCTAACAAGTACCTATTTGGTGGGTCCTACAATCCATCAAATGAGATATTGTCATGTCCCCACTTCAAATAGAATTTTGATAATAATTAAATAATATATATAGAATAATCAAGTCTTGAATAGAGTCATGACCCATACGGTTCTTCTTTGTCTATATGTGGGAGATATAAAATGTAAGTTGAAAGTGAAGGAAAGGCACACAAACAGGAATCATATAAAAGGATAAACAAGAAGAATATAAAATGTCAAACTTTTTGCATTGATTATTTGACACATTATATGATTATATAATATGTCAATTTATAACATATGTGCTCAGTGATAAACAAGAAGAATATAAAAAAATTATGTCTATTTATTGACTTATACCTGCTGATCCATGTCACTGTGCAGGATCCTCGCCAAAGGGGTTAAATTTCTTGCATATGTTAATCATTTATCTTAAGTTAGCTAAAAATTACATGATACGTATGCTACAAATAATGTAGAAGATAACATGAATAATATGTAAGATCGTAAACATGAACATATTACCTTTACCTTATATATGGAATGCAAGATCATCAACAGAAGGGGTGATGATGTCTGTAGTCAATTGCCTATTTGCAGAAAGGGTGACAATCAAACAAAATATATACATGTATCAGAAGCAATTAATTGAGCATCATAAGAAAAACATTGGTAATTATAAATCACATATGTTGTAATCATTAGAATTGAACATAATAAATATGTAATCATTAGAATTGAAATCAATAAATCAATATTAAATATATATACTAATCAATATAAATATATATATAAATAATTAAATCACATACCTTGTATATTTCAATCATGTCATTGATCATCTTTTTCATCCATCTCATCATCATCACCATCACTATCATCATCATCATCATCATCATCACCACCACCACTATCATCATCACCATCATCATCATCATCATCATCATCATCATCATCATCATAATTGTTAGATTAGGTGAAATACTAATCTCCCAAGAACACCTGCATGCATAACCCTGTCACATGGAAGAAGCAAAGAACAGAAGCAAGAAAAATCTATGGAGGCCAAAAAGCCAGAGACATCTTATGGACATGCAAAGAGAAATTTCTATTATGATCCAAATAAGTGAATTCCTAAAAAGAATGTACAAAGGGTTCAACCATATAGGTGAACAATAAAACCCTAAAGCTATAAAGCAAAAAATAAAGCTAGGTTGCACATTATAATTAATAAATATATTAATTATAATGCACCTAAAAGATAGCTTAAGTAAATAGAGTAATAAATGACTTAATTAATTAAACCAAAGTGATTTAATTAATAAGCATAAAGTATGATTACTCTAACAATAATCACCACCAACACCACCACCATGATCTTCTTCTTCTTCATCATCTTCAATATCTTCTTCTTTCATAACATTATACTTTATCGACCTTCCTCTTGGATCATGTCTAACAACAAATGACCAACCTTGTTTATGTGGAACCTCTAAGTAAAAAACTTGCTCACATTGGCTTGGAAGAACATAGGGCTCATCTCCAATTGGCTCAAACGACCTTGTATTAATCATTGTAAATCCATTATCATGTTGAATAATAGTTCTATCATGATCATTTTGATTCAGTCATAGCTTGTACCATTTAACGATGAATAGAACTAATTTGAAGAAGTTAAAGTTGCACTTAATTATATCATCCAAGATGTCATAGTATCGATTTTGATATTTTTTAGGATGTATGTCATTTCTAGATGATATATTAGTGACCTCGAAGACTGCAGTTATCCTAGAATCACAAGTTTTCTTCATGTCATCTAATTTTTTTATGCAAAATTTGTGGCCATGATAGTACATAGCTTTGTGATTCTTGACCTGTAATTTTTCAAGCATGTGAAAATTATTTGCATTGTGAGTTGATATGAAACATATGGGTCATGATTGTTAATAATTTTTTACGTACCTCTCTATGTCTTAAACCATATGCTAGATCAATTACCATTGGCGTAACATTGGAATCTCTATTATGATGAGCTTATTTAACCAATGAAGCAACACTTTCCCATGTTAATGAGCAACCATTTTGTTGACAACATTCAATCCATACAGTCATCCAATCAAGATTTTTTGCAATATACAAATGTATTGCATCCCACTCTCGACCAACTATATAAAAAAAATAGATCAATTACAAATAACTTATATTGAAGATTTATAAGAATTAATTAACTACAATAACATCTTATATTTATCTCTCACTTTCATCAATCTACCTTTGCCCATCAAGTACTCACCTTCAAATTTGTTAATGGAGTTGGGATCCCAAATACGATCTACATGGATCTTTGCTGCAAACTTAGGAAGATATTCACTAATGTACACCATGGTCTAGTATACCATATATCCCTCTACCATAGAACCCTCAGGATGTACTCTATGTCGAACCAAGCCTTTCAAAAATTTTAAGTGCCTCTCAACCATCCACATTGACCTAGTTTGTACAAGTCTACACAATTCAATCTCCTCAACTTGATGTATG
Source organism: Chamaecyparis obtusa (assembly GCA_027943335.1). Lineage (NCBI taxonomy): Eukaryota > Viridiplantae > Streptophyta > Pinopsida > Cupressales > Cupressaceae > Chamaecyparis > Chamaecyparis obtusa. The sequence continues at coordinate 208,274 of BSBK01009214.1, forward strand.
AGGTAGTGTTCTTGTGCATTGAAAAAAGTTGAAGGTAGACACTTTTTCATTTCACATAAGATAAAGAATTTTTCTCTTCCAATATTTTATATCTTCTTTATTGATTTTTTTTTTATGACAACTACCTCATGTATTTTCCAAAATCATATATAACTTGTTTGACATTGTTGTCGAAGTGGTGTGGGAAGATAGAGGTAGAACATACTGCAATATTTGTAAAATGATCTTATCAATATTTTATAAAATAATGCAATGAAAACTACATGCAGTATACAAATATATAGAGAATACAAAATAACATGATTTACCTTAATAAATGTATGCCAATCGTGTGTTTTCATCCCTAGCCCAAATTCACTTTTCTTTGATATGAGATTGTTTATGTTCGCAACAAATCCTATGGAAAATCATATTTTTTAATTTTTTTTACAGCATTGCTTTGTTGCTTCAACAATAACCAAGTAAGGGCACTTGTATCAATTTGGTCTCCATTATTATTTGATCGAATGACATTTTTCATTGCATGGTTGGATTCTTCAATGTCACTACAAATTTTGACAATTTTGTCTTTTTCATGCCTTCCATCTAATATTTTTCATAATGTCTCTATTACATTCTTTCCAATATGCATAGCATCAAACAAATGCATGATTGGGAGTTTCTCGTAGTACGACAACCTACTAAATTGTGTAGGATAACTTTTTAGTCCTTTTAGAAGTTGGTCATTAATGCCTTGATGACCTTCATGGGCATCAATTACATCATCAATAAATAAAACACAATATCAAAATATAAATTTCAAACAAAAACCATCAGATGGAATGACATTACCTTGATGATTTATTTTATTATATTCTAACTTCCATAGGTGAGGTGTCATTCTCCGTGGCTTTGATGTAGTCTCTTCTTTCCCATTGAAAAGATTTTTTTTGGTAATTCGGTACTTATGATTTCTATGGAGAAAGTGTCTATGCTCATCGAACACCTTCTTTCCTAAACTTTTTGAATGATGAGATTTCATCTTTGTACCACAAACTGGACATGCAAATTTTCCCTTTGTCTGAAGACCTACAAGATCATGTATAATTAGATTAAATATGTTAATTTTGTGTTAGCACTATAACATACCAAAAAATAGGTGTTAAGAAGAGAACATACCATAAAAATGTGTTAGCCCAGGGGCATCATGTATTATCCATACAAGCATTGCATGGAATTGAAATTGTCTTTGTCTTATTGGTCTAGAGATGTCATACATAGTGACCCCATTCCATAACACCATCAACTCATCGATAAGAGGCTCAATATATACATTGATATCTTTAACTTGGTACTTACCTAGTTGAATAAACAAAAATATTACATAATTATTATGACCATTTTGAGGGATTATTTATAATAAATTAATTTTATGACTATTAAATGAAAAAATATCTGGAACAATCATTGCCAACATTGTGTGCTCCTTCTTTATGGACATCCAAGGAGAAATGTTATTATTGATAACAAAAATAGGCCACACTGAGTAAACAGATCTCATCTCTCCAAATGGATTGACATTGTCTATTGCTAATGAAAGTTTGAGATTATGAGGTTCTTCTTTAAAGTGTGGCCAAGTTTCCTCTATTTTCTTAAATGTTGAACCATCTGCAGGCATTCACATAATGTCATCTAGACTTCTATTGTGTGCATGGTAATCCATAAATTGTGCCAAGCTATTGCACCTGAATAATCATTGCAGACGTGGAATAATGAGAATATACTAAAGAACCTTGTGAGGCACCTTTTTTGTTATTCAATCTGATTGATATCTACTAATATGACAATCAGGGCATTCTTTTGCAAATTCATGTTGTTTATGATATATAATATGATCATTCAGACATGCATGTATTGGTTGATACTCCATTCCAATATCTTTCATAGTGGCAGATAATTTTTGGTACGAGCGAGGTAGAATATTTGATGGTGGTAACAAACACTCACCTATCAACCTATGACCAAAAATATAATTTGTTAATATAAATAATATTAATTGCTACATTATTCACCCTTTGTTAACTGTAAGGGAATTATGACTAAAAAAATGAAAAAAAGATGACATACCTTAACGTAAATATCATTGCTACGTTGGATAAACCATTCATAACCTTCAAGCTCACCAACAAAAATACAACGGCAAGAAGAGTTTGGGATCCTTCGTATAGGGGCTCGTATGCCTTCTCAAGTATAGGTAAATAAAGATCATCATCATCATCATCATCATCATCATCATCATCATCATCCTGATCATCGTGATCATCTTGATCATCGTGATCTTCTTCCATGGGATCATTACCTTCTACTTTTATATTCACACCTCCATGTTCCCTCATTTGGAAATCCACATTCTTCAAATTGTCATGGTCCATAACATGAAACCCAAGGTGGTTGACCTATATCAAAATGATGACCTTAAATTAACCATGACCATGATGTCATCATCAAATCATGTCTTATATATTTTATAAATTATTAAAATACATACCAATGGACAAAATTCATTTCCCCCTTCAATGTGACCATGCTGCCTACAATGTTCCTCACTGTTTTGATTAGATATCATCGAGTCTTTAAGCCCTTATAAATTTTGTAGGGACAATAACATTTTCCATCACCTTTTCTTTTAAAGTTAGACCACAATCTAGCAATTGTCTCCCTATTTTGTTGTGGGTTGATATCATCAGACATGGTCTTTCTTGAATGGAATGACTCATTGGTGGAAGAAGGATGATTTGTTTGCAACCTACAGATACAAATCATCACTAGACAACCATTTTCTCAAATTTAATTTTCTCAATGCAAAGGGACATTTATCATACCATAGAAACCTGATTATTTTTATATGGAATACACCAAGGAGTACCATTAGAAATGTTAACCATTTACAATCATGAAAACTAAACCTAAATCAAATAGCTCATTTTTTTATCAGCATGTGTAGTCTCTGTGTATATGAAAAATGAAAAAAATGTCAAGTTAAAATAAAATAGTGAACAAAAAAGTATTCCACATAGAGTGAATGAAATATACCATCAAAATAAGGTGACAAAATCATGTCACAAAGTACAGAAATAGGAAATAAAAAAGGGACAAAAGACAAGAAATAAGAAAAATCATTACGATTATAGAAAAATCATTAAGACTATAATCACAAAAAGAAACACTCTTTTTCAACAATGTTCAAAATCATTAGGACTATAGAAAAATCATTAAGACTATAGAAAATCAAATTTTAGAAATGGACGGTTCTGATGCTTTTCCATTACAACAATTGAGCATTCATCATTTGGTATTGTGTATTTCATTTAAGTATGTCAGGCACAAAGTATTCCATTTAGATTCGATAAACATGCAAATTTTACCAAGCAACAAATGGACTTGTGATATGATTTTCATGTGTACATGTGTTGTTGGGTAAGCTCCCAGTACTACTTAGGAAAATATGCATGTTCACAATAGTACATGTGCATATAAGAGTTGATCAGAGAAGGTATATGCACAGGTGACAAACATGCAGATTTGTCGACCAAGCATTACTGGGAGCTAGACCTTGCAACAAATGGACTTGTGATGATATTTCACAATAGTACATGTGTTGCAGGGTAAGCTCCTAGTAGTGCTTACCCATATCTCCATGTTCATTACCTGTGCATATGAAATGGCTCTAATGGCAGATATAGTCATTGAACAACCATTTTGTCAACTCTAATTTTCTCAACAAAGAGGGACATTTATCATAGACATAGAAACATGATTATTATAAATGGAATACACCAAGGAGTACCATCATAAATATTGACCATTTACAATCACGAATAGTAAACCTATATCAAATAGGTCATCTTTTTATTATCATGTGTAGTCTCTATGTATATGAAAAATGAATGAAATATCAAGCTGAAATAAAACGGTGATAAAAAATTCAAATTCAAGGCCTAATTTATCAAGAGCAAAAAACAATGTGAAACCCCGTGACAATCAAAAAAAGAAACATGCTTTGTCAACAATGTTTAAAATCTTGTCACCAAGCACAAACATAGGAAATCAAAAAGGGACAAAAGACAAAAAATAAGAAAAATCATTAGGACTAGAGAAAAATCAAGTTCTAGAAATGGATGATTCTAATGCTTTGCCATTACAACAATTGAGCATCCATCCTTTGGTACTTCTTGGTGTATTCCATTTAAGTATTTCAGGCACAAAGTATTCCATTTATATTTGGAAAACATGCATATTTGACCAAGAATTACTCGGAACTAGACCTGACAACAAATGGGCTTGTGATAATTTTCACAATAGTACATGTGTTGTTGGGTCAACTCCTAGTAGTGCTTAGGAAAATTTGCATGTTCATCACTTGTTTCTTTGAAAAGTTTCCAGATTATGAGAAGAGTTATGAGTGGAGGCCAAAGAAGGGATATTTGTGAAGGTTTCATAGAGCTATGTTACTTTTGTCCCACCTCAACTTAGTAAAGAAGATATTCTGTAGAATTTTAGAGATCTAGCAAATATTCACAAATATCCCTTCTTATTGCCTCCACTGAATATTCATGTTCTCATAATCTAAAAACTTTGACCATTGATCTATTTGGTTTTGACACAAGGCAATGATCTGAAATCACTATTCACTCAAGAATACGTTTCCATAAGTAATTTAATTTACTGTTGTAGTGATTGTACCCACGGGCAGAGATTTACTATTGCAAGGATAATTTTTATTTATTGACTCAAATCATTACAAATTTGGTCTCTTACACATCCCACCCTATTTGTCTCCTTCCACTCATGGTGCAGGAGCACCAAGGTCAAGGACAGGACCTAAGGAGTGCACCAGGTTCACTGATAGATCCTTGGGTAGAGGTGAAGACAACATGGCCCTCAAGAGTCATTTGATGATGTAATAGTCCAATAATGGTCATGCAATGATGCCAAAGACTTATAAGGCAATAATATTTTTATTATGGCCAATTGTAATGATCCTTGTTAGTTTGTAATTACCTTAGATCTCTCATTTCTAGTTATCATACTTGTAATTCTTATTTCAATATTATTATCATATATATATATATATATATATATATATATATATATATATATATATATATATAAAATATGAATTATATATATTTGATAATAAGCCTAAAGGGTACCTAGGGGTCACTAGGAATGGCTATAGATTGATCCTAGGTTAGGGGATGGTGGAAATTACCTATACAGGTCTATAAATATGTAATAAGGCCTTTAGAGCCTTTAAATATTGTTAAAAGCACTAAAAGTGCAAAAACTTGTAAATTGCCTATTTTGGCAATATAAGCCTAAGAGGCTCATGGAGGGAGTTATAGGTTAGTTGGTTTTCAAAGGTTTCCTTTAAACCTTTTATAAGTCTTTAGAATGGGAAATAGGTATTGTGTTGTCGAGTTGACAACTTTTGTTGTCAACTTGACAACAATCTTGTGTTTTGTTAGTGACAATCAGTTTTAGATTGTTAAAATGACAATTAGAAATAGTTGGTTGGTTGTTGTTGGGTATTTGGAGAGTTAGTGTCTATTTGGGATGGGGTTCCACATGAGAAGGGTGTGGAGAATGGTTGGATTGAAACCATTGAAAATTTAATAAGTCTTTTTTTAATAAAAATTAAATTTCTATACAAACTTTGTAATCCACTGGCCTACGGGTACAGTTAGACAACAGTAAATTCTTGTGTTTGATTGGAGCATGATATTTGATTGGCTTGGATGTAGAAACATTTATTTTTATTAGTTTTACTTGTTTATGTTATCATTTCATTATTTATGTCACTGATAACACCAAGGAATTGACTGGTGTGGTGACAGTGACTGGTTTTTTTGTTTGAGGGTACAGTCAGCGGATTAAGGGTTGTAACCCTCTATCATGTAAAGGCACTCCCACCCCTGTGACCATTGTAGTTTGATGTGAGATTCCTTAGTGTATTCCTTATATTATATATGGTTTTGGATGCAGGGAAGGGTGCCAAATGATGAGGGAGCAGTGGCAAGCCTGGTGAAGTCCTAGTGAAGGGTGCACTTGCTAAACACCAATGGTGGTGGAGAGATAATCAATGAAGAGAGGGGGTATTTGATGGTTGAAAATTTCTATATGGATTTAGGGGAAGGTGTTATAACTAGTCGTGGGCTTGTAATTTGGGTTTGTGATCACAAATAATGCATTGTAAGCCATTAAATGGCATTGGATGGGCTAGTTGTAACCTTGGGGTCACTTGAGTGATCCAAGGATTTATGTAAGGGTTAAGGACCTATAGGTATATCTAAGTTTTTTATATGGACATTGATGCCATTATTATCATGTAATTGCACTTCAAAGTGCAAAGATGCCAAAAAGATGTAAAAATGCATTTTTATGCAATTATGGCCTAAAGGGCTAAATGAGGGTTTAGTAGAGGTTTAGGGAGTTTAGGGGATTAGGATAGGAACCTAAAACCTTTTGAAAGGTTAAAGATGATGCAATAAAGATTAAAGTGGTTGAAGTTGACAACTAGTTGTCAACTAGACAACAATGCAAATGAATAACTAATTGTAACAGTCATATAACTGACTGTGTAGGTTAAGAAGAAGTTGAAAATTAGTTTGTAAGGGGATTTTGGTCAGTTTTGTACATGAGTTTTATGGGAGAGGAGTCTTATAAGTTGTGGGGAGGTGTGTATGGTCGAAGAAGACAATGTAATGAACTACCAAGCAATAAACTTTTAATTCTTTACAAATAGTCACTTCTCTGCTCGTGAAGACACAGTCTCATGTTTATATTATTAAACTCTCTATTCAATGAAACATTGATAGGAAAAGAATTCATTGATTGGTATTATAAGTTTTGATCATTCCATGTACTGATTATATTGTTTTTAAGTCTTAAAATCAAATAATTTTAGTCATTTTATTGACTGTTCCTGTACAGTGCTTGGCGTGCAAACAATCTTTGTCTAGAAGAACCAATGATTTCCTAGGCTCTCCCACTTTCTGTGTTTAATGTGACTTGTGGGAGAAGCCTTTCCTTGTATTACCTAGGCCTATAAGTGTTTATGCAGGGAAGGTGAAAGGAGGCAAGGAATAGTGACTGTCCTGGGTGAAAGACACAGGAAATGGTGCACTAGACAACACCAGTTATTGGCCTTGCCTAGTATTATTTGTCTTCCAACTTTTAAATTACATTTCTATTGTACTACTAATGTTGTTGAATATGAAACCTTCATTCCAAGTTTGTAATTTGGTGTTAACAAGGGAAAATAGTAGCTACAACATCACTACCAAGATATTACAACAAACTTGCAATTTTTTTCAAGTATAGCTTACAAACATTAGAAGTCTTGTGAAGAGTCTTGGTGAGTTTAAGTGCCCTTTTGAACAACTTTAGAAATATTGAATACATCATTGCTTTGTCAAATAGTTGGCAAGAAATGATGTATTCAATATTTCTAAAGTGCTTCAAAAGACTTAAACTTACCAAGACTCTTCACAAGACTTCTAATTGATAAATTTGGTGTTATTGACTTACATTTTCTTGGATTCAAGGACTTTAGAATATATTCCAAAAGTGATTATGTAAAGAAGGAAGTGAGAGGGAGGGATCTTGATTTAGGTCAATGGATATTTCAACATGATTTTGGACAAGATATTGACATGAGTGGATGGGTGTGGATGGTGGGATGGGGGGTGTATGGATGAAATCATTAGGTAGAGTGGTTGGAAGGATGGAGGATTTTGTAATCAGGATGGTAATTGGATGGATTCAATGGATGGAAGAGATTCAATGATGCCAGGAGATGGAAGAGGATCAATAAGTGGGGTAGATGGAAGAAGAATAATAGGTTTCAGTGATGGAAGAGGCATGATGAGTGTGGGAGGTGGATGGGCCTTATCACTAGTGGTTTCACATGAGGTATTGTGATGACATGACTCATCAACTTTAGGAGAGTGGATTATATTGGATTATAAATACTATGGGGATTAAGGTGATGCATTATAAGAACTAGAGGACTAGGATTATGGATTTGAAAATGGGTTGGAGAACAAAACATTTAGAGAACAAAATACTGATCTAGACATCCCTACTTCAACATATCAAAGGTTTAACAATTTTTGTTTTGGAACAATACAGAGTTCTTAGATTGTACCCCTGCAAATGGACTTAAAAAAGTGGTGGATTTACAAAGCAACTAGTATTTTCATGCATCCCCAAGACCCCAGCTCCTGGACAGTGTCATTTTGTGTTCCCAAATGATCAAATCTAAGAGGAATTAATCCCAAACTCCCTGCAACACCGAAATCCCCAAATTTGTCTCTCCAAACACTTGTTTCTGGGATTCTAAAATGTGTTGTTTCCAATAACTTATAGGCCTAACAAACACTTGATTCACCATTAGAAAACCAATCTAATAGGATTCAAACCCTCAGATAGACCCCTTGTTTGAGCCAAATGGCTACTACGATACTTTAGCCACCATTTCCACTAGGTTCACTTCATTGTTCTCAGATGATCATCCAATATCTGTAATATTCCTACAATTCATCAGTCAATAGACTATGGTACATGTTAGTTTATCATATCCCATGAATTCTAGGCCCTTGGAGTTCATGGGATTGCCATATATTAACAAAAACTTAAGGTTGTTACAGCCGGATAAACACAAGAATTAACACCAGGCGTACAGATTTTCAAAGCAAAGTAGAGTTCATTCAAAAATGGTTTTAAATGGAACAATTAAAACTTTCTAACTCATTAACACACCAAACCAGGCAATAGAAGACTCCAAAGATAAATGAAATAGTAGAAAATGAAGATTTTATTGCTCACCAATCCACACTTCCATGATATTCAACCACTGGTTTGAACTTACTTGCATATATGTGCGCGGTGTTGACATAGTGCAACTTCCCACCTTATACCACCTCCTTCAACACTCCTTTGCTCACGAACTATGCCAAAATGAAATAAAATGAAATGTGCCGGTAGGCAGGATATATGTATAAAATTTGACATTTTTTTTAACTTCTATTCCTGTGTTGGTCAGAATTATGACCACTCATTAGGGTCGTAATTCCGACCAACACGGGAATAGATTTAAAAAAAATCAAATTTTTCCTTCTATAAATTGACCATGGAAAATCATTTTATAGCTTGGTCAGAAATGTTGGTCTAAAAAGTGGGTCAAATGTACTAGTGACCATTTGGTACTCATCCAATAGTTATAATCAATATCAAATAGGTATACACCATGAAATTTTAGTGTGGTCAACACAAAATCACTAACAACCTCAAAGTCTTTAACAAAACCAAAATCATAGTAATTTACACCATAATGTGCATATAGATCTTACTGCTCTTGAATCAAGGGGATATGTAAATGATTTGTCTATAAGTGCTCCCCCTAAGCAAATAATATGCTTAGTTTGAAGATGAATCCTTTGTACCAAAGGATGGTGAATTCTCTTTAGATGAATTGAATTCTTCACGTTTCTCTCCTTTCTTCATCCAAGTCTTCTTCATCTCACGTATGACTTTATAAGCTCCTTTCCTTTCTTATCCTCTGACCGATTAGGATATCAGTTCCTGAATCTGCAATCTCTAGAAAGGTGACCAACCCTATGGCATTGGAAACAAGCCATACCAGTTGACCTCCAAGGTACAAAATTTCCTCTTTGAGTTCTCATTCCGCAATTTACTCCTAGGTGACCATAGTTACGACATATCAAGCATCTAACATTGAATTGTCTTTCCCTTCTAACAGAACTCACCAGTTTGACAAGAGATCTAGGTGCATTCACTCTTGACCTACAATCTCCAGCTTTGTGTCCATATTTATTGCATGTAAAACAATATCCATCAAATTTAACACCACTAGATCTACTGCTAGATCTAGATCTACACTCATATGTAGTCTAACCGTACTTATGATAATTATAGAAATAACCATCAAACGAATAAGGTTTAGTCACCGATTTTCTCCTACACACATTTGTAGTATGACCAAGCTTTCCACAGTTAGTAGGTCTATTAGGTTTCTTACCTAAATTACTTGGATCTACCTTCTGATCTTTTTGTGGCTTTTTAGGTTCAGATTTAGATGACTCACCAATTTCAAATGTTCCTTGACCTATGTAACCAAGACCAGTTGTGTCTTTATGTCTTCTTTGGCTCTTCAATTGTTCATCAAGATTTTGCAAGCTTTCATTGTACTACTTCAACTTTTCATTTATTTCTTTCTCAGCTTGCAATTCCTTCTTCAATTCCTCATTCTCCTCTCCAAGCCTTTCATTTTCACTCAGAATTTGTTGGTTCTCCTCACTTGTTTCATGAAGTTGCTCATGCATGATAACATTCTCTTGAGATATCTTGAAGAATTTTCTCCTCCCTTTCCTTCAATTCATCCTCAACAACTTTCTTGACATCTTCTACAATCTTCCTTACATCTTCAGTTGTTCTTTTTCCTTCAAGGTCTTCACACATCCTGACATATTGACTTTCAATCTCTCTTTTCATATTTGCCACTTCTTTTTAAGACTCTTGTTCTGATCCATCATATATGAAATTTCTTCCTCAGATGCTTCACACATGCTACCTTTAGATAGTTGATTAATGTAATCATGGCTTTCACATAACTTCTCAATAAGTTCTCTCATTATGACAAGTGACTTCTTCAACTTTTCCTACAACTCATTGATCATCTTGTTTTCATTCTAAAGTTCCTTCTCATACTTGTAATTCTTCATGATTGAGGATATTTTCCTCGAGCTATTAGGATTATCAACAAGAGGACTAGAGCTCTGATGCCAATTGTTATAATTCTTAGGTACTGAGAGGGGGGGGTGAATCAGTACAAACATGTAATGAATAAATTCAACCACTGATCTAAATAACTGCAATATTAACTTCCAAACCACAAAGCATATAACCAATGTAAGAAAATAAAAGAAAATGATATCAAGCATCCAAAAAAATCATCACACATGCACAAATATTTTTATCATGGAAACCCTTGGTTAGAGGGAGAAAACCATGGTGGGGATGACACCCACAGGCTCACTACTGCAATAATTGAGTTTTCTCTATTAGAAGCTACAATTACCCTTTCTGAGGGTTCACCCTGTTAGGAGTGACTAGTACACTATTAGGAGTACAATGAGATCTTTTAAGATCTATCTCACTAGAGGATTTGAAAATCTTTATGTGAGTCCACTCAGTTAAAAGATTTACAATAGAAGACTTGTTAAATTCCACCCGCTTAAGGGATTTTTCTTGCTACAATTTTTAGGGAACAACAAGTAATGATTTGGATGTAGCACTCCTTGCCCTTCAGATCCAATCTTCTCTCTGCACTCTATAACTTCTTACATCTCTATCTCTATCAGATCTTTGATAACAACCAAACAAGTAACTCCCTATAACTGCACCCAAAATTCATCACAATGCCAACACTTTGCTGATAGAATTTTGCATCACACTATTTTCTTTATGCTAGAAGTTTTTGAAGTTTAGCTACTTATGTTTGATCGACCTCATAAATTGGAGGTGATGAGAGGAGATCTATTCCTTTGGTGTTTAAATTATTTCATGGTATAGACGTAAAATAGAATCATCAATTAAAAAATGTTATTAAACAATTTTGAACTATATGTAAGAATTTGCTTAAGGCAAAGAGTAGAAACCAAGATCTAGAAGCTCAAGAGATAGCACAAACAAGAGAGACAAGACAATATGATCAAATGAAGAATTCAATAATGATCAAATGATGGATAATAGAATGATTACATACAATGTAGAAATGCCTCAATATAAAGGCAATGCAATATATCTAGAAGATATGCAAGTGATAAGATCACAACTAGACATGGTGGAATCACATGTCCACCAAAGGTGGATCATCCTCCATTGTACATGAAAGTATGTGCAACATGTGCAACAATGAGAGGATGATAATGTGATAAGATCACTAAAGGTGGATCTCACACACAAAGAGGTATGAGAAGACAACTATGACCACCTAAAGTGGAGATTCTCCTAACCATGTGCTAAAATGAAATGCAGACTCCTAGGTGTCTCAAAGACAACTAATTATGCAAATGCATTATCCTAAGTAAACTTAAGTAAAGTGTAATTAGTAAATACTTAATTACACCAACACCCCCCCTTAAGTGCAACTTAGGGGAATGCACTTAAGCTCACAATGCAAGATGGGTCCCAGCTACTAGGCCATGTTAGGTACCCATGTACAAAAAGCAAGAACAATGCAATCTCTCATAAAGTGGAGAAAGAGGGAAAATCTCATGGGAAAAACCCTCCCCCAAAAAGAGAGATGAATACAATAATAGAAAATGAGAGAGAAGACCTCATATGAGGAAAAGATCCCCCCCCATAGGATAGAATAGAGAAGTCATGTGACCCCCCCTGATGGAATAGCCCGCACCCCCAAGAGAGCTCGCAACTGAAGAAACTTGCTCTCAGTGAAGGGTTTGGTGAAGATGTCTACAACTTGCTCTATTGTAGGACAATACTGCATCTCAATGACCTACTCCTATATCAAATCTCTGATGAAGTGCATATAAACCTCAATATGTTTGGTCCATTGATGTTGGACCGGATGTCTGGAGATCTCTATAGCACCTTGATTATCACAATGAATGATTGTAGGTCGTGGAATATTGAAACCAAACTCCTTTAGGATATGCTGAAGCCAAATAGCCTCTATAGCTATAGTAACAGCCCCTCGATACTCAGCCTCAGTCGAAGAAAGAGCAATAGCATGTTGCTTCTTACTCTGCCAACAAATGGGGCTTGAACCAAGATGAAACATGTAACCTGAAGTAGACTTGTGACCATCAAGATTGCTTGCCCAATCTGAGTATGTATATCCAACTAATTGAAGTCCTGTACCTATTGTGGAGTGTAGGCAACTGAGTGTTGAAGATCAATACCCTCAAGTGTGAAAAAGTCTATAAGCCTTGAGTTCACATATTCCCTTCCATTGTTTGTTCGAAGAATCTTGATTGCTTTACTTGATTGCTTCTCAACATGAGCCTTGAAGGTGAGAAATTTATCAAACACTTCACTCTTGTGACCAAGAAAGTAGACCCAAGTGTAGCATGAAAAGTCATCAATGAAGGTGAGTACATAACGAGCCTTGCCAAATGATGGCACTGGAAATGGGCCCATTACATCACTATGAACCAACTCAAGAACAAATGTTGCTCTCCAAGACTTCCCCTTATCAAACTTCTCTTCAGGATGTTTGCCCATTTCACAACCTGAACATTCCCCCTCTAAATACTTGATTTGAGGTAGACCTTTGACCATATCCTTGCTGCTAAGCTGTTGAAGATATCTATAGTTAAGATGTCCAAATCTTTCATGCCAAAGTTTACTTTGTGAATTTGAGTGTGTCAACAAGGCATGTGAAGGAGTCTTAGGTAAAAATTGAGAAAATGAGTAAAGCCTTGTGTCATGATTTTCTTTTCCTATTACCACCATAGAATCATCCTTAAGATTTTTTACTACAACTAAATCAGGTAGGAATATAACTTTCTTTCCACCTCCATGGTGAGTGATTTGGTAAATTGAAAGGAGGTTTGTGCTAAGGTTTGGAACATAGAGAACATCTTTGAAAGCTCCATTTTCCATCTCAACTTCCCCTTTTCCTTCAACTTCCACTTGAGTATCATCTCCTACATAGATGTGAGGTACCATAGATGGTTTCAAGGAAGAAAATTGTTCCTTTATTGCACCCATATGATGTGTGGCACCTGAATCAAAGATCCATTCCTCTGAGTTAGTTGTACTTGCCATAAATGCTTGCCCTTTACCCTTTGATGTGGAAGGTGATGAATCCTTTCCCTTGTAGGCATTTGGCAAATCAATGTGATGCTTCTTTATTATGTTTTTCAACTCATCAATTTTTTTCTTGTGGCATTGATGCTCATCATGATTTGGCTTCTTGCAATATGCACAAATTTTCTTCTCCTTCTTAGAACTATCCCCCTTGTTTTTGTTGTTGTTATTGTTGGTGGGAGAAGACTTTCCTTGTTGTGAGGAGGAAGATTGTTGAGTGTCTGATTGTGATTTGGCCTTCCACTTCTTTTGCTTCTTGTTGGAACCTTTACCATCTTGATTCCCTTGATTCCCATTATTAGCCACCAATGCCTTGGACTTTGAAGACTTGAGAATCCCCATACTCATCAATTTTGTTTGTTCTAAGACCAACATTTCTGAAAAGGACTCAAATGAAGGCTTAGTGAAGGCACTACCCATTGTTAACTTGTGAGTATTGTAACTTGAAACAAAAGCTGCATATTCAGGAGGAAGATGATTCAACAAGTGACTAACCAAATTTGCATCCTTTATGGGATTACCACAATCATCAAGTTGTGCTCTATAGTCATTGACTTTGGTGAGATAATATTGAATTGTGTCAAAATTCCTGGGATCTAATTTGAGGAGATCAGTCTCAATTTTGAATCCCATGTCTTCATCCACTTTACCAAACAATTCTTCAAGCTTATCCCATGCTTCTTTAGCATCTTTTATGTTTTTGATGTGATACATGAGTGCTTGAGACATATTCTCTCTTAAGAATCCTAATGCTTTATAATTTTTGGTTGACCAAATTTGTTTTGCAGCATTATCATCATCAACAGGTTTTGTAAGTGTACCATCCACATAAGGATTTAAACCTCTTAGCATTAACTTGCTCCATACATTATCTTTCCATGTAGCATAGTTATGTGGAGTTAATTTAGCAATAGAACCCATGATGCAAAATGAAAATGAGCACAAGAAAGAGACACCAACACACAAAACACCCCCCTAATTCACTCAATCAAAGAACCCCCCCCCCCCCCCCCCCCCAAATAATGATTTTGGCACTTTATATCTAGTGTGAGTACAATTGCCACTTGACAAAATAGATCAAAGTGGACTTCTAATTTTGATGTTTACAACTACAAATATGAAGCTACAGAAGACAGAAGAAGATAGAACACAAGATCCTTCAAAGATCTAATCAATTACAAGTGCCTTAATAGGCCAAAATAGACCACTTTCTGAAGTACTATGTCTACACAAAATTTCTCCAAGCTGATATCAGATCTGGAAAGTAGATGAAAAATTATGCACTTTCAAAAAAAATTGCACCTGAAAATGTGTCCATATGAGCCCGTACGAAGCCTCTGAAGTTGCAAAAATAGGGATCAGATAGGTACAGTCACCAAAAACTGCAATTTCTGCAAAATCCGAGATCCAAAACCAGAAAAGAACACCACCACTAAAAAATTCAGAAAATTTTAGCCAAAATAAAAAAAAATTTGCACTTAATTTGGAGTCCGTATGACCAAGTTATGGCCTCACAAAGTCAGACTGCCAAATCCAAACTGCAAATGGTGAGGCTGGAAACTTTTGAAGGCTGCTGACATCACCCAACTTAGTATGTTAAATTTGACGGTTAAATGGCCTTCGTGACAGTGCAAAACTGCCCAATTTTGATGGTCAAATGGCCGTCAAACTTAACTTCGCTAAATGATGATGCAACCAAGTGATTAAATTTGACGTCTTGAAGATCGTCACCGCATTAGAAGATACGCCCAATTTGACGTCCAAATGGGTGTCAAATTTAAGCCATTGAAAATGCTAAAAATTGCAAAAAAAATTAAAAATACCGGTTTGTCCTTCGATTGCCACTTGTCAATTTATGAGTGGCCGTCTGCAAAGGTGAGGTGGACTGCCGGCAGAACTGCACTGTCCTGGTGACTGGGACTGCGGCGGAGGTGCCATGCCGCGTGGGCGAAGAGATCTATGGAGGTGGTCTTCACGGCGGTGGCTGAGCAGTGAGGAGCCACGAGAGGCAACGGAGGCAGAGGGTGGGAGACTGAGCGGCACGCGGAGGAGGGCCACATTGGATCTCACCACTCGGGTGGTGCTGTGGGTTTTATGTGTGCCCGCGCTGTGCAGACCGCGTGAGCTGTGGAGTGGGGCGCGCTGAGTGCGGGTGGTGTTGTCTGGTGGCAAGGGAGAGGAGCGTGTGGTGGATGGAGCAGCACTGCCAGGTGGGCTGGTAGTGGGTTTAGCGGTGGGTGTGGGCTTTTAGTCCCACATTCACGCTGACTCTAAGATTTTAGGTTTATAAAACCTTCAACACCCACTTTCAACTCCAAAGCCTGCGGCCTGGTTTGACTGCGAGATGGAGCTTGTGGCCACTTGCATCCTCAGATGCTGATGTGACCTGTACTCTTTATACAATGCAAACGCATAGGCCAAATATGGCAAAATTTTTGCCATAGAAAATAATTCCAAAAATGGAAAAAAAAAATTTCTAAATCCAAAAATAATATAATTGCAGATCTGAAATATTAACAAAATTAATTGTAGATCTGAGTATTGACGGAAATGGAAATAATTTCAGATCTGAAGGAAAATTAATAGAATAATTACCCAATTTTGTAGATCGGGCCTAAAAGGTCCGATTTGCAAAAAAAAATTGCCTCAGATTTGACTTTTGCCTAATATAGGCAAATTTATAGTCAAAATTTATGGAAACAACCACCCGAATGCAATGGTGAGGTCCGATCTTGCTCAAAATGCTCCCACAAAATGCTGATCCCAGATTTGGTTCATGGCCCTCCAAAAGTTGAAGCAATGAATCGCTCTCCAATGGCTATCCAATGAAGACTCATTTGGCTCTGATACCATGTAAGAATTTGCTTAAGGCAAAGAGTAGGAACCAAGATCTAGAAGCTCAAGAGATAGCACAAACAAGAGAGACAAGACAATATGATCAAATGAAGAATTCAATAATGATCAAATGATGGATAATAGAATGATTACATACAATGTAGAAATGCCTCAATATAAAGGCAATGCAAGATATCTAGAAGATATGCAAGTGATAAGATCACAACTAGACATGGTGGAATCACATGTCCACCAAAGGTGGATCATCCTCCATTGTACATGAAAGTATGTGCAACATGTGCAACAATGAGAGGATGATAATGTGATAAGATCACTAAAGGTGGATCTCACACACAAAGAGGTATGAG
The DNA here is from genome assembly GCA_027943335.1 of Chamaecyparis obtusa. Lineage (NCBI taxonomy): Eukaryota > Viridiplantae > Streptophyta > Pinopsida > Cupressales > Cupressaceae > Chamaecyparis > Chamaecyparis obtusa. The sequence continues at coordinate 225,373 of BSBK01009214.1, forward strand.
AAGACAACTATGACCACCTAAAGTGGAGATTCTCCTAACCATGTGCTAAAATGAAATGCAAACTCCTAGGGGTCTCAAAGACAACTAATTATGCAAATGCATTATCCTAAGTAAACTTAAGTAAAGTGTAATTAGTAAATATTTAATTACACCAACACTATATAAGATTACAAAATCATATTTCTTTCTAAATAGTAATTGACCAAAAATTATATAACTATACAAATTAATAATAGATATTATTGTTGGAAAGTTAAGGTGCTGAGAGGGGGGGTGAATCAAAACCTTATAAAACTTTTAACCTTCTATAACTATTTTATCCCTTTTATCCTTGCATGCATAGAACTTAACAAACTATTTTTTGAAAGTAAATAAAGTAAAGTAAACTCATTCATCCATCACACATAACACATTTGACACATGATTTTGGTTACGCAGAAACCCTTGGTTAGAGGGGAAAACTATGGTGGGGATGACACTCACAATCCTTCACTACTGCAACATAAAGGTTGCTCGGTTAGAGCATACAAAATATCACTTCTAGTGATTTACCTTGTTAGGTTGAGTAATTCAAAATAAGACCTGCTAAAGTCTATGGGGTAAAAGCACAATAAGTTGTCACCCTTTTACAAAGGAAGAGGCTAACAACACCAAAACTAAAAAACTTCAAGGACATAAAAGTTACATTTATGTTGAGAATTTGAAGATGATGTAAACTGATGAAATGTGTAAAATAGGATGAATTTTATGCCTATAATTTTTAAAAATTAATTTGAGCAAAAATTAATATGTTTGTTTATTTTTTAAGGCCTATTTTCATGTCCTGAAAAATACTACAAATTAGGGAGTTTACTTCCCGTCAAATCATTATAAGTAAAAAATTGTTTTTCCCTCCAGTTTCAGAATATGTTTTAGATGACATGTATATCTAGTGCAGGAAAAATGAAAGAAGTGTTTTCGATGTATAGTTTACCCGTTATAAGTATTCAAAGTTGAACTTACCTGAAATCAACAATTTTTTTCTCTCGTCACTTTTCCCCTATCAAATCTATGCCAAAAACTAAATAAATTATATATTCTTGAAGAGGAATCTCTCCTCTAGTGTCGTATATGATTTTAAATTTTTTTTGAATTCATTTAGCATTTTTTTATATTTTCCTAATCAACGTCTTCTCGAAGTTTAATATACCTACATGTAGTTTTTAGCAAATTTGTTTAACGTTTTGTAGTTGAAACAATATAAAATTTATATGTCCAGAATCATAATTCTGAGATCTAGAAAAGGGTACTTTTATTTTTTTAAGATTTTCTATTTTGATGAGAGAAAGGAATGGAAGAAGTGCAAAATTCTATTTTTTTGTGTTTTTGGAAGTTTGGCTGCCAACATGGCATGCCACCTAGGTAGACTCAGCCGAGTTTGATTGGGCCGAGTCCGACTTGGTCGAGTCCCCCTAGGGGTCAGCCCCACAAAAATAACCAAATAGTGTGAAAATGAGGGGCTTGGAAAGTTTTTTTATATTAAAAATATCATTTAAACTCGGTCGAGTCCTAATTGGCCGAGTACCACTTGGCCCACTCTACTGGGCCACGTAGATGCCATTCAGTGCCGTGTGGTGCTTACATGTACTTGGCCCAATTAGACTCGGCCAAGTCTAACTGGGCTGAGTGATTTGAGTTAGCTGAAAAGGTGACACTTGATCATGCTTTTACCCTACGTAGTTAAAGGATTTTGCAACACTCATTAAGTGTGCACTTTGTTAAGAGATTTACAATAAAAAGCTTGTCAAAGCCTTCCTAATATGTGGGATAAGAGAATACAAAAACAATAATTTATTCCAGTATAACTGATATGTAATAATGCATCTACTAGTATGCTAAATTAGATCCTTTGTGCTCTCTATATTATCATTACCTTATTCTAATTGATTTCACCAAAATTGTCAACTTCCTCTGCTCGGTAGCCTTAAATGCTTTGTCTTTGTTCTAATTTATATACTTCATTGTCTTCTCTCTCTTTCTTTTTTTTTCTCGATCCGTCCTTATGTATTAATTCCATAGCTTCCTAATAACTTGACCTAATTAGAGTTTATATCCTTCTAGCAATCTTAGTCAAATATATCAACGATCCATATTCATTTCCTTTTTCCAAGAAATATCTTCTTTATTTTTATTGGTTCAATCTGTGCCTTGGAATCATTTAAAGTCATGTTTTATTCCCAATAAATATAACCTAACGTTTACCTCGATCTTCATAAACTGTTTTCTTTGCTTGGTAGAATCTGATCAAACTTTTATATTCATCATGTATCACTCAATAGTCTCTCCTGATCTACATGGTTAACACATTATTCTTGCTTGATAATTCACTTTCTTGATTAACATACTTGCTCGATATTCTTTCTATTCGGTAACCATTGTGCTCAGTTAAGTTCATTTGTTCGGTGTCCATTCTTCTCAGTATACATTGTTGGGTATATGCATATCTTTGTGCTCAATATAATTTTGCCTTGTCTTATTGATTGTCTTTCTCTTTATCGACTAACTTCTTTTCACTCACTGACTTCTTCACTTATATCGACATGATCTTTTCTTCACTAATCACAACATTAAATGAATTTAGGAGTAACATTCTCCCCCTTTGGCATTAGTGACAAAAAATGTCAAAACTAAGAATTATTTTTTTTATACCTCCAATATATGCTAACTTAGTAATATCTCCCCCTTAACATATACTTCTTATGTTTCAAAATATTTCAAAATATCCCTTATTTCTCTCATATATGTACATTATCTATATATCTACTATTATCCCCCTTTTGTGATAGTAATGTCAAAAACAAAATTTTAAAGTGTTATGAAATACTTATAGTTTATCAAACAATTCTTTGAAAGTATATTTAGCACTGCCATATGTAGTTTTCCATGTTTCTTGTAGCGCTTCTAGTCCTAAAAGTTGAGCTTGTAGTTGAGATGAAAGATCTTCCATATGATCCATAATTGACATATCAGGTGTGGCAATGAGCTCCTTTTCTTTCTTAATATTAACCTGAATAACCTCCAAATGAGGAATAATTTGTGCCTTTAATTCAAGATTTTGTGTTCAAATTTTATCCTCTTACTTCTTCAAATCTTGTTGTAGGATCATAAAATGCTTGACCTTGGAATAATGTGATTGGAATGTGTGAGGTTCATCAATTAACATATTTGCACTGTCCTTTAGTTCTTCATCTATTTGCTTTAGCTTATCTAGGACATGTGTAAAATAAGAAACATTGCAAAGCTATTGGAATAATTGAATGATTACCTTGATGGTGTCTTCCAACTCAGTAGCAATGATAGAAAGTGCAACCTTTTGTTCAAAAATATTTTGCATCAGTTTTTCAATTAAATTGTGTTCAGCCTTTTTCTCACCTATCTTCAGCATTCTCTCCTTGGCATCAATATCAGATTCATTTACTTGGCTTACTAGTGAGACTAACTAATCAATTATAGATGCATTCTCATTAATTGAAGTCTCAGGTGTAATCTGTAGTAAGATGTCTTTTACATTTGATAGTAATTTTTGTTGTTTCCTTTCTTGTTTCAACTTATCATGTGTTTCTTTTCTTTTCAGCAATTCACCATACTTCAACATTTCATCAGAATTCATTTTTGTTGGATCACAAATGGGTATCACTATTTCTTCATCTAGTGATATCTTCTCCTTTTTTCTTTTCTTCTTCTTCTTGGTGTGAGAGCTAAGTGCACTTTCACTAGGTGAAATGGTTGGAGGCAATGGAGCCTTGGTATGTTTCTTAGTAGGGTCTTCAACCTTTTCTTTCTCACCTTCCTTTTTAGTTTCTTTTCCTTTATCCTTTTCCTGTGCATCCATTTTCATACATGTAGCAGAAGTATCTATTTTTTTTGTAGTTGTAGTCTCTTGGCCTTTCTCGGTGGTAGTGGGTTCATCACCCTTCTCTATTTCTTCTTTCTCCTTAGTCTCATTAGTTGTTTCCTCAGCATCTATGGGAATATTAGTATTAATTGTATCATTTGTGTCAAATGGAACTTCAATAGGTATAGTTGTCAGATATGCATGTACTTTCTCCAAAATGGTTGCATCTTTAATCAATCGAGCAATTGCAGGCTTGGTAACTGATGTCTCTTCAAGGTGTTCCTTGGTGGTGTCCATGACATCTTGATCCTTATTAGCAGTTTCATCTGGATCCTTTTTAGTGATGTCTTAAATTATAATCTCTTCATTTGTAGTACTAATTATACGAGGTATGTCATCAATTACTTTACTTATACTCTCCTCAAGATCTTCTTCCAAATTCTCTACCTGTGCATCAGTAGGAAGCTTGGTATTTGAAATTTCAACTTTCTCAAGTTCATCCAATTTAAAAATATTTCTCCATTCTTTGTTTTTTCATCTTCCACCTCTTGTGCTCTTCCCTTTAGGATGCTCAATGATCTCTTCTTAATCATAAATCTCTTCTTGTAATTTATTAGGACTTCATCAATTTCTTGTACTGATATAGTTGGTACTGATACTACCAGTGATCTCTCCCTCATTTTTCTTTCACTATCAAGTGCATATCTCTATCTTGCACTAATTCTTTCATACAGTTCTTTAAGTATCTTCCTTGCAAGTTCCATTGGTTTAATCTTAAATGTGTACATAGCATCAATAGTTTCTTCTTCCATCTTCAACTTGTCATTTGATAATCCTAAGAGTTATTTTGGTTGTCATTAGTTATGATAAAGTCACAATGATTGTCAAAGTCATTCGGTAATGAAGGAAAGACAAGTCGGTGAAGCAAGAAAATATATTCGATAAAAGGAAATAAAGGAATGGGTAATTTCAGTAAAGGAAAAGAAATTTTAGTCATCAAGCAAGAAAGAACCAAGCACCGAGTTATAATGAGCTATAACATCAACCAAACTGAGAAGATGAGACAATTATCAAGCAAGAGTAAAATGTGTTATCGAGCATGCCATGCTGACATAAGGAGAATCTCTAAATACATTGAACCTGGACACCGAACATAAAATGGTTTACAAATCTCGAGGAGATTATATCATAGAGAATTGGAGATTTAAACATTATGATTATCCATGATTACAAGGTGAGATCTGCCAATGATAATTAAGTATGATATATGCATTAGAGGAGTAACCAATGCTAGCACCTCTTGAAGAGATGATTCTAGAACATTTTCATCACTTCTAGAATCGTATATAAATGGATAACAGTGAGAAGATCATTATGCATGTGAGGATAAGAGGAGATAGCATGTGTGGAGCAAAGATTGTAGAGAAGGTGATGAGAAGAGAAGCCACTAAGTAACAGAGTAGTAAAGAGAAGATATTAATTTTGATTTAGAGTTGAATCTATCAAGTACTGAATTTATATTGTGAGTAGTGCACAATATGAGGTAATAAGTTATTGAGCATATAGAGTCTAAAAAGAATAAGTAGATGTAAGTTTAACAAACAAGTTTGTGTTACTAATTAAAGAGTAATCAGAGTTGTAAAGTCCCTTAACTGAGTAGATCCTTACAGGTCTTATATTGTAAATTCTTTAATCGGGTATAGTTCTTAGATTAAAATTGTAAAATCCTTTAGCAATGTAGACTTAACTGGTCTTAAGACTCTTAACCGGGTTAATAATCTTAATAGGGAAAGCTATCAGAAATAGATAACAGTGTAGCTCTAACCGAGAAAACTTTTTACTATAGTAGTGAAGTTTTGTGGGTATCATCCCCACTACAATTTTTATCCTCTAACAAGGATTTCTGCGATACCAAAATGAATGTGTTATGATTTATTTGTTATGTTAATGATTTATATGTTTTATGAGATGCATGCAAAAGTTATGGATTTAGTAAATGGTTAAGGAAGAAATTTTAAATACTTTAAATTATTTTTATATTATTGATTCATCCCTCCCCTCTCAATACTCACCTTTCTATATCTAATCCAAGAATTAGTATCTGTAGACACCCAAAACTGGGCAGGTGTCTTAGAATCAATCAAATTTGCAAAATCTTAGTCAAATGCTCTAATTTTCATCAAAATGGATCAAATCAATTTTAAATGGAAATTTATTAATCAAAATTAGATAAAATCATTTAAATCAAAGGAAAAATCAAATCATGACATCAAATAATTAAACACAAGCTTATAGGGGTAAATCACACTATATAATTGATTTTAATCAATTAATTGTATAGTTTTAAATCAAAAATCAAATTGAACCTATTCCCTTACATGGCTAATTTAATTAATTAATAGAATTTAATTAATCCTAATATCTTTCAACAACATTTGAGCAACCAATGAGAATTGAGAACACAATGCACATGGATCACTCCAAATAGTTGAATCTCAATCACACATTTCAACTTTGAATCTCAACCACTCAAATTTGTCTATTTGTCCAAACCTTTGAGACAATCATTTAAATTGTCCCCCCATTTAAAAATATTTCAAAGTTTTTGACTCAACCAAGGCTAAACCATGATCAAGTCACTCTACCCCCTACCCTTGGGATTTTACTATAAATAGAAGTCATTTTGAGAGCATAATCATCTTAGAAAATTCAAGTGCATAGCATCATCATTATAGGCAATTTGAGAGCAAATTGAGAACAATTAAGAGAAATTGAGCATTATCATGAGCATTTGAGTTTATCTTTGTATCATTTTGGAGAATTGAGAGCTAGATTAGGCATATTATCATAATTTATCATTCTAGGATTGTCACTAGTAGAGAAGAAGGCTAAGAGCTCTACTTACCAAGCTTAGATAGAGAACCATGAGATGTTATGGATGTTAATTTCAATTTTTTAGTTTAAATTTCCATTGTATTTGCAAACAATTGTAGTTAATTGTCCTAATTTCATGAAGGTGTAAACATTCACACACAAATGGCACCCATCGTGGGGCTTTGAGCCTCATTTCTATCATTTTTATCAAGTTTTGTGTGTTTTTGGCTTCACTTTTACGTGAATTTTGCAGAAAATAGGAGAAGTGGTGCTTACGAAGGATTTAATGACACTCTTGAGCATTATGATGATGCCTGGAAGTAGTTAACTGCCGCCTGAGTGATTCTTTCTATTCTAGCTTTTTCTTCTTCTCACGCCTGTGTGATAAAGTATTATGCCTGAGAGCGTAAAGCGTCACCTAAGATCTGAGAAATGACACCTATTAGCTATCCATTGTCACTTATGATGATTTATCCTACGCAATTTATAGTCATTTGTCACACTTACTAGTTTTTAACTGACGCTTACTAGTTGTACTTTATCGCTTTGGATATTTTATCTTACGCAAATTACACTATGTTTAATGCTTTGTAGTTTTTAAAAGTCACTTGAGTCACTAGAAAGTGATGCCTGTGATTTTTAAAATAACGTTTGCTAGCTTTGATCTGACGCTTATTAGCCGATAAATGACGGTTATCATTTTCGGTTTAAATTTGCTGTCAGATTATTAAATTTTGTTTTCTTACTCTTTGTCTGTGTTTTTCCTGTAGATGAGTAGTCACAAAAAATTCAGGAAACCAGAGAGCAGAGTTACTCAAGAGAGCAAAGAGGTATGAATCCAAAATAAACATCAAAAGGAAATTCATAATGCTTCAATTCTAGATAGTTTGGGATTAGAAGAAAAGCTTTATGTTCATTACATTAAGGTTTTGGAGGCTTACAAAAATAAATTTCCTACTTTGAATTAAGTTTGTTTCATTAAGTTGTTAAAATCTTCTTTGCAAAATCTTGTCAAGAACACTTAATTGCACTTCAATTGTTCCTTTTGGTTTCATTCACTTTGTATGGCGGTATTAACTAATTTTTTGGAGGAGCCAGAATGGGAACAATGGCCACTAGGTGAGTAAGCAAATAAACATCAAAAACCTCAAAAAAAGTGCCTAGCCTTTGCTAGCTACAAAAGAGGTATTTTTCACATCAAGCTTGCTTTGCTTAAATTGTGGCTTTTCATTGAATCTAGCTTAATATGAAAAACATTACTATCATCCAAATTGAACAAACATTAGGCATATGCTCTCCATTTTTCAAAGTGGATCAAAAAGCCAAAAGTGTGAGTTTAATTTGGCAGAAAGAAAGGGATGAGGAATTAACCAAACATTTCTCTTATAAGAATCTCCTTGTCAAGAGATTGAAAAAGAACAATTTTTGCTTGAAATGTTTGGAACAAGGGACAATAATAGGGATATGCTCTTCACTTTCTAAGTGAACCAAATTCCCAAACTTTTTGAACTAAGTTTGATTTCTTATTTTTCTATACATGCTAGATAAATTAGATCTTTAGCGGGCCTACCTCTCGAGAATTTCCTTACGAGGACGGTGAGAGGGAATGGCCCAAGTGGGAGAAAATCTCTTTAGCCACGATACTATCTAACCCACTATAAACAAATACATTCTTCCTTAATAGGAGAGTGACTAGGTTGTGTGCAAGTGTTCTTCACTTCCTCTAGTAGTCTTTTGGATTGCACCAAATCATAATTTTGTACTTGTGGGAAGCCCGCAAGTGGGTAAAAGAGCTTGACATGATCTAGAATGGAGGTGTTCATTAAAATCCTCCTAAGTAATAATATGCCTTTTTAGAGCCAAATGTGTTTAAAAGCCAAATCTGACTCTAGGTAGATTGCTTGGAAGATATTCTTGTTTATACTTGTGAAAAATGACCAAGAACATACACTTTTAGTGTGGTTTTAGGGATATGGTACAAATTTGATGTGTGTGTTGCGTTTGTACTTCATTTTCAAGCAAGAATATTCTGCAGATTTGATCAAATCACTTTTAAAAATTGAAATTTACAAATTGGTCTACAAAGTGCTGCCTGCACATAGAAACAAACCAATTATACACAATGAAGTCATGCCTGTGACTATTCAAAAAATGCTTGTCAATAAGGAAGTCATGTCTGTGACATTTCAAGAAACGCCTAGAAAAAGTTAAGAAACACCTATCAATAGAAAAAAGCTGTCTACCGGCCTGCAGAGTGCCACCTAGGAATATTCTGGTAACCACGTACTAAGTGTTAATTCACACCTACACAGTGGCAAGTGATGCCCAAAAACAAAGAAGGGCAAACCATGGAGATTTCCCGAAGGTTTGGAAAGATTTTGAAATCATTTTTGGATACCCTTTTCGGGGATATTTCTTATTAGTGCAACAAATAGATCATATTCCTAAAAAACATTTATAATGATGAATCTATTTGAGAAACAAATCAATCCTATTATGGAGCATAATTATCAAAATCAAGACCAAAATCTCCATTGGAATCAAAATGATGAAGTGTCTGAAGATGAAGTTTTAAAAGCAATCCAAGATCCCATACTTATGGAAACAATGGGATTAATTTTGAAGAGGGATAAAGAAGCATATTTCATAAAGTTAGCTCAATCATGAGCTAAGCTACCTCATAATTTTGACACATAAACCTTGAGGAAGAATGAGGAAAAATAAAAAGATGCATCATTTAAAAAGCCATCATTAAGATCAATTTGTCCTTTTCTTTATGATGATGGGCCATCTGTATCTTCATTTTCCTCACAAAAAGAAGCATTTAAGAGCAATAAACCTATCCTAGATCAAGGGAAATTTCATGATCATCCTATTTGTGATCAAGATAATAAAGAGTATGAAGAGAAAAGTACGACTCTCAAGCAAGATCTAATGCACAAACCTCTATCTAGCAGGGTTTCTCCCATAGCTTGTACTCCTTTCATCCTTCATCCATCTCACAAAGCTTCACAACTATCCAAAATTCCTCCATCAAAGAGTGAGCCTAATGATGACATTTTTCACATTGACTATGTCTATCCAAGGGCTACCTCTAAAAGTAACCCAAGCTAGTTTACATCTTGTTGCAGATCGTTTCCATGCTTCAAAGATCTTGGACCCCAAAGCTTCATGTGTTTCACTGCCTATTATACCCATTCAAAATGATCCTATATCATTCCTCCAAACATCCCCCACACATATCCAAACATCTACCTTGTCTTTAGAAGTGGCTCCATGTCAAGAGGATAATCCAAAGAGAAAAGAAACAAATATCGATAAAGATCAAGATCAAGATTATATACAATCCCCTCCCATATTTGATGAAGGTCCCATATCCATAGAACCTTGTGATGATCCCCTTGCATCATTTCATGTCTTCCAGGATGATATCCTTCCATTCCAAGAATAAAGTACCCTTCCAAGTTCCATATTTTCTCCACTTCCCAAGCAAGATCAAGATATCCCTTCCACAATTTCCAATGAGCATATTGAAAATCAAGAGCAAAATATCCTCTCTACACCATTCAAAGATCCTTGTCAAGACCAAAGTATCCCATCATTTCCTTGTCATATTCCTCCATGTTCACCTTAAGAAATCATCATTCTTCCAAATCCCTTGCATGATAATAAATCCATTCAAGCTTCAGTTGATCCTATCAAATGTGTTCCTATCAAAGCTACTCATGATCCTACTGGTATAAAGATAAATCTTAAAGAGGAGAACCTTGGCAATGCAGCTCCTTCCAAAGATATTGATATCCCTTTCACACCTTATATCCTTCCATTCAAACGCAACAATATACCTTCACTATCCCCCAAATCCATTTTGGATTCCTATGTCCCAAAAAAAAAGTTTTTATCCCTTCCATCTATATGCACCCTAAAATGGTCGCCTAGACTTTGGGCCCCCATTCAACAATTTGTCAAATCCCTGAATCAAGATTTTCAAAAATCAGCATTTTATCAATTATATCAATTTCCTTGATCAAATCCTATTTTATCATTTTCAATTATTTTCCTTGGGTTAACCATTTTATCCTAAAGTCTTTATTTAATTAAAAGGAATATTTCCTCCCCTTTTAATAAATAAAAAGCCCCCACTTTTCCTCTTATCCTAAGTTGCACAAATAAAGCATTATTCTATTTTATAAAAAGGGAAAAAGCACTTTTTGTCTCATATGGACACAAAAGTCAACTCTTATTTTCTCATTGGAGGATATTTGTGCACATGGATTGCTCCTCTTTGATGCTCCACCGTTGATTAAATATTTTGCCTCTTAATCTCCATGGTCCATTCTCTCTCATTTCCTATAAAAGGAGAGCTCTCTTCCTCATTTGCATGATCCATCTTTTTATGGTAATGTTATGCTACAGGTTTTCTAGGTCACTTTGGAGCTTTTAAATATTTGGAGCATTCTTGGCTTTTGCATCTACATTCCATTCTTAGTTTCATTCATGCATAGTAGCTTCATGTTTATGCTTTCATAGTGTAGATTTCCTTTATGCTTTAGATTACTTCATCTAGTCTAATTAGGGAGGATTTGTAATACTTGCATCTTTCCTTTCATAGTTTAGTTTGTACTTTCATTTCCATAGCTTAGCTTGCACCTCTCATTTCTAGCTTGCATATTCATCTTAATCTAGTTTGCATTTACATTTCATAATGATTCTTGGGGATATTGGCATTCTTGCCCTTGTCTTCATCTGAATCTCTCATTGTGTGGTTGACTAGCAAGGTCATTAAGCTTATTAGCTCTAGCTGAGAGAAATTTTAAATCTTGCAACTCCATACATAGAGAGCTATGCATTGATTTTTGAGACCTCATTCTTGAGTGTTCTTGATTGTAAGGATTCATAGAAGTGGACTACTTTTGTGTGTACACCATCCATATTAGGTCCATATATTCCTCCATCAACCATTCATATCATCCCTAGCTCTCCATTCACTTACCCTACCATGTATCAAGATCAACAAAGGCACACATACTTGAAGAATGTCCAAACACCAATCTATATTATTCCTATTCATCCACAATTTCTAAGTCTTCTGGAAGTAATTTTGATGTGCAACATAAAAATCATAAATCCAAGAATCCATATGTGTATAAAAATCACAATGTCCCATCTAATCGACATGTGAATGGAAAGAAAAATGAAATATCCAAAAGGCCACAAAGGTCCACCAAGAAAAAAGAAAAATAAAATAAAATGTAGGTTCCTAAATCCCTCGTTGAAGAAATGCATTCAAAAGCATCACAAAAGAAATAAAAATCAAAGACTATGTGGATTCCCAAGTCACTTTTGAAAGACTTGTACACAAAAGAAAAATCAAAATTGACATTCAAGCTTCCAAAGGCTTCCATTCCATCTCCTTCCAAACATCTTCCACTTTCCAAGTCTAATTTGGGTTCCTATATCCCAAAATCCACTACCTCAAAAAGATCCTTACCTCCTTCATCTATTGTTCCTCCATCATTCCACCACTCTTCAAAGTGTGTATCAAAGTTGATCTTGCCAACATTTCCATCTACAACATACCTTCTTCTTATCCTCACATTCATTTTCCAATACCTACTTTCCATATTTCCATCCCTCTTATCCAATCTATGGCATAAAACCTTTACCACCACCTACCTTTATCCTCCATATCTATCCTTTGTCGTCACCTTATCAATATCTTTGAGCATCCTAGTCATACCCATGGTTTATTATAGCATATCTTTCAGAAGAGCATTGTCCAAAGATCCTGATGGTGGGAAAATATTAAAAAATAATTTATTTTTTTTTAAAAAGAGAAAAAAGTGCCTTGGTGAAAACCTAGCAATAGGCACCTTGGTGGAAAAAGTAAAGAGAAATAAATCTATCATAGGGTGAAAGCCACTTCTTGTGGCACCTTGTACAAGTACCATGATGAAAACCTGGAAAACAAGCATCATGTGTAATTCCTCCTTCTTGCACTCTACACTTGGGGGGCAAGTTTCATCCATGCTATCCTCCATCTTCCTATCATTTATCTCACTTACATCCATATTCCCTCTCTCACCTTTAATCTTGACAAGGTTGAACACATCCATGAGCATTAAGTATCTTGACATCCGTTATCCTTTCCATCAGCTTATTTACTTGTTGCATCCATGTTATCCTATCATGATCTTGCTTATCCCAAATTCACCTTCATTATTCCTTGACAGTCTTTCCATAATCCCAAAACATCCCTTCATAACCTTCATCACCCCTTTATCCTGATTGTGTTATCTTATCCACATCTTACCCAAATTGACCCTTTGGTCTTGATCAAAATGAAGAACTTAATGTACAAAATTTGGTATCAAAAACTTCTTGACATGTCCACTCTTTTGGATCCCTCATTTTCATGATAGTAGATCATTATCCTATAGGCTATCTAGCATTGCATCATTGACTTCCATGGCTTATCCAAAAACACGCTTCACATTGCTATATCATTTTTTTCCTTGGCTTGGGTAATATTAAGGAGATGGTCCTACGGGTCATTCACATGCTTTATCCATCATGGCCTTTCCATCTCTAATCCATCAGCTTGCAAATCCATCCTTCATGTCCTATATCTTGCTAGACATTGGGGGCAAACCAATGTGATCTTGTTTGAGAGCTGGTAATTTCTAAAAAATAAAAAATGTAAAAATCCAAAAATTCAAAAAAAAAATGTTTGCATAAAGTGATTTTAGCCGCATATTGCATAAACCGAGCTTTGGTAATATTTTGGAAGTTTTCCCAAGTCCAACATTTTTCCTATCCACCTAGGGGCATTTGATCTTAATCAGCAGATTTCAACAATCATGCATCAATTCACATGAAGCAATGCATTAAACTCAAACGGATTCAATGGTGCTACTTTCGGTCACACATCAGAGGGACTTATCAGAGCTTCAAAAGAGAGAGATTTTGTTGAACCTTTGATGGATATCATTGTTCACAACCAAGTATTTTGATCCTACAACTTGATCCTTGAACCTTCATTGACTTTATTATTCAGGATTAAAAATTGACATCACTTAAATGATCAGAATGTTTGGAAATTATTTTTGGAAAATCTTGATACATTGCAAAACACTTGAAGCTTTTGATGATCTTTATTGAATTTCTTTTTATCGTGTCTTTTTATCTAATTGATGATGTTTCGATTAGATTGGTGATGATGAAGACGTGATATTTTTCTTGCCTTTTGAGTGACTGTCTTGAGGAAAATCCAACAACTTATGTGAATTCGTCTAACAACATGGTCATCAAAAAACCATCGAGGAATTTCATATAGGGTGGAGGGTTGACCTTTGTTTTTTTACGCAAATGGATACCTTGGCTATTTAGATCTTCCATATATTAATACCAAAATCCAATTGCAACATTGAATCCATTGAAACTGGTATTCATACTGCCATAGTTGGTTATGCAACTAGTGAGGGTTGTACTAGTTTTCTAAAGGTTACCAAATGCGATATAAAGCGGTATTCATATCATCATGATGTGGTCAGTGATGGTTGTACTTGCTTTCCGGTCCTACAATGCTCAATGATGAAAATATTTCTCTATGGCATTTCTTTGCTAAAATCTAATGACAATTAGTTGCATTGCATTGCATTTTCATGTTAGATTAAGTGCATTGGTTTGTAGTATTTTTCCAAGGGAAAGGGGGTTCATTCATCTATTATCTTGATCAATCTTGAAATGAGGGTTCAATTAAAAACTTTATCCTTGGTTCCAATCAATAATGTGAGATTATATTTTGCAGTCATTCATAGCATTTGCTCATTATTCATTATTCTTATATCAAAAAAAAAAAGAAAAAAAGATTCATTAATCATTCATCATTTGCATACATTTAGTTAAGGATTGCATTGTAAGAGTTGCATACATCAAAAAAATCAAAAACATAGTTGCATTCATCATATATCCATATTTCCATAATAAAACATTTGCATCCATACATTGAAAATCAAAAAAGCATATCAAAGTCACATTATCATTTGCATTCATTTATCTATATCATATGTAAGATACATTGCATCCATAGCACAATCAAAAGTAAATGCACCATAAACATCATATAGAGTTGCATATAAAGATAATCTCACATAAACACATCAAGAGAATCAAGGAAAGTCCATAATCATATAAATGTCCATAACATCAAAGATCCATCAAATATGTATATCAAGATACAATATCATCGACAAAATGATACATCAAAGTCCTGATCAATAAATATAACATGATACAAAATCATCAATGAGGAAAGATCCATAATCAATCATCAAGATCCTGTAGGGCCACCCACTCCATCACCAACACCTGATCCATTTGGTCCCCTGTCACCTGATCCATCCTAAGTAGGAGGAGTTTGACTAGTACTCACAACACTGGGCCTCTAAGCCATCATAGTCATGAACTATTGCATCATAGTGGCTACCTGATCCAGTTGTCCAACCACTGCTGTCAGACTTGTCTGTAATGAATGCACATCCTATGAAAAAGTGTCTATGCTAGGAGAAGCCTATGACGTCTGACCCATATCTTGAGACCTAGGTGTCTGTGGAGGCACCTGCTGTGCTGAAATCTATCCATGTTGTGCCATTAAAACCTGATGTAACTGTACCAAGGGATCCTATCCTCCAGGAGCCTATCTAGTAGCATCAATATGAACCTATTGTCTGACTCTCTGCTATCCCTGTACTACTGCAACTCTAGGCTGTATGAATCCAGGTCCTTGATCCGGCTGAGCTTGTCTGACAGCCTTGTCCCTGAAATGTCCACCTCGTACCCGTGGCCCAACTCATCCTCGACCTATAATCCTAAAAGGTCTTTGTGCTCTAGGAGCTTGGTGTCGACATCATCTAGGTCTGTCATTATCATCCCCATCATCATCTCCATCATCATCATCTGATCGCTCATCTCTACCAGGGATCGGCTCTGTAGGATCGATAAATCTCAAAAATTTGTTTCAGGACCACCACTCTCTATACTCTGTAGACATCCCAACATCTTCTACATGCTCTAATATATCCCATCTAATGTAAATCATCTTGGCAATCTAGTCACAAGCAAACTAAAAATTAATCTGTGCCCCCCACATCTATCGCTCTGCCTAGACTCAAGCATATAAAGCCATACCCTGTGGCATGTCCTGATATCTACCATACTATCTAGACACTCGACCAAAGAAAAATATCTCAATCATAAGGGGTGATTGGCCTATCATCCATCACAGAGAAAACATATAAGGGAGCTCATCATCATCCTCCTGCCAACCCTCGCAGCCCAAATATGGTCTCCATGCGACCTGATCTATATTGTCGATCATGCGATGCCAAAACTCTAGTTTTCCTAGATGATGTTGGACAACCATGTCGCTATATAAAAATGCATAAGGATAGCCACAATGATGGATACAATAAGACAATGGCCTAGTAATGGGAAGATGCTCCCATACCCACAACTGTAATATCACTGCACCTGTTGATAATGATGCACTAGATCTATATACCACCTTGTGCAAATCATGGTATAATTGGGCTAGAACGCAAGAACCCCAATCAAAATGCCAAGGCTGTGTAAGCATATCCTCTAAAATGTGGCACCATCCAATAAATAAACCTCAACCTCATCGGTCTGGAAGCAATAAACTACCTATCAATGCACCTAACATCGCTGGCAATGTGGGAAATGAAGCAAACTATGCCCATGTAATGGTATCATCACCAATGGTATTATCCCAAAATACCCATATGCAAACAGTGCCATCATATACAGAATCGTAATAAACTCTCTCACCTCGAGTCGGGATACAGAGCAATCTACAAACATCCTCGGGAGTGATAGTCATCTCCCCAAATGGTAAATGGAAGGTATTGTGGTCAGAGTGCCAATGCTTTGCCACAGCTGTTAAAAGACCATGGTTCAGCTAGAACCACAAGATGTCTAAAAGGAAACTCAAACCACACATCTCAATGATGTGATACTCTAGTTGGGTCAACTCCTGACCTAGGTCTAAAATCTAAGAAGCAATGGTTTGTATGTATAACTTACAAAAATGTGCCTATTTTGAAAATCAAGGGAATCATATCAGTATTCTATATCAGTGGATTATTTTAAGTCAATCAATCAAGCTATCACCATTTGTTCGTGTCTCTATGTCTTGAGAGTGAATTATCAGTTATCTATCCTATCAGTGTTCTACTATTAGTTTTTCTATCAGATCATATTGACAAATCAAACATTCATTGGTACCATTATCTTGACATTCTAATCACTTGTTTATTTAACTAAAACAGACCTATCTATCTTGGAAAATCAATCAATAATCCAGAGACATCAAAATTTTCTCAGAAAAATCAAGTTTGAGTGTCAAAAAATTTCAAAATTCCTATAGGCATCATTTGCCTATGCGGAGGTGGTATTTTACCTCAAGTGGTGAATAACTATTCACACGCAACACTTTATCAAGTGGACATGGTACTTCAGCTGTTAGGCAGCATTTTATGACCCTAGGCAGCATTTCATCATGTCTAGGCGTCATTTAAATCATAGGGATTTTTCAGGTGGTGTTTTACACATAGTTTGATTAAAAACCCTAGTTATAGGTGGTTTAAAATTAATCATAGGTGAGTTTTAAATAGTATTAAGCAGCATTTTAATGCACAGATGTGTCACTTTATGATCATAGGCATCATTTAAACTACCCTAGGTGACATTTTGCAAATTTACAACTAAAAATCAAGAAATTTATACAATAAATACAAAAAAACTTGTAATAAATGCACTAGGAGGGTCAGAGCCACTTACAGGAGGTCCGTAATCTAAAGGTCTCTGATACCGTTGACCTCTCTTGAACTGATGCTCTCGAATAGGGATAACCATCGTGATCAACTATCTCAGGATCAGAGCAAAATCTCAATAGTAAAAAGTGCAAATGAATAGTAAATTTTGGTTTTTCAACCTATTTATGCTATTTGACCTAATTTTGAAGAGATTTTTGACCTTTTGACCTATATTTGCACATCTATCAAACTGGGGCATTTGTTGTGACATTGATTATCATCAATGTTTTTCAGAAATGAAAACATATTGGATCTATCATCAATCAATTTCATCATTTTTTCTATTCGGCCATCAATCTGTGTCATTTCTGAGGGGGCGTTATCATAGTATCAAATCTACATCAATATTGAATCTGGAGCATTAAAATTTTGAACTATTATCAGTGGGGCATGTTGTGTCATTTTTCAAATCAGGTTTTATCAATCAATCAAATTTCAAATCAGGTTTCAAATCAATTTTGTATCAATCAATCAAGTATCGAATCAGTGATCAGGACATGTAATTTTCTTTGAATCAATGCACTACACACATCAATTCAAAGAGGGGCATTTGTAGACACCCAAAACTGGGCAGGTGTCTTGGAATCAATCAAATTTGCAAAATCTTAGTCAAATGTTCTAATTTTCATCAAAATGGATCAAATCAATTTTAAATGGAAATTTATTAATCAAAATTGGATAAAATCATTTAAATCAAAGGAAAAATCAAATCATGACATCAAATAATTAAACACAAGCTTAAAGGGGTAAATCACACTATATAATTGATTTTAATCAATTAATTGTATAGTTTTAAAATAAAAATCAAATTGAACATATTCCCTTACATGGCTAATTTAATTAATTAATAGAATTTAATTAATCCTAATATCTTTCAACAACATTTGAGAAACCAATGAGAATTGAGAACATAATGCACATGGATCACTCCAAATAGTTGAATCTCAATCACACATTTCAACTTTGAATCTCAACCACTCAAATGTGTCTATTTGTCCAAACCTTTGAGACAATCATTTAAATTGTCCCCCCATTTAAAAACATTTCAAAGTTTTTGACTCAACCAAGGCTAAACCATGATCAAGTCACTCTACCCCCTACCCTTGGGATTTTACTGTAAATAGAAGTCATTTTGAGAGCATAATCATCTTAGAAAATTCAAGTGCATAGCATCATTATTATAGGCAATTTGAGAGAAAATTGAGAGCAATTAAGAGCAATTGAGCATTATCATAAGCATTTGAGTTTATCTTTGTATCATTTTGGAGAATTGAGAGCTAGATTAGGCATATTATCATAATTTATCATTCTAGGATTGTCACTAGTAGAGAAGAAGGCTGAGAGCTCTACTTACCAAGCTTAGATAGAGAACCATGAGATGTTATGGATGTTAATTTCAATTCTTTAGTTTAAATTTCCATTGTATTTGCATAGAATTGTAGTTAATTGTCCTAATTTCATGAAGGTGTAAACATTCACACATAGTATCAGAGCTCAGTTTGTTATTTATAAGTTTAACCACTTGAGAGGAAATATCT
The DNA here is from genome assembly GCA_027943335.1 of Chamaecyparis obtusa. Lineage (NCBI taxonomy): Eukaryota > Viridiplantae > Streptophyta > Pinopsida > Cupressales > Cupressaceae > Chamaecyparis > Chamaecyparis obtusa. The sequence goes on from BSBK01009214.1 coordinate 244,554, forward strand.
AGAGGAATGGAAAGTTATAGGTATGAAAGGATGATTGATAGTATGAACATGGAACTAAAGATGGCTAATGAGCATATTGATGAGCTGAGTAATAAGTTGAAGCATTCACTCATCAAGAGAAAGGATCTAGCACAACAATTGAAGGACACTCAAGATCAATTGAAGAACTTGAAGAACTATCAGAGGGAAGCATGTTTGATGAATATGATGCTATAATATCATAACTATTTGAAAAGAACAAAAACCTAGTTGATCAGGTAAAAGAACTGAAAAGAGAACAAGAAGTCCAATCGGTAAGGATGTGTGAAATCATGGAAAAAAAGGGGGTAAGTGCACAAAGATGGGGGACCAAAAAGATGCCACTTTTCTTTTTGGCCCCCCATCGCGCATAGTGCGCATGCACTAAAGGGCATGCGCCCTATGGCTTGGGTTGCCCAAGCCTTAGGCTTGGGCAATCCAAACCAAAGCGCGTGCGCCCTATAGGGTGCACATGCTTTGGAAAACACTTACACCCTTTTAAAAAACCATTATAAAGTCTGTTGCACGCGGGTTTGGAAGCTCATTTTGCTTTCTCAAACCCATGTTTTCAGCTAAGAGGAGATTCTAAAGCACACACACCCTCTTATATTTTCTTGTGAATCGATTGTTTTTGTTCATCCATCGATCAAATGGCTCCACAGCGTCATCAAGTTCGATCTGGAAGAAGAGCTAAGTGTTTTTACAGCTTATCATGCCTCTTATTTGTTTTAAAATTTCAGTCTTGTTGCAATTTGTTTTGTTAAAATTTCTTTTTGTTTAAATTTGTTTTGTTCAAATTTGTTTTTGTTTAAATTTGTTGTGTAATGAAGATTTTAAAATGTAGTTTTTTTAATTGCCAAGAAGAAATAATCTCCCTCCACCAAACCCTCTATCTCCTCATAAAGAACCAAATGAAGAAACAAATGAAGAAAAGGAACCTTAATTGCCTCCACCAATCGATAAACCTCCTCTTGGAACACAACAAAATTTGATGAACCAAATTGAAAGAGGGAAAAAAGAATTAGAATCTTTAATTAATAGGTTAAAAGATTCTAGTGGTACAAATCTCGGAAGGGAAGGACTTGCAAAATCATTGGAAGTAATCTTGACCCACGTAAGCGTAGTTAGTGGGCAAATTAATTTATGGTGGGATAAAAGAGAAGAACAAAAACAATATTATGTAAATAAATTATCTTATGCAGACACAAAAAAGAAAAAAATCACAAAAGATGACATTTGCCAACTATTTAAAAAACCAGGTGACGAAAATACTCTTAGAATTACAACAAGAAGGTTCCCAATTCATTGGTGCATAAATGAAGACATTAAAAACAATTTTTGGGAGAGATGGTGGATGGTCTTTGATTCGCCTCCTTGTAACAATCATGAGGTTCCTATATATTTCTTGAGGAAACTCTATTGCAAGTTTGTAGTCAAGGAGGTGCCAAATTATTTTGACATTCTAGATTCTCAGGGTAGAGGAGGGGGCTCATCATTTGATCAAGCAGGGGCACATTGTGACCCTAACGCACCTAGTGCTGCTATTGGCAAGCCATAGTTGGATCATGTTAGTATTCCTTCCATTGTGAAGGAACATGTAGAGGCAGACACACTAAGCACGATTAGTGCTCTGACACAGACTCTCATTCAGTGTGCCACTCCTTTAGTTGAGGGTGACTATGGTCAATTCTCGAGGGGGCATATTTTTTGGTCATGTGGATGCTTGTGCACATTTGGTACTGGCGAGAGAGAGGAAGAGGATTCTGGATTGATGACTGGCAGCTTTCTAAATACGACATTTGGCATTGACACAGGTAAATATTTCCAAGTTCATTAAATTTCTTTGATCATATTTCATTTATAAAAGAATAACTATTTAATTTAGTATCTATTGTTTATGATGAAAATTTAGGGCAAGAGTTTCAGTGGCAGTGGAAGTGGCAATGATCCTAATGTCCCCTTTTACACATCATTGTCAATTCCACAAGTATGTATCGAATAAAACATTTAATTAACATATTTGATTATTATGTAATTATATGAATAATTGTATCCTAACTTATTGTGCATGTGCATTAGATGTGCACTGGTGGACCATCGACATTCACAACAGACAGTGAAGGGCATTGTGAAACTTTCCTTGAGGTATCTTTATTTTCACATTAATTGGATTTACTTGATCATATTTAATTAATGAATGAATGACTAAATTACTAGACAAATTATGATCAAAATCTAGAGGCACGATGATTACATTCTTTCACCTGAATTTGTGAGGTCACCATTGAGTCCACAGGTATACATGTAATAATGCATTATAATTAACATGTCAGTAGTACGTTCTTATATGAATGGTTATCTTATAATTTTCCATGTACATGTGCACTAGTTGAATGTTGGAGCTTCGACTTCGACACTGCACACCAGAGGACACGGTGGAACCTTCACGGAGGTATCATTTACTCATTAGTAGGGTTGTAAAAAATATATGTAATCTTGATAACTGCATAATTTACTTTTTTTGTTTCATTTTCATCTTTTGACATCAGAGACTCCTCCTTCTGTCCATGATACTTTGGATCATGGAGTAGTTGCAGCAATAGCTAGTTTTGAAGCACTAACTGAAGTATGAAAGAGATCACTTAACTTTAATTGTTATTTTAATAGTTTGTATTGAATTTTATAATGATATCCATGTATGTATTTTAATTATTATTATTGATCATTGTTGTAGGGACTTATTACTCCAAATTGCCAGCATGCACCTTCGGTGGATGAACATAGTGACTATTTGCTAGCGGTAAGCCAATATTCAATTTTATGTCATTTTTTAATTCAATTTTGATGTATATTAGTTATCTCTATCTAATTTTTTTTTTATCAGGTCGAGCTACAAAAGAGTCTAGATAGGAGGACAAGTGAGTGCACTCGAAAGACTATGGCATCCACTGCATCTCCATCGATGCGACGATCGAAGACAGCTCAGGATTTGTTTTCTTCCCCTAGCAGGAAAGGACTAGATTAGGGATATGGATTGTATATTGTATATTGTATCAGTGATATGTTGTACATCCATTTGTCTTTGAGGAAGCCAATTTTACTGTATTGAATATATTCAATGTATGACATTATTGGACATATATATTGGACTTCATGCCCTACAAATTTTATTTTTTTATGTTTTAGGTATGCAATTCATGTGTTTGGTGTATTGATGTATACTAAATTATGTTTATGTTCATGTCTTTTCTTTGTAAATTTACCATGCCTTATAGTTATGCTTGTATGTTTATTGATGTATGTTTAACTTTTTGACTGTGCTACAAATGCCAGTCACTGTCCTCAATAAGAGTCAATTCCTTAACTATAATAATAACAAAAGTAATGAAATGAATGCATAAATGTATAAATATAATATAAGGATTCTTGGGGTACCCTAATGTTGGAAAGAGTTCTTTTATTAATAAGATTACTACGGCAAATGTGGATGTGCAACCTTATGCTTTTACAAACTAACTTCTAATTGTCCCCTAACTGACTGATTGTTAATGACAAACACTAGAATACATATTTGCACTCATCATACTGCTCACCCCAGAGTCGTCGGTGTCATTTGAATGACTATGTGTGCCAAAAAAGGTTGTCAGTAGCATTTATCTGACCATTCAAAGTTGTTGGAACAAATGGTTCGATGCTACGATCGATGGTTTGAAAGATACGCAACGTTGGTCGTTTGAACTAAGGAACACTTTGAGTTCTGACACCGACCGAGAATGTGTTGTCGAATTTAAAAGAAGTTGAATCTCTAAAAATTGAGATAGGCTTTTGTAGGCCTCGGCAACATGGTCTCTTAGCACCTGATGGATTGATTCTACCTTGCACGAGCTCTGAGATATGACCTCACAAAGATTGATGATTTCATGCTTAAGAGACCTTGAGGGACACTTCGGCTTGGAGTCGTTAGCGGGGTTTGAATGACTATGCGTGGTGAATGAGGTTGCCTCTAGTGTTTACCCGACCATTCAGAGTTATTGGAACTGACGGTTTGATGCTACGATCGACAGTTTGAAAGATATGCGATGTTGGCCGTTTGAACTGAGGAACACTTTGAGTTCTGACACCGACCGAGAATGTGTTGCCGAATTTAAAAGAAGTTGAATCTCTAAAAAATGAGATAGGATTTTGTAGGCCTCAACAACATGGTCCCATAGCACTTGATAGATCGATTCTACGTTGCATGAGATCCGAGATATGACCACGCAAAGATCACTGATTTCATGCTTAAGGGACCTTGAGGGACACTTTAGCATGGAGTCGTATGCAGGGTTTGAACGACTATGCATGGTGAATGAGGTTGCCACTAGTGTTTACCCAACCATCCAGAGCTGTTCAAACAGACGGTTCGATGCTAAGACTGACGGTTTGAAAGATACGCAACGTTGGTCATTTGAACTGAGGAACACCTTGAGTTTTGACACCGACTGAGAATGTGTTGCCGATTTTAAACAAAGTTGAATCTCCAAAAAATGAGATAGGCTTTTGTAGGCCTCGGCAACATGGTCCTGTAAAACATGACAGATCGATTCTACCTCGTACGAGCTCTGAGATATGACCCTACAAAGATCGTTGATTTCATGCTTAAGAGACCTTGAGAGACACTTCAGCATAGGGTCATCGGTGGGGTTTGAATGACTGTGCATGCCGAATGAGGTTTCCCCTAGTGTTTACCTGACCATTAGGACCTATTGGAACTGACGGTTCGATGCTACGACTGACAGTTTGAAAGATATGCAACATTGGTCATTTGAACTGAGGAACACTTTGAGTTCTGACATCGACCAAGAATGTGTTGCCGAATTTAAACAAAGTTGAATCTCTAAAAACTGAGATAGGCTTTTGTAGGCCCTGACAACACGGTCCTGTAGCACCTAATAGATTGATTCTACCTTGCACGAGCTCTAAGATATGACCCTGCAAAGATCACTGATTTCATGCTTAAGAGACCTTAAGGGACACTTCAGCCCAGAGTCATCGGCGGGGTTCAAATGACTATGCGTACTGAATGTGGTTTCCCCTAGCATTTACTCTACCATTCGGAGCTATTGGAACTGACGGTTCAATGCTACAACCAACGGTTTGAAAGATACGCAACATTGGCCGTTTGAACTGAGGAACACTTTGAGTTCTGACACCATTCGAGAATGTGTTGCCGAATTTAAAAGAAGTTGAATATCTGAAAACCAAGATAGACTTTTGTATCCCCCAACAACACGATCTTGTAGCAACTGACGGATTGATTCTACCTCACATGAGCTCTGAGATATGACCCCACAAAGATCGTCGATTCTATGCTTAAGGGACCTTGAGGGACACTTCAACACAAAGTCGTTGGTGGGGATCGAATGACTGTGCATGGTGAATGAGATTGCCACTAGTGTTTACCCAGCCATCTGGAGCTATTCAAATAGATGGTTTGATGCTATGATCGATGGTTTGAAAGATACGCAATGTTGGCCATTTGAACTGAGGAACACCTTGAGTTCTAACACCGACCGAGAATGTGTTACCAATTTTAAACGAAGTTGAATCTCCAAAAATTGAGATAGGATTTTGTAGGCCCTAACAACATGGTCTTGTAGCACCTGACAGATTGATTCTACCTTGCATGAGCTCTGGGATATGACCCCGCAAAGATCACTAATTTCATGCTTAAGAGACCTTGAGGGACACTTTAGCACGAAGTCGTTGGTGGGGTTCGAATGACTATGGGTGTCGAATGAGGTTGCTACTAGCATTTACTCAGCCATTTGGAGCTATTGGAATAGACAGTTTGATGCTATGACCAACGGTTGGAAAGATACGCAACGTTGGTTGTTTCAGCTGAGGAACACTTTGAGTTTTAACACCGACCGAGAATGTGTTGCCAAATTTAAACGAAGTTGAATCTCTGAAAACTAAGATAGGCTTTTGTAGGTCCTGACAACATGGTCCCATAGTAGCTGATGGATCGATTCTACCTCACACGAGCTCTGAGATATGACCCCACAAAGATTGTTGATTCCATGCTTAAGGGACCTTGAGGGACACTTCAGCACAGAGTCATCAGCAAGGATCGAATGACTATGCATGGCAAATGAGGTTGCCACTAGTGTTTACCTAACCATCCGGAGCTATTGGAATACACAATTTGATGCTACGACTAACGGTTGGAAAGATATGCAATGTTGGCCATTTCAGCTGAGGAACACTTTTAGTTTTGACACCGACCGAGAATGTGTTGCCGATTTTAAACGAAGTTGAATCTCCAAAAATTGAGACAGGCTTTTGTAGGCCCCAGCAACATGGTCTAGTGGAAACTAATGGATCCATTCTACCTCACATGAGCTGGAACTGACAGTTTGATGCTATGACCGACGGTTGGAAAGATACGCAACGTTGGCCATTTCAGCTGAGGAACACTTTGAGTTTTGACACCGACCGAGAATGTGTTGCCGATTTTAAACAAAGTTGAATCTCCAAAAACTGAGATAGGCTTTTGTAGGCCTTGCCAACATGGTCCTGTAGCACCTAAAGGATCCATTCTACCTCACATGAGCTCTGAGATACGACCCCGCAAAGATCGCCGATTCCATGCTTAAGGGACCTTGAGGGACACTTCAACACGGAGTCATCGACGGGGATCAAACAACTGTGCATGGTGAATGAGGTTGCCACTAGTGTTTACCTAGCCATCTGAAGCTATTGGAACATATGGTTTGATGCTATGACTGACGATTGGAAAGATATGCAATGTTGGCCGTTTCAGCTGAGGAACACCTTGAGTTCTGACATCGACTGAGAATGTGTTGCCAAATTTAAACGAAGTTGAATCTCCAAAAATTGAGATAGGATTTTGTAGGCCCTGGCAACATGGTCCTATAGCAACTAAAAAATCAATTCTACCTCGCATGAGCTCCGAAATATGACCCCGCAAAGATCATTGATTTCATGCTTAAGGGACCTTGAGGGACACTTCAGCATGGAGTCGTCGGTAGGGATTGAATGACTATGCATGGTGAATGAGGTTGCCACTAGCATTTACCTGGCCATCCAGAGCTATTGGAATAGATGGTTCAATGCTATGACCGACAGTTGGAAAGATACACAACGTTGGCCATTTCAGTTGAGGAACACCTTAAGTATTGACACTGACCGAGAATTTGTTGCCAAATTTAAATGAAGTTGAATCTCTAAAAATTGAGATAGGCTTTTGTAGGCCTCAACAACATGGTCCCATAGCAACTAATAGATTGATTCTACCTCACATGAGCTCTGAGATATGACCCCGCAAAGATCACTGATTCCATGCTTAAGGGACCTTGAGGGACACTTCAGCACGGAGTCATCGGCAGGGATCAAACGACTATGTGTGGTGAATGAGGTTGCCACTAGCATTTACCCAGCCATCCAGAGCTATTGGAATAGATGGTTCGATGCTACGATCGATGGTTGGAAAGATACGCAACATTGGCCATTTTAGCTGAGGAACACCTTGAGTTTTGACACCGACTGAGAATATGTTGTCAATTTTAAACGAAGTTGAATCTCCAAAAATTGAGATAGGCTTTTGTAGGCCCTGGAAACACGGTCCCATAGCAATTGATGGATCCATGCTACCTCACATGAGCTCTGAGATATGACTCCACAAAGATTGTTGATTTCATGCTTAAGGGACCTTGAGGGACACTTTAGCACAGAGTTGTCAGCGGTGATTGAATGACTGTGGGTGGCATGTACTTGCATGAGGACATTATATATTATAGAAATCCCAAATAGAAGTAGCTAGCAAGTTGCTCAAAAAGTAGTAACTGATAGCAAGTGGGATAATGCAGATGCTTTAATAAACCACTATCTTCTTTACTCAAGCAACATCTGGTTCATCTGCTCAACTGGGGCATGTTTAGGAACAAACAGTCTCCATTTAAACTCAAGTCTCTGGAAGTAGTTATATTTGTCAATGGAGGAGATACACCCATTGGATTTGCAATAACTTCATGCTCACTAGAATTTCCATTACTCTTCAATTGGGATACTCTTTCCAAAATTTCATCTACCCTTTACCAATTTGGGAAATTAATGGGTCTATCTGTTGTAAAATGAGGAGTGAGACTGCCTTGCCAAAGGTGGAAATGAAGTTACATTTCAAGGATAATGCCCAAGTCCTGTAAATGCAAGGCCATTGATGAATAGTCATTTCTAATAGAAATATTTGTGGTGCTAGAATGAAGTGCATGACCAAATTCTTTGCCTGCTAACAAACCAATTTGGGAAATTAGTGGATCTATTTGTGGACCTCGAAGGAGTTGGTCACCTAAATGAGAACCTTGAGATGAAGCATGAACTTCTCTATGAAAGAGATCAGTACCTTGAGAAGCTCTCCACTTGTCAGCTGAATTAAAACCTTGGACCATAGATGGCTGCCCTTTGTTGTAAAATGAGGAGTGAGACTGCCTTGCCAAAGGTGGCAATGAAGTTACATTTCAAGGATAATGCCCAAGTCCTGTAAATGAAAGGCCATTGACAAATAGTCATTTCTAATAGAAATATTTGTGGTTCTAGAATGAAGTGCATGACCAAATTCTTTGCCTGCTAATGAACCAATTTGGGAAATTAATGGGTCTATTTGTGGACCTCGAAGGAGTTGGTCACCTAAATGAGAACCTTGAGATGAAGCAGGAACTTCTCTATGAAAGAGATCAGTACCTTGAGAAGCTCTCCACTTGTTAGCTGAATTAAAAACTTAGACCATAGATGGCTGCCCTTTGTTGTAAAATGAGCAGTGAGATTGCCTTGCCAAAGGTGGCAATGAACTTACATTTCAAGGATAATGCCCAAGTCCCATAAATGCAAGGCCATTGACGAATAGTCATTTCTAATAGAAATAATTATGGTGCTAGAATGAAGTGCATGACCAAATTATTTGCCTGCTAATGAACCAATTTGGGAAATTAATGGGTCTATTTGTGGACCTCGAAGGATTTGGTCACCTAAACGAGAACCTTGAGATGAAGCAGGAACTTCTCTACGAAAGAGATCAGTACCTTGAGAAGCTCTCCACTTGTCAGTTGAATTAAAACATTGGACCATAGATGGCTGCCCTTTGTTGTAAAATGAGGAGTGAGACTGCCTTGCCAAAGGTGGCAATGAAGTTGCATTTCAAGAATAATGCCCAAGTCCCGTAAATGCAAGGCCATTGATGAATAGTCATTTCTAATAGAAATATTTGTGGTGCTAGAATGAAGTGCATGACCAAATTCTTTTCCTACTAACGAACCAATTTGGGAAATTAATGGGTTTATTTGTGGGCCTAGAGACCTGGCTAGGCATGCTGCTTCTAAAGGAAGTAAGGCTGTTACCAAGTTTCCTACTGCTCTGGGTTAGGTTTTGTTGGAAGATTTTAGGTTTTTTGTATGTGGTGTTTATGGCAGGCTTGTTTAGAAGTTGGTTTTGGCTTGGGTTTATGTGTGGAAGTTAATGTTGAACTGGGATCTTAGTGTATGTAAAGAATATATGAATTATGCTATGTATGCTGTGAAAAATCTCTGAACTATAAGATTTCTATTATAAAGTTTTTTTTATTAATAATGAGAAATATTTTTACAACTCAGCTCAATAGGAGCACCAGAGGAAAGAGCTAAGCAAAGAAAACCTTCTGGTATTGCCCCAAAAAAAAGAAGAGAAAGGTTGTCATTAAATGTTACAAACTTCCTATTATACATATGGGGTAATGCATGAGCAATTTACAGTCCACCCAATTTACAGTGCTATATAAATTTGACATGTTATCATATTTTGTATCTCCATTTAGTCCAATGAACCAATTGGGTCTACCCTACCCTTGATTGTCTCAAGTATTGCCTCGTGGTCTGACTCACGAACCTTCCAAAGAGTTTTATTATTCGGTCTTCTGCCATATCTAATCAAGTGGACATTTGATGCAATGATGAGGTTTGAATAATGAAGAATCTTTCTATGTGTCTCCCAATCCTCGAACAACCACAACCTAGGGTTCTTCATAGCATACCATCTAAGCCATGTAGCAGTAGGAGAGAGAGAGAGAGAGAAGGGAGAGAGAGAGAGAGGGGGGAAGGAGAGATAGAGAAGGGGAAAGGGAGATAGTAGGAGAGAGAGGAGGAGAGGTGTGTGTGTGTGTGTGTGCATGTGTGTGAGAGAGAGAGAGAGAGGGAGAGAGGGTGATGAGAGAGAGAGGAGAGAATGGAGAGAGAGAGAGAGAGAGAGAGAGAGAGAGAGAGAGAGAGAGAGAGAGAGAGAGAGAGAGAGAGAGAGAGAGAGAGAGAGAGAGAGAGAGAGAGAGAAGGGAGAGAGAGAGAGAGATACAGAAGGTGAGAGAGAGCGGGATAAGGGGCAGAGAGGGAGAGAGGGTATGGGGGAGGGAGAGAGACAAAGAGAGAGATCTCTCTCTCTCTCTCTTCCTCCCACTTTGAATATTTCTCATCACTATGTGAATCTATATCTTACATAGGGTGCACGCCCTATGTAAATTAATGATTTTCATAGTGCGTGCGCGCTATGGAAATCATAAATTTACAAAGTGCACATGCCCTATAGGGTGTGCGCACTTTGTAAAGTATTTGAATTTACCAATCCTAAGGCTTGGATTTGCCTTGGAGGTCCAACCCAAAGGCTTGGATGACTAAAATAGGCCTGAGATGTGTTTTCAACAAACATATAAAAAAATGACATCTTTTTTTGTGTGCTCCTCGTCAAGTTTACTCGTGGCTCAAGAACATAAAAATCAAATGACATGATATTGTAGATCTCTCTGTTAGCTAACTAAGCATATAATTTATTTTGAATTTTGATTATGTTAAGTTATTCAAGTCTAATTTCTTTTGTGTGTATGTCTATTTTTTGTAAAAAACCAACATGCAGTATTTTGGGCATAGATTTTGGCTCGTTCATCGAATTTTGCAATAAGTTACATTTTTAGAAACTAGACTCCATTCTACACACTTTTAAAAAAGAAAATTTAATTTTTGATTAGTATTAAATGATTTCTAGGGGGAGCACACAAAAATTTCATGTTTTCAGGATGTGTGCACTTCGTACATTCATCAAAAATTATACATTCATCAAAAAATTACCAAAAAATCTGGGATAAACTACGTGGTGTTAGCTAACTTCTCACTAGAGCGATTAAAAAAATTCAAAAAAAAAGTTAACATTTTAGGGGGAGCACACCAAATGCTATGTTATGTTTTTGGACAAAAAATAGGACCACTTTTTGTGCTCCCCCTTTTTGAGGGCCTTAATCTGCACCATTTTCAAATAAGTTAGTAGTTTAGGAACTAGATTCATAGTATTACAACTCTTATTTTTTTTGCATCTTAAAATTTTGAGTCTAACTATCTTCAATTTCTTGTTGAAGTTCAGAGTTCGCTGATTTCAGGAAAAAAGTGGCATCTTATACCCCCTTTTTGGTCCCCCATCTTTGTGCACTTACCCAAGGAAAAGCTGAAGATGACAAAATAATAGTTGAAGATGAGAGAAGGGAAATGAATACGAGACTGAATGAGAAAGATGGGGAAATACTAAGGTTGACACAAATTCATTACAACATGACAGACCAACTAGTAGCTGCAAATCAGGAAGTTGTAAGGAAAGTTGGAGAGATTTCTAACTTGAGATCTGAGAATGAACATATAAAGAATGAACTTAAATTTGAGAAGGATGCTAATGAAGTCTTGAAAAGAAATGAAGAAGCATTGAAGATTCTAGATGAACAAATATGAAGTCAAAGATAATCAAAAGATTCCTCCAAACAAGCAGCCAACCCAAATAATGTTGCTATCCCACCGAAGATAAAGAGGCCAACTTGCTATCATTGTAGGAAACCAAGACATACAACAAATGTGTGCAGAAGCAAAAGAGGTAATCCACCAAGTACTCATAAGTTTGATGGCTATTACTACAACTACAATAAGTATGGTAACATGGAATTTGAATGTAGAGAAATATTTTCTAACAATCCAAGGAAGCCAAGCTTCAAGGGTTACTGTAACAATTGCAAGAGATATGGTCACAAATTTGAAGAATGCAGGTCACAAAGAAATAATGAGAAATGATTCCCTAACTGATAGAATACTAGAAACAATCAACAAAGACCAACAATACCATGGGACTATAATACAAGAATCACTTGTACTACATGTGGGAGATTTGGTCACATTGCTGCAAATTGCTTTAGGATGCATGGTATGAATAATAGAAGATCATAGAGAAACTCTAGAATGGCTTGCATTCACTATCACAAGGTCGGTCACCTAGACAAAGACTGTAGGTATCGAGGTAAAGCCCCAATCGAGGAACAACCGAGTGAAAAGACTCAAATTAACATTGATGAAATAAGAGATCAAATGAATAATACTTGGAGAAGGAAGTCTCAAGATGATGGAATTGAACTTGGAACAACTGATGGCACCACATCCACTAGATCAGGTGCACCTATATTTACTTGATAGGTCAAAGGTATGTATAGGAGTTGATAACCTTAATTCTATCTTAAATTGGTTCTTAGAATTAGTGCAAAGATCCATATTAGCATATTATAATGCATCTGGATATAAGTTGTGAAGTTGACATTTCATAGTTTGATCGGTAAACTATATGAGTTATTTTGCTCCATTCGATGAAAGATAGTGTATTTTGGTCATCGGTGAAATAGAGTCGGTAAGGAGCATCTAATGCAAACTGTATAGCCATTGGAAGCCCTAACCTAGGAAAAACTATAAATAGAGGTTGTGCTATTTTATTTTCACCTTACACTTTCGTGAGCATTTGAAGCATTTGACTAAGAAGAGACTACTGAGCGAATTCAAGCAATCATTCAAGCATTCCAAGTAGTATAAAACACATTCAAGGTATTTCTAGTGTTTACCAAGTTGTGTTTATGAATTCTAGTTGTTATTCTATTGAAACCCTACTTGTTTGAAGATTATTTCTAAGATCCAATGGCACCCAAAGTTTAAAAGCTAGTTATTGTTGAGAAGATTGACCCTGTCAATCCTAAATACAAGTTGCCTCTCATCGTTGCTATTGAAGTTGACAAATCTAGAGCCCTATCATCGATTCCACCAAGGTTTATACTCATTGAAGATGTTCACACCTTCATCCATTAAAAAATTGAAGACATCTACCAAGCTAAAATCGACACATCTTACAGGAATCTGTGTGTTAATGGGAAGTTGAAAGATGACCACATGCATTTGAAAACCAAGGGTTTGGTCCATGCTATGTATGTTCCAAAGTATTCAAACAAGAATGGATGAGGATGGTACTTAGCCGAGTACATGATCAGTTCATGTGGCTTGATGCACCAGTGAAGATCACCAAGGATGTATTGCACATTGTCATAGGATTTTCGATCGATGATAGACCAAGGGAATATGAGAAAACCAACAAGAATAAGTTATATGAGCTTACCCAAGATAAATGGGATGGTAGAGGTTTGATGTTATCTACTATTGATGAACTTGAGCTAAGATCACAAGCAATTTAATATCTTACTAAATCTTTCAGTCATCTCGGATACACAATGTACCATGTGGAGCAGTTGATATTGCCTATAAGATTGTTAAGAAGGACATGAAGATAGACCTATGTGAGATGTTTTTGAAGCAACTGGATGACAACATTTATACTATCAAGAAAGAAAATTCCAATACACTAAAGTTTGGACCATTACTGGTATGCATTTTATTTTATTTTTAGAACTTCTTTCCTAGAATTGTTTAAGTAGTTTGGAAAGTAGATAAACTGATTGTTTATCAAATCAATGAATATATTCAAAGCATAGGAGATAATTTTGATATGATCATGAATGATTACTTTACTATATTTCAAGTTAGGATGCATAAAAGATTCAGGATTCCACCTCAGCTTGTGGAAGAATATAAGGATGAGATATGTTTTGAAGTAGACATCGATACATGCATAATAAGAGTTGTGGAGCTAAGAACCATGTGGCCACCACCTATGGGATATGAGGTGAACATTGATGCAACATCAATACAAAGAAAAGTACTTTCAGAGAAATCAATTGATAGAAGGGAAACTCAATATAGTAATTTTGAGGAAGTTAAAGAGAAAATCAAAATAGGTATCTTGATACCTAAGGCAATAAGAAAGACTAGCAGAATGATTAATACTTTGTTAGAGAATCTAGGTATTATTCTTGAAGAAGAAGCTAAACCATAAGAGGTTAAGGGGAAGAAGAGCATAATGAAGAAAGAGACCCCCAATCTAACTAGTGTTAGACCATTGAAAATGTCTTCCTCCACACCTAGAGAGAAAATGAAAGTTGAAATAGAGCCACCGAAGACTAAAACCTACATCAGAGAAAATAAGGCTACTGTGAAGCCTAGAAGGAAACTGAAATCACAGCAAGAGAGTGAAACTTAATCTAAGGATGTTTCACAATTCAAGGTAGTACAAAACATGACATCAAAACCTAAAGACCTTGATGAAGCCCTAACAACATTGAAGAAATATGGAGGTTATTCAGGTTTGAAATATCTGAAATATGAGAAGAGGAATGATGTAGAGAAAGATGAAATTGAAGAAGCTATTATGTTTACCCTACACAAATTCAGAACTATACCTGTTGAGGTTGAACCAAATATTGATGATGAGCTATATCATAAAATTGATGCTAGATGGAAGTATGATCTAGTTGTCGAGAAGTAAATGAGGGAAAGATCCCTAGCTATTATAGTCCCAGACCTAACCAAAAGAGGAATCAATGACGCTTTGCAAGAATACTCAAAGATATTCAGAGTAAAAAGTAGAGCACTAAGTATTATGGTAGGTAAGTTAGAGGAAGTGTAGAATGAAATTGATGATCTTTGGAGAAAAATATTTTCTTTTGATCAAATGACTAATGAAGAGGTCAAAGAACAAACAGGAAATACATATATAGTTGATTTGACAATAAATAAAGATGAATTTATCATTGAGGATATCACAAATCAGGAACCTACTAAGAACATAAAAGTTGATGAAGATATCATGGATGCCAAGGCCAAAGAAATTGAAGAAATAGATAATGATGATTCTGAAAAGGCAAGATTGATGGTAGAAGATCCTATTATTGAGAAAGTACAGAAGTTTCCTAAGATTGAACAAGTAATCTCAGAAGTAACAAGATATGTTCCAACTAATAGAGCTGCCCCCACCAAACCAGAAAAATAAACCGCTGAGTCGGTAACTCCTACCGAGACTGCAGAACAATAGAAGGAACTAGAGACAAAGTAAAATACACAAATGAATAGATGAAAGAAGAGAAACAAGGGGAGGAAGAAAATAAACAAGAAGAGAAGAAGGAAGAAAAAAAAGAGAAAATTGATGACACCACCACTGCACAATCTAATGTGAATAAGGCATCTATAGAGAAGGGAAAATCCAAAAAGAGGAAGCATGAAAAAAAGGTTGATTTGAGTCAACCTATTGTTATTCCCAAGGTTGACATTTCACCCATGAGCCCCAAGGAACTATCAGAGTTTGGAGACTTATTGAAGAGAAAAGATACACAAGACAAGCCAATTGCAAAGAAGCAGAAGACTGATGTTTTGGAAAAAGTCAAAGACAAATTGAATAAAATTGTACCAAAGGCCAATATTAATGAAAAAGGAGATATATATAGTCAATTAAGAGAATTGGTGAACCAAATAAACCATCCTGGTATTGATACTACAGAATATTTTTTGCAAATGCACAAGAAGAAAATGGAAACTAAAGTGATTGAAGAACTTCTTCAATCAGTTGCATTGGACAAGGTAACATTATCTGAGTTATTTATTGAATTGGAGAATGAGTTGAAAAAAATTCATTTATTATTTCAACAATTTTGTTTAATTTCAAATTTTATCAAGGATATCAAACAAAAAGAAGGTAATGTGGAAAAAGAGCTCACTGAGCAATTATCAAAAGTTTCCACCGAGCCTAATTCTTTCAAGGAATATTATGAAATGATGAAGCACTTAATCAGAGTGCAATATGAGTTGATAAAAGAGGAGAACAAGATTAGAATGGATCTTATGGAACTCCAAACATTTTTGATACCACACATCGAATCATTGCAGAAAAATGTACATAAGGGAAAAGACTTAGTCAACACACCGGATGTTAGTGCAATGGACAACATGATAAGTTTTACAATTGATCATAGTGAGAAAATAATGGTGTTGCACACACTAAAAGATTCATGGAAGGCATCATTTAAGGATGCACCTGACAGATATAAATCTATTTTTGACAAGATCCCTCCACCATATAAACAGTGAGTTATTACTACTTTTGGCATTTTTGTTAAAAAGGGGGGAATATAGTATGAAATACAAAAATGGGAAATATAGTATATGAATAAAGAGGAAATATATGATGCAGATGATGTATAGAGAATATGGATAGATATTATAGTAATTATTACTTTAGGGGGAGTAATAAGTTTACCGAGATATGGATATATGGACAAGGACAAAATTTTGAATTTTTTGATGACTTTGAAGGTTTTTAATACTCTAAAGTGGGAGATTAATACTCCTAGGAGTTATTTTGATTTTCATTAGTTATGATAAAGTCACAATAATTGTCAAAGTTATTTGGTAATGAAGGAAAGACAAGTCGGTAAAGCAGGAAAATTTATTCGGTAAAAGGAAATAAAGGAACAGGTAATTTCGGTAAAGGCAAAGAAATTTTAGTCACCGAGTAAGAGAAAAACAAGCACCAAGTTATACCAGGCTACAACATCAACCAAAATGAGAATATGATATAGTTACTGAGCATGACAAGCCGACATAAGGAGAATCTCTAGATATATTGAACTTGGACACCGAACATAAAATAGTTTACAAATCTTGAGGAGATTATATGAAAGAGCATTGAAGATTTAAACATGATGATTAATGCATTATTACAAGGTGAGATCCACCAATGAGAATTAAGTATGATATATGCATTGGAGGAGTAACATATTATAGCACCTCTTGAAGAGATGATTCTAGAACATCGCTATTGATTCTAAAATTGTATATAAATGTATCAAAGTGAGAAGATCAATATGCATGTGAGGATAAGAGGAGATCAAATGTGTGAAGAAGAGATTGCAGAGAAGGTGGTGAGTAGAGAAGCCACCGAGTAATAGATCAATAAAGAGAAAAGAGTAATTGTGATTCAGAGTTGAATCTACAAAGTACTGAATTGATATTATAAGTAGTGCATAGTATGAGGTAATAAGTTATTGAGCATATAGAGTTTGAAAAGAATAAGTAGATGCAAGTTTAACAGAAAAGTTTATGTTACTGATTAAAGAGTAATCAAAGTTGTAAAGTCTCTTAACTGAGTAGATCCTAACAGGTCTTATATTGTAAATCCTTTAACCATGTACAATTCTTAGATTAGAATTATAAAATCCTTTAGCAATATAGACTTAATTGGTCTTAAGACCCTTAATCAGGTTAATACTCTTAATAGGGTAAGCTATCAGAAATAGCTAACAGTGTAGCTCTAACCAAGAAAATTTTTTACTATAGTAGTGAATTTTGTGGGTGTCATCCCCATCGAAATTTTTATCCTCTAACAAGGATTTATGTGATACCAAAATGAATGTGTTATGAGTTATGTGTTAAGTTAATGATTTACATGTTTTATGAGATGCATGCAAAATTTATAGATTCAGTAAATGGTTAAGGATGAAAGTTTAAACAGTTTAAAAGTTTTTTACAGTACCGATTCACCCCTCCCCTCTCAGTACTCACCTTTCTATATATAATCTAGCAGTCATCATCATTTAACTTATGAAACTTTACTACATGCATAGAACCAAAATGTCCGGATGATCTTAGAGCTTCAACATGCTCATCAATTATTTTCAGTATAAGTTCTTCACAACTCTAAATTGACCTTCATTATCTGATTTTGTTCTCTCACTATCATCATTATTTTGTTTCTTCATTACTTTGGGTACTACTTGTTTTTTGTATTTCCTCCTCTGATGTGTTTTTTTTAAGTAGATTTTTCTCAATTTTGTCATTTTTCCCTCTACCTGTCTTTATAGGTGGTGTGGGGGCTGATGATGTTTTATTCCTCGACCTAGTAGCCTTTAGACTAGCATTTTCCTCTGTTAGGGCCTTCCTACCCCTCTTCAATTTGGATGTTTCTACTTCCACTTCCTCAGCTTCTTCTTCCTCGGTCTCTTCTTCAACCAACCAATCCTTCTCTTCACCAAATTTCTCTTCTAATTTATTTAACATTTTTCTTGATTTCTTTTGAATCTTTGGACCTAGGATCTCAAGTCTTATCTTTTTCTTGGCTTCCTCAAATGTTTCAAATCTTTTTTCAGTCCTATCTTGCTGGTTGTTTTAACAAAGTTTCCATGGATAGAGTGGCTCGGTCAATATCTATCTCATACCCCATCAATTTTAGCCATGATTTCCTTGGTTCTACAACTTTGATTAGACATGTATCTATGTCAGATAGAAAATAAATTGAGTCTTTGTAGTCTTCAACTAGCTAAGGGGGTATTCTAAACCTTTGATGTATCCTAGTCTTGAATTTTTCAAAGTATTCACCCATCACCTTATCAAAATTCTCTCCCATACCATTGATATACTAATTAATTTGATAAGTAATAGGCCTATCTGTATTACAATTAATATCACTAATTGTAGGGAAAAATTTCTACAAGTAGAAAAAGATACATACCAATAATGATCCATACTTTAGAGTATTTGATTTGTCAACTCAGATGGTATGCATATTGTCTTCTAGTTTCTTCAAGAGTATCTCAACTAGGTCAACTTTGAAACCTTTCTTCACAATTTTATATGCCAAATCTATTGCTCCACATGGTACACTATTTGGCCTGCTTGATTGATAGATTATGTAGGCTATGAAACGTGTAGAAAATTTAGTCTTGACATCATTGATAGTAGACACTAGGAGACCCCAACCATCCCATGTCTCTCTAGTGTGCTTTTCTATTTCATCCTTGGGTGTCAATCTTACAGCTTTAGCCTTGTCAGAAATCAAATAACCAGTAACCATATTTATTTATATCTTTAGTGATCTTGACAGGTTCATCAAGCAACATTGATTATTCATACACTTGGCTAAGAACAATCCTTATCCATTCATCTTTGAAAACCTTCAGGAAATGGAGGTCATGGGTCAAACCCTTCATTTCTAGGTGCTTGTGCTCATCTTTCAATTGACCATTCACACATAGTGCATTGTATGCATCTTGAATTTCATTCTCACAGATTTCACCGATCTTGCAATGGATAAATGACCTGATGTCATGAACCATTAAAACCCTTGAAGGCAAGGATGAAAGCACTTTGGTCTCATCAATCTTTGCAACAATTTCTAGATCCAATTTTTAGTTAGGTTCTTCATAATCTGTACTCTTTATCAAAGTAGGTTTAACAACCTTGGGTGCCTTGGATTGTGTTGAATTAGATGCCATTTGAATTGATTGATTAGGGCTTTGTCGAATGAAATTTAAACTACTCAAGCATGCTTGAATCATTTTACCAGATTACTCAAATCACTCACACTGCTAACAAATTCTCTTGATTCACCTTAAAGTTCAAATGCAAATTCAAATCTCTCAAATCTCTCTTCTATGCTCTTCAAATGCAAAGTGACAATTGAAGTATCTGACCTTGTATTTATAGTGAAAAGCACATGTAGGGTTTGGTGAAGTGCAATAAATGCTCATTTTTTTACCAACCAACCAATAGTCATACCGACCACCGATCATTGCTTGGTAACTCAATACTTCTCTTCCAACCATCTATCTTACTTGGATATGCTTACCAATCAAACTAACTTTTTTAATTGTAAGAGTTAACCTATTGCATCTTGCCATATGTTGATTTGGGTATTAATTCATGACTATGAGGAATTTTTGTATGATAAAAACAATTCAAATATAGTTCCATACCTACCTATATGGTTTAGTTTATAGTTGTGGAGTCACCTAATCCAAGGGATGCGGTGTCATGGACTGATCCAACTGATGTTCCAATATCTTTAGTCTTCCTTCTCCATATTATGTTCATCTGATTACAAATTTCATCAACATTTACAATACCTTTTCCTTTAGAGTCTTCATCATTAGGTTCATACTTTCGGTACCTACAATATTTGCTCAAACGGTTGACCTTATGACAGTGAGAACATGCCATGTCATGTTTCTTCCAAGTTACAATATTACCTTTCATATGCAATCTTCTACAATTTGCAACAATATGACAAAATCTCCCACAAGCTGTACAAGTAATCCTTGTGTTGCAATCTCAATTGATAGTGTTTACTTGTTTATTTGGTATCCAGTTGTACTTCTTCTTTGATCTACAGACTTGTGATTTATGTCCATACTTATTGCATATATAGAAATATCCATCAAATTTTTGTTGTCTTGAAGTCATGTCAAATTTGGATCTACACTCAAATGCTTTATGACCATACTTATTGCAGTTATAATAGTATCCATCAAATTTAGGTGCAGTGAATGACTTACTGACCTTTCTCTTGCATTCATTTGTTGTGTGACCTAGTTTTCCATAGTGATATCATATTGTCTTCTTGTATTTTGGAGTTGTATACACATTTTTTTGTTTAGCTTTCTTAGATGATTCTCCTTTCTTAGTTGTAGAGTTCTTGATGAAGCCTAAACCACTAATGTCTCTTGGTCTTATTTGATACCTTAACTATTCATCTAGTTTCCTTATACTTTCCTCATATCTCTTCATTATTTCATTGGTTTCTATTTTAGTTTTCAGCTCATTCTTCAGATGTTGATTTTTCAATCTCAGTCCAACAATCTCTTCCATTTTCCTTGCAGTCTCTTGATTAACACTGATTAACTGATTTGTCATATTATAGTGGTTTTGTGTCAAACTCTATATTTCCACATATTTATCATCCATTCTTTCACTCATTTGCCTCTTATCATCTTCTATCACTCTCTTATCATCTTTATCTTTTCTCTTTTGTTCTAGGACTTCACACGTTCTTACTGATTGAGCTTGATGTTCCCTCTTCAGTGATTTTACCTTCTCAGTTAGGGTTTTGTTCTTTTTAGTTAGATCTAATATGGCCATGTCAGATTCATCAGACAAACTTCCCTTTGATTATTCTTCAAGTTCTTCAACCTAATCATGAGTGTCTTTAAGTTGATGGGATAACTCCTTTCTCTTATTCAATGAATTTTTAAACTTTCTTCTTAATTCATTAATCTAATCATTTGCAAATTTCAGTTCCATGTTCATATTCTCAATCACCTTTCCATACCTATAACTTTCCATCTCTGGATCTTTCCTCTCAAGTGATTAAACTTCTAAATACGAGACTAAGCTTTGATAACAATTATTTGAAAGTTAAGGTGCTGAGAGGGGGGAGGGGGTGAATCAGAACCTTATAAAACTTTTAACCTTCTATAACTATTTTATCCCCTTTATCCTTGCATGCATAGAACTTAACAAACTATTTGTTGAAAGTAAATAAAGTAAAGTAAACTCATTCATCCATCACACATAACACATTTGACACATGATTTTGGTTACGAAGAAACCCTTGGTTAGAGAGGAAAACTGTGGTGGGGATGACACCTACAATCCTCCACTACTACAAAATAAAGGTTACTCAGTTAGAGCATACAAAATATCACTTCTAGTGATTTAACCTATTAGGAGTAATACAAAATAAGACCTACTAAAGTCTACCTAGTTAAAGAATTTTACAACACTCATTATGTGTGCACTCTTTTAAGATATTTACAATAAAAATCTTGTCAAAGCCTTCCTAATATGTGGGATAAGAAAATACAAAAAATAATAATGTATTCCAGTAATAACTGATTTATAATAATGCATCTACGTGTATGCTAAATTAGATCCTTTTTGCTCTCTACAGTATCATTACCTTCTTTTGACTGATTTCACCAGAATTATCAACTTCCTCTACTCAGTAGCCTTAAATGCTTTGTCTCTATTTTGATTTCTCTACTTCACTATCTTCTCTTTCTTTCTTTTTTTTCTCGATCCATCCTTATGTATTAATTCCATAGCTTCCCAATCACTTGACCTAATTAGGGTTTAGATCCTTCTAGAAATCTCAGTCAAATAGATAAATAATCCATATTCATTTCCTTTTTCCATGAAATATTTTCTTTATTTTCATTGGTTCAATCTGCACCTTGGAATCATTTAAATTCATATTTTATTCCCAATAAATCTTACCTAACATTTACCTTGATCTTCGTAAAATATTTTCTTTTCTCAGTAGAATATGATCAAACTTTTATATTCATCCCGTATCACTTGATAGTCTATCTTGATATACTTGGTTAAAATGTTATTCCTACTCGGCAATTCCCTTTCTCGATTAACATACTTGCTTGGTATTCTTTCTATTTGGTAACCATTGTGCTCGGTTAAGCTCATTTGTTCAATGTCCATTCTTCTCAGTATACACTATTGGGTATATGCATAGCTTTGTGCTTGGTACAATTTTGCCTTGTCTTACCGATTGTCTTGGTCTTTACTGACTAACTTCTTTTCACCGACTAACTTCTTCACTTATATCGACATGATCTTTTCATCACTAATGACAACACTAAATGAATTTAGGAGTAACAATTATTTAGTACTAATTACATTGAGAAATGGTAGTAATGAAGCATCATATTATGATTATATACATAAAACTCACTAATTTAGGACTTGACAACCATTTAGAATTCAAAAAATTAATATCTAATAATAAACATAATTTTAATTATGCCTCATTAAATATGAGAAATTTAAATTAAATAAAAAATAAAAAGTAAAATAAAATACATTGAAATTATTGTATTTGAAGAATACCCAAACTAATTACTTTTCTCATTTTTTAAATTTTACTTTCCACTTGGTTGGTGGAGAATTATTTTATCATAAATATTTCTATAATGCACATAATTTTTTTATAACATAAATATTTTTTATATCTTCTATATAAATTGTAAAAATAATATTTTTTATTTTTTCCATCTTGAAAAATTTCATTTCATTTCCAATCAAGTATATTGAACACACTTTTTAGTTTTAGTTGGCTTCTATTATGGACAACCAAGATATTCCTATAATTGTCCTCAAATTAGAATGGCAACTTATCATCTTCACCAAGAAAGAATTACATATATTTGGTAACAAATTTAGTGAGCCAAAAAGTACAAGGAAACACACCAATATTACTTTTATATTATAAATTACTGAACTATATGTGTGTGACTAAAATCTAAAGTAATGTATATTTATGTAACTATTTAAATTTGGTTGCTTATCAAATTTAATATCAATTTTAAGATTTAACTCAAAATATGTTTTCAAAATTTATATAATTCTTACAATGTAACATTTAGTCCATATTTATATATTTTAAAGTTCTATCCAAAGTCTTACCTTTCATAAAAGTTCAATTTTGCTTTCCATCCATTTAAAAATAATACTAGCAATTGCATACTTTTTTGCATGTAATAAAATGTCAGTAGGTTTCAATTTTTTAGAGGATCAAATTGACAATAATATATCCTTTACCTGTTTGTGAGCTTTAGCCATACTTCAAGGAATTGATATCCTAAAGATTTTAATAACAATCATGAACAAGTTTCTAACAAATTGTTTTTTTATTAAGTCAATAGGGAGAGGGCCCTAATCCCATATAACAACAAAAACACTAAGAAATAGCATTGGAATCTCTACTCAGGGCCATTATAGCTGAGAGAAAGCTAAAAACCCCCATCCATAGAATTAATAAAAAATCAACATAGTCACTTTCAAAGAGCTCCTATCACTACTACTTCTAATCCTAATATCGTCATAGTTTATCATCACCAAACATCTTAAAGATTTTATGTTTCTTATACTACTACAAAAACTACCAGAGTGTATCTTCATAAAGTTCCAATAGTTCAACAAATAACAACTATGTTGTGATAATAAAAAAATCGAGCTTAAGTTTAAAACTATCATATAACCAAAACAGGGCATCAGAATGGAAAGCAAAAATATTAACAAACTTAGCTTTCATTAAACCTAGCAATTCTATACCAATATTTAGAAAGACTATTGAGTAAGCTTTGTCAATCTTCATTATCCTTGTCGTTTTGTTCTTCCTCACTTATCTGGTTTTCTTTCCTCTTCTTCATCACTTTCTTTAACTTGCTCTTCCTAGTGACAACTCCGAATAGAGCCTTCTTCATAATCTCATCAACCAATCTACAAAGAGAGAGAATGACATCGTTGAATTGATCTTTTTTATGCATTGACATAGTAGCAGAGCCTTCCAGAGAAACAATTCTCTTTTGCAAGTCATCAATCTGATTTTAGAGGTTAGAGGAAGCACTTTTCTCATTTGAAATAGGGAAAGGTGCTATTTTCTCTAGGGGGTCATAACTTGTATACACCTAAAAATGGTCAAGCAAAAATCAAAGTGAGTAATCAAAGTCAAATCGTGAATTAATTGAAATCAAGACTATTAGATTAATTAAATTAAAAAGATCAGTTAATTGTACAATTGATTTTAAATCAAATTAATTGTATAGTTAAATCATATTTAATCCAACCCATTCAAGGGTACACATGGCCAAGATAAATCAATTAAATCAATTATTAATTCCTTTTTTTTTCTCACCAACCACTCACATGGATCAAAGACAAATCAATTCTACACCACTCATCTTGGAGATGCATCTTTACCATTCATTTTTTTCTCTTTGTTCCAACATTTGAGAACAAAATATTTACTTTGTCCCAGCATTTGAAACCATTAACTTGAATCAAACTTAATCATAATTAATCTTACTATGCCCCTAAGCCTTGGGAAAATCCATAAATAGAGGGCAAAATCAGAGAAAATGATCCACTCTCATACTTGAAAATTACATCCATATTATAGGCATTTAGTTATGAATTCTTAGCATATTTTAGCATAATTTGAGTTAGAATAGCATAATTCATCTAACATAGATTATTACTTCTCAATCTAGAGTTGTCTCTAATGAATGCCAAGTTGAGAGCATTTCTTTAGCTTCTTTAGATAGAGAGAGATGAGACGATTTTGAGACTATTTACTTGAATTAGTTGATCATTTAGATTTATTTTTCATAATTCAAGTAGATTTCTCATTGTAATTTTTCATGAATGTATTTTTCATACACAAAATGGTGCCCACTGTGGGGCTCACGACCTCTACTAACTGAATTTGTTCTGTATTTTCTAAATTACATTTGTTTGTGTTGCATATTTTAAATTTGTAGGTACAACAACACGTTTGATAGAAGAAATAACGTGTATACGGTGAATTTTGATGCCTTTACACAAATAAATAGTGTGTATATTGCAAATTTTGACGCATTTACACAAAGTTTTGATGTGTTTGAATAAACTTCTATCTTTTGTCTTTCATTCTTTCAGCGCGTATTAGGGATCTTTATGACATATTTATTTTTTGTTTCAATGCTTACTAATTATGTATCATTTAAATAGCATGTGTTAATAATGAAATAACACATTTAAAGTTCTTTGTGATGCGTAGTATAAATAGAATAGCATGTATGCTTAATTTTGTAGCGTATAGCTTTGTTTTATTGAAAATCTTAATTTCTATCAATTTAATGACTTTAACTCTAGTTTTTTTTTATGACATGTCATAAAAAATTCCAAAAACCATAATTAAGAGTACACAAGAAGGAGAGACAGGCAAAAAGACAATTGAAGAAGGAAAACCAAATTCACTTGAACAACATTTTGGAGGATCCAAAACAAAAAGTGGAAGCATATGAAAGGTCCTTGAGGGTTATCAAATTTATAAGGATAAATATGTATCTCTCAATTGGATCTTTACTCCTTAAAATAACAATTTTTTGATCAATTGAGAAAAAAGGGAAATTTAATTGTTTTGATTTTCTTCACGTTTGTCTTCCTTGTGTTGAACAAATGTTTATGAAAGGGGATGCTAAGGAGCTAGAACTATAGCCACTAGGTGAGTAAAATGCAAAAAGAATAAAATAAAAAATGTGCCTAGCCCTTGCTAGCTTCAAAATGAGGTGATCTTAAAACCTTATGCAATTTATTAATGTGTAGCATTTCAATTTTGAAATCTAGCTTAATTAAAAAGAAATTTTGAAACCTTATGCTCTTCACTTTTCTAGTGCCAAAATTTAGAGGAAAATGAGATAAATAAGGAACAAACACATAAAATAAGCCTCCTTGTTTGTGAAGGAAAGCATTCTAAGGCCTATTCTCTTTACTTTTATAGTGAATCAAAATGCCAAACATGCTCAATCCATTAGATTAAAAGGCTTGGAAAAGAACATTGTTAATTGTGTTTGGAAATGAAAAGGTAGTAGGGATATGGTCTTCACCTTTTGGTGAATCAAGCTCCTAGACCTACTTAATCATTTAATTTCATTACTTTCATTGCACATGTTAGAGATTTAGTGGGCCTATCTCCTAAGAGTATTCCTTAATGAGGCTGGTGAGAGGGACAACCCAAAGTGGGAACCGGGTGAAGCCAACCTATTCCACCCACTATAAATAAAGACATCAATTAAGTTGAAAATCTTAAAGGGAAAAAATATCAAATGTCTGGACTTGTAGGACTATATGACTCAATCATGTATGTGTGACTACATGTTCCTTGTATGATTCATTTGATATTTTTGTATGGGAGCCCAAACTAAAACTCCAGATTAGTCTAGCAATCCCTATCTTTCGAGCCATGTTAAATGTCAAATTTGACCTTAGGTAGATTTCATGAAGTGTCTTATTGTGAAAGACCTATGTAAACATTCTCAAACATAAACTTTTTTGTTTAGAGGTTAGAGGTAAAAGACAATTTTTTTTAGCTTGTTGCGGTTGATGATACATGTTTCAAGAAAGAAACATCCATTCAAATCTGATAATTCATTTTATAATTCTCCTTATTCAAAATATTTTTCATCAAGGGGGAATAAACTCAATACACAAGACTCTTGTTAATGTCAGTTTTCACTAGATCCCATCGCCTTAAGATATCTTTTCAAGAAGATAAAACATGCCTTAGACAAGAGATTCCCTACAAAGAAGAAACTTTCCAATCTCCATTTGATGAAAAATAAGATAGAATTCTTAATGTATTTGGAGAAAGAATCAATCCTATGGAATAAAACAACAATTATCATGATCATGATTGAGATCAAAATTATGCAAATGAAGATGATAATCACCGTAGAAATCGAAGGAACGAAGAAGCAATCGAAGAAAGGGTTAATGAGGCAGCCCAAGATCCCTTGTTCCTCAAAGTTATGGATAAAATTTTAGAAAGGGATAAAGAAAGATACTTTCTAAACTTATCTCAATTAGGATTTAAGCTTCCTCATGACTATGACACATCAAACTTGAGGAAAGATGAGGAAGAAGAAAATCCATTAGGAGCTATGAAGAAAAAACTCAAATTATTTCAATCCCAAATTGATAGCATGAAGAAGGTGGCGAAGCCTTTAAAACCATTTTCAATTGAAGCCACATGCCCTTTTCCTTTTGATAAAAACTTGATCATGGTATCTTTTCCTCAAAATGCAGTCTTTCCAAGATATGATAAATACATGGGTAAATAAGATCCACTAGACCATTTGAGAGAATTGTGTGCTCTAAGAATCAAATTCATGCATGATACAACATACCTAATGATATTATTCCTAAGAAGCCTCGGAGGGAAAGTTGTGGAGTGGTTTTCAAAACTAACCTTGGGTATAAAAATGTTTAAAGAACTAGCCTTTTGATTTGTAACCCATTATTCGTACAACATTAAACACGAGATCACCATGTTGAATCTATGTGATACCAAAAAAAATGATGGTGAATATTTTTTAAGCTTCCTTCAAAGATGGAGGAGTGCTTTTTCCTGATACCCAAGAAGTATACTCAAAAAACAAAAGATGGAAATTTTCATGAATAATCTAAATATGGAAATGAATTATTGATTGAAACTTCAATGTCCTACTTTTGAAAAGATTATTGAGAACAAGATCAAAATTGAAGAAGCGTTAGTAAGAAAAGGGGCAATAAAGATCTTCAAAGAAAACAAAGGTTTTTCTAACACTAATAATAATTTTAATAACAACAAGGGTGGTAATAACAACAATGAAAAGCCTAGGTTTTGGGTAAAGAATACCAACAAGAACCTTGTGAACGATCGGGTTGTGGAGGCTAACAATCTTAAGGATACTCATTTTAATTTATCAAGTGGGTATAATCAAACCAACAATGTCGATCAAACATCCAAGACCCCTTTCAATAATAATAGCAATAACTCTTTCAATAATCAAAGAACTAATAAATCAAGACCCTTCTTTAACACAACACAAATAAGGAATTTCACACCATTGGGGAAACCTTTGGAAAATGTACTAAGAACCCTCATTGATAAAAAATCATCACTTTACCAGAGTCAAGACCCTATGAACCACAAGACAAACCATCATGGTGGAATGATGCCCATCATTGTGAGTATCATAGAAATAAAGGGTATAAGAAAAATGAGTGTATGAGACTCAAACATGTGGTTCAAGACTTGATAGATGATGGTACAATCAAAGTGGATGGTCCCCAAAATAATTAAGATCATATGGTTTTTAAGACTCCTTTCTTGAATCATGAGAACGGTGAAGCCTCCAATTCGAATCAAAGCAAAAAAATAGGGAATGATAAAGTCATTTTTTCCCATACTTATGGCAATACTATAATTATTTATCAAGGTATGAAAATACCATTAATGTCATAGTGGAAAGAAAAAATAACAATAAGAAACCTATAATGTTATGACTAGGGGGAAAGTGTCAAAGATCACATTGCAAGGGACTACCCCTAAAGTCTGTTAGGAATAAGGTGTCTCAACCTTGGATAATTCCTATTCTTATTATTTGTTTTGTAAAATGTATTTCTTGCAAATAATGTAATTAAGTGTGAGTATACATGTCCAGTTGGCATATTGATGTGTCACTCCACTTGATGTGTCGACATCTTGAATTGTGTGTAAGGAGATCATGGCTGAAATGGTTATGACAGATTCCTATGACATGTAAGAGCTATGTTTGGAAGAATCAATGACGGGTGACGACATGTGGCAACTGATAAAGTTGAGTAATATTGGAGAAGTTAGTGTATTGTTGGAACATTTTATGCTGCCGCGATTTGTCTTCAAGAGTTGGAAAAATCTTCTGAAAGAACTTGCATTGCAAGTGTATTGTAAACTGTAATAGTTTTGATTAATACACCGTGTAGGTTTTGGAGTGATGGGGTTTTTACCGAAAGGTTTCCCCAGGGCAAATCATTGTGTCATTCTCTATTTTTTGTATGCATGGTATATGGCTGTAATATCATTGTTAAAGTAGTTAACGAATCTAAAATTGTAAGGATTTAAAAGAATTTGCACAATACTTTCCTTTAGAGATTAGTGTAGGAAGCTATTTCCGCACCTGAGTTTCCTTACAAAGTCAATTTACCAAGTCAAGCATCATCATCTTCAAAATAATTCAATCTTGTGGATCAACTCCAAAGGACACCTGCACAAATATCAATCTTTGAATTATTGAAACTTTCACCAACTCACAAAGAGATCTTGGAAAAATATCTTATTGAGACTACCGTTCCTAATAACTTGGATGTTGACAAATTTCAGAACATGGCTGGACACCTCATTGCACCACATTGTCTATCTTTTTCTGAGAAAGATGATATGTCCTTGAATCATCCTCAAAATATTCCATTGCATATAGAAGTCCCTATACACAAACACCATGTCAAAAGAGTCCTTATTAATGGAGGGGATGGTCTAAATATTTGTACCTTGAGTCTTGTGAAATCTTTAGGATATTCTGAAGAAGTTGTTGATCCAAAAAGAAAAATTACCATCAAATCTTATGATGATGAATAAATATCTTCAAAAGGAATAGTGATTCTTCCCATTCAATTTGGTCCCATCCGAAAAGAAATGGTTTTCCAAGTGCTTGATCTAAAATTGACATACAATATTTTGCTAGGAAGACCATGGATCCATGAAATGCAAGCAGTGTCTTTGACATATCATCAATGTCTAAAATTTCCTTATATGGGTCAATAAATCATGGTGAGTGGGGATTTAAACCCATTCCAATATTACAATAATATTAAACCCCTAAATAACTCATTGGTTCCATACAACAATGAAGGTACTAAATCAAGCAAATCAAAAGAAACAATTCAAGATTAGAGTTCAACCAATATCTCCCTAGCAAGAGGAAAAGAAAATATGGAAGAAGAAAAATTCTTAGTAATTTAAATCAAGATGAAACTAATTTACCTTCATCAACTAAAGGAAAAGATAAAGTTAGTTTTGTAGACTTAAAAGAAAAAGAAGGGAAGAATAATAATTCAAATGTTTTACATCAAGAAGAGGGAAATTCAAAATCCTCTCAACTTGGAAAAGAAGCCAAAGAAACACATTATCAAAGGATGTATACAATGATGAGAAATTTTGAGAAATAATGAAAAATCAAACAAAAAGGTGTGGGGGAATATTCCTTATCACGATGGTCTTACCTCTCTCCCCTAGATCTCATGGCAAACTATCTAGTTCTAATCCTCCTCAAAGTACAATGAATATTTTGTGAGAGCTAGTACTTCTTCACCCATGGAAGAAGATGATAATGATATCTTAAAATGGATTTATAAAGAGGAAGAAGCATCAAGTTCAAACCAAATATTTGATCAAGAAAGGGTTCAAAATATTAACATTCCAACACGCCAATATGGAAAAGGATATAAAATCATACAAAAGATGGCTATAAAGGAAAAGGACCCTTGGGAAGGAAAAATGAAGGTTTGTTGGAACCCATAGAATTTACTTGGAGAGATAGTAAAGAAAAATCAGGGCTAGGGTACCTACAACAAGGATATACTAAAAAGAGTCATCTACAATTTTAAGAATAATTTTTACAATTAAATTTGCAAAGTGATAAAAATTCTAATGAATGGGAATGGGATTCCTTGTTTGAAGGGTCTTTCCAAGACAAAGAGGTAGAGTTGATTCATACATATGCTCCTATATCTATTTCAAGTAAAGGAGAAGATTAAAATCAAGAGTTGAGCTCACATCAAGCTTCAAGTTCAAATCAAGGGTTGAATTACAATCATGAACTTGAATCAAGACAAGAATCAAGAAGGTCTCAATGGGTAGGGGAACCCTATGTACCTTCATGGTTACCAAGAAAAAATGAAGAGACATATATATCCCCAAGATTGGGAGAATCTAATATTAGGTTTAACCCATAATATTTTTATCCTCAAGAAACCATGAGGACTCAAGTGAGGAAAATTTTGATCCATAATCTATGGAAAACTTTGAGCAAGCACATATCATAGATTTAAGTGATTCTATGAAAAAACCATCAAATGAAGTCATGTCCTTAAATCCTGCAAATTCAAGTTTATCTAATGATACCTTATCCCTTATATATCCATAATTAATTGATTGGGATTCTATTGATCCAAATGACATGCCCATCTTTCCAAATGATGATTCCTTCGGCCTATACCTAAATGAAGTTGAATACTTTTCTACCAACAAAATCTATCAAGGATAAATAATAGTAGAAGGTGTTCAATCCTCAATCAAAGTAGAAAAGAAAAGGAAAAATACAAAATAAAAAGGTCTAGTGGTGAAAACCACAATGTGGTAGTGCTAGACCAAGAAAAATTAAAAAATAAAAGATGTTTTTGAAGGTGAAAACCCAACTGTGACACCTAAGGAAGAGATATTGGAAACTTTACCTGAGAATTATGAGGAAAGATCATCTATTTTGATTAAACCGACAGAAAAAGTCAACAATGGTACATAATCAAAGCCTAAGATTCTACACCTTGCAGCTTCATTATCAAAAGAAGAAAGAGAAGAATTTATTGAGTTTTTCAAAGAAAGACAAGTGAACTTTTATTGGTCTTATAATGACATGCCAGAATTGGATCTAAATCTCATTATGCACCATTGAAACATCAAGCCAGGAGTCAAACCACTCAAGAAAAAATTAAGGAAAATGCTTCCAGATATTGCATTACTAGTCAAAGTTGAATTGGAAAATCTATTGAAGGTTGGTTTTCATTAGAGTCATTGATTATGATCAGCGAATCTCCAACACTGTACTAGTTTTGAAACCTATCAAATCAATCAAAGTATGTGCAGACTTTAGGGATCTAATATAAAATCAATAGTAGATTTGACGGTAGGTCATTCTATGTTTTCTCTCATGGATGGGTTTAGTGGATATAATCAAATCAAGATTGCTCTTGAGGATCAAGATAAGATGGCTTTTACATGTGCTTGGGGAATATTTTTTTGGAATGTGATACAGGCTTCGGTCTAAAAAATGTCAAAGCAACCTATCAAAGAGCTATGACTACTATATTCCATGATATGATGCACAAATTTCTAGAAGACTATGTGGATGACATCTTGGCCAAATCTCATTCATATCCTAAAAAGTGTGCATTTGAGGTACAATCCAGAGATTTACTTGGATACATAGTGTCAGCAAAAGGTATTAAGATAGACCCCGCAAAAGTCAAAGCAATAATGGAAATGGAGGCACCAAGAACCATAAGCCAAATGAGATCACTTTAAGGATGGCTACAATCCATAAGAAGATTTATTTCTCAATTATCCAAAAAATATCATTCATTTACTCAACTCCTTCAAAAGGACATAGTATTCAAATGGGATGATCAAAGTGAAGAAGCTTTTGCACTTCTCAAGAAGTATCTTATGAATCCGCCTATATTGATGCCACCTGTAGACACCTAAAAAACCTTTTTCAAAATAAAAATATTTTATTTTGTAAAACCCCTGATGACATCATCATTTGTTAATTAATTAATTATTTAATTAATTAATTTATTATTATGCCATTAATTCCTCCTATCTTAATTAAAAATATTTAATTAAGAAAACCCTTCTAGAAATGTTTAAATCTAATTTAAACATCATTCCCCCCAAAATTTATTAGCTATTTAATAAATTGACCAAAATCCTTTAAATAAATGAAATATTTATTTAAATCCCTCAAAACCCTAGAAACTTCTAGATATTCCTAAACCCTCCTAAACCCTCCTAAACTTTCCTAAACCTTTCCTAAACCTGTTTAGAAGGTGTTTCCTAACTTTCTACACCTAATCCAGTCTCCTTTGACTTTTGGTCAAACTCCTTCATTAATGAGCCTTACAAACTCACTAATAGCCTCTTACACACTCATTAAGGCTCTTACAACCTCATGAATGAAGCCCATGTCTTCTCTTCCACCTTTGTCCCCTAGGCACACTTCCCTAGTGTTTCTCATACATGCGTGAGCAACCTTAACCCTCATCCATCTAACCTTACCCCTAACTCAACCTCAAACTCTACCCCAAACCTTGACTCTGACCCTAACTCCACTTCCTAACCCAAGCCCTTCCTCAAAACCTATAAATACCCTCACTTCCAAGAGCAAAACACCAATTCACATCTCTCATACTAAGTAATGTTATAATGCTAGTTTACTTCTAGATCATAAGCTTTTAGCATAAATTATTAGATTGACTCATTTTCATGCTTTCTAAATCACATCATAGCTTAGATAACATGGATTAATCTTAGTTTCTTTCATTTCTTTGCATTGTATTTCATCATCTCACACTTCATTTGGACTAAAATCAATCCTAGATTAATCATTTGTAGCTTAATCTCCTTTTGAGCATCATTAGGCTCCTTGAGGCTGTAGGGGCAAATCGGGTGTTCTATACCCGATATTGTGCCATTATGGGGTTCTCATGGTCCCTAATCCATCCCAATCCTTCCTAATTTATATTAGGGACAAGCTCCATGTGTTTTGAGAGCACACACACATCCCTAAATCGAGAGCAAATCGAACGGTGACATGGTGCTCCCATTGAAGCTCTATCTGAATGTCTTTGCAAATAGATTTTACTATATGTTATGAATATGCTCTTAGACTAATGTTTGAATGTCTACGCTTATTCTGAATAGGTTAGGTTTTCTTTGAACACACCACCAATAAGAGGCAAGCCTTTATTATTATATATTTCAGCAATGGAGCATTCCTTAGGTGCATTACTAGCTCAAGAACATGAAAATGGAAAGGAGAAGGCAATCTACTATATTAGTAGTACCTTACTCAAATATGAGTTGAACTATAGATTCATTGAAAGAGCATGCTTGGCGGTAGTTTTTTCTACTATCATATCAACATTATCTTGGTTTGTTGAGCAATTCACATCATCATCAAGCACATATAAAATATAATTAGGGTACCTTCTATTTCAAGCTCATGTAGGAGAGTGGAGATAGTTGAGGAATACATTTGATTCCTTTGCATTTCTTATGTTGTTTTGCTTCAATCTATTTTCACCATCTTGAGAAATAAACTTACATAGCTAATACTAGAAGCTATGCACAACAATATTATGGATTGTGAAAGTCATATATGTCTACAAGCTAATTTATTTATTGGCGATGAGTGTGAACTAATTTTAAAATATATTACATGATACAAAATCTAATTAATGATTGTGATTTGTTGGCAACAAACAACGATTTAAGGGAAAGTTTTTATGTATATAAGAACTTACTTTAGTTTTATACAATTCTAAATGCCTCTAAATGTTATAAATTATAATTTATCATAACAATATTATTCTTAAAAAATGAAATAGTATAATTTGTCAAGTAATTTTCAAATTATGCTTTCAACTCATAATACATCTTTTGAAGCATTTATTAGATTTATGAATCATTTTCTCAAAACTATATTATTTATAAATTCTTTTAAAAAGTAAAAAGCATATTTAAA
This sequence comes from Chamaecyparis obtusa, assembly GCA_027943335.1. Taxonomy (NCBI): domain Eukaryota; kingdom Viridiplantae; phylum Streptophyta; class Pinopsida; order Cupressales; family Cupressaceae; genus Chamaecyparis; species Chamaecyparis obtusa. Next base: position 279,532 of record BSBK01009214.1, read on the forward strand.
TCTACCACTTTATAAAATAAAGTAATCATTAAAAAAAACTTTTATCAATTTCTATACAACTGTGTGATTCTTTTTTGAAAAAGAAAAGTAAGAATTGCATAGGGGAGAGGACCCAGTAGTTGTGCACCCTAACTTCGGGCTTCTCAAAAACCTACGTGGAAATTTCAAATCACTCCCATTTTTTTACAGTAGCTTACTTGGCAAGTCTCCTGCTTATAACTAAGGTTTCAAAGCCACATCATCAAATATGATGCCACTTCAGCATGCTTTTTGCCAAGGTGTCCAAAACAGCCCCAAAAAAAAGTGAGACCAATCATAGTGAATTAGGTACCCCAATAGTTGTGCAGCTGATGTGGCATCACACTATTGGCTGCTTTTTAGAACAAAGGGTACATTTCATTCAATTATGGGTAGTCATGATTAGCAAAAACAACTTTAAAGTCACAACCATTGGTACAATGTTGTCAAAAATATTGGATATTAAATCAACAACTATGAGTATTAAGTTAAGAACTACTATCACAACTATTGGAACGTGTTCAACTACCGGGTCCTCTCCCCTAGTGGTATGCAAAATACTTTCTACATCTATGGACTGTAAAAGACTACCTAATACCACCAATCTTTACCAAAATAAAAAGGTCGACGTACAAAGGTAGTTGGAGAGCTCTTGCATGACATACGAGATTCCTCAGAAAGTGGGGGTTTCATTTTCCACTTCTTCAAACCCCAGTGTTCCAATATATGAAAATGATCGGCTAAGATTTTTATTTGAGAGTCGAGAGAGGAAGAAATTTCATAAAGCAATTTGAGAGTGGTGGTGGGTGGAAAGATTGGAAGGTCTCTCGGTTGCTTCTCTGGAGCTACGGGTAAGTTTGAAACCCAGTTGTTTCAAGAATTAATGGATACTTGAAAATATGAATATGGTAGTATAGTAAAATGAGAAAGAGGATTTGGTTTTAAATATTTTCCCATGGAGTATTCCTAGCAATGGATAGAGTTGATTTGTTTGTTCTTTCCGTCTCCGAATGCGTGCTTAAGCTTGTATTTACCGTCATTCAAACCGCCCGGTATGTTGTGATAGCTGTGGTTGGTCTTCGCCTTTGAATTGATATCGCAGTGGTTGCCGATTTAGGAGGGTAGTCGGTTGTGTGGTTATGCCTTAACAGTGATTGAGACTATGCTCTCGATGTTGTTACGAATGATGAATGATTTACGGTTTCTGTGTCAACTAGTATCCCCAATAAAAGTTGCATCTCTATAATACATAATTCTCTATAATATTTGAACTCTCTCATGCTTGTTCCATGTCATCTTCTTCTTTGCCAAACTAGATTCGCCCTGTCAACTTCTTCACTACCAATCTTGTCAATACAAGAACCTGAGAATGGGGATAGAGCTATGCTTACACATTGCTAGGATTACAGTGATAAAATTGGGTGAAGGCTTTATCAATTCATGTTCTTTCTGCTATAAATTCTCTATACAGGTGGATTGATGAACCTATGGTTGACACTTTTATGTTCTTGGGTTAGCCATAGAACTGGGTAATGAATAAAGGCTTCTTGTTCTCTCTTGGCTATGACAGGTCTGTCTATAAGAAACTAAGATTTCTTGCTTGCAACTTTAATTGTATTGGGGTTTTCTGTAGCTTCGAGAGCTTCTGAGAAGCATAAGTAAATGAGAAGGGGGCTCTTGACTATTGACAGCTGTTGGTGTTGATTATTGACTGGTTATTGATTTATGTCTTGTTATCTCTATGGGGATTCTTGGGGCACATGTTTTAATCGTTTGATAAGGATGTGATTGATTTTCCTTGTAGAGACTGTGATGTGAAAGTTGGGTTTCAACCATCATTTGTTTGTGGCTGAGCTGCTCTCTTGCTGAGCTTGGTCCTATCTGCTTCTCGGTGGCAAGTATCACCTATAACTCCGGGAGTTCAATCCTTGATCGTGTTAAATGATGTGACTTATGAGTACTTGTGAGAGTCTAGTGCCAGTTCATGATAAATATAGTGCAGTCCATTGGCCCTCGGTTTGGGATTAGGCTGTTGGTCCTAGGTTGTCAGTTGTCCACTATCTCCCCATTTGTGCCTATGACTCTTGACCGTTGGTAAGAAAGTATGGAACACTATTGTAACTCAATGATTGAGGAAATTTTAAATTATTATTGTCTTGTACCTGAGAAGGGTGGTTGTGATTCTAAGTATTGAACTTCTCTATGTTGTGAACCTAAGTCTAGCTTAAAACAAGGTTATATATGCAGTTTTATTTGGATTGAATAAAGAGTACCGTAATTTGAAATATATAATTAGTTATGGCAATGAATTTTGAAAGGAACTGAAGGATACTTAATTTACTTTATTCATGATAGCTGCGAAGTTGAATTATTTAAATGTTACTCCCTAGACTGAGTGCAAAGATGCAGGTAACATTGAGTAGATCTAGATGCTAATAATCTGGATCAAAGTGGAAATGCTTCTTGGTGATGAGCCTTAGCCTTGTAAAAACCTAAAAGGTGATGGTAATATGAGACAAGGTTTCTCTTAGAAAGAAAGAAATTAAAGTAAAAATGTATGCAGGACATGAACGAAGTTTGTGAATTTTTATTGGGAACAATTGAACAAAATGTGCCAACTAAAATGGATCAAGGACATTAACCTAACTGGTTAAAATGATGAATCAAAGCAAGATAACCTTATTATGACAGGAGCTGATCCTAACTTGTAATATGTTATGAAGAAAAACTAAACTTTTGTGCACTGTAGTTCTGTCACTTACAAGAGAACATTTTCTTCCATGAAGTGGCAGTGGGTTATGCTATGGGATGATTTACATGGTCATTTTACCGTTATGGCTCATGATTAGATGTCCTGCAAATTTGCTACTGGAAATCTACTCATTCCACTCATTCCATTAAGGGAAAAAGAACTGTGAGGACTGATTGCATGGCAGATTGGTATTGAGAGCACAGGTTGAATGTTGGAGGAAAGATCACTCACATTCACTTGAGGCTTTCAGTGCCGAACAAGTCATGCATGGAATAGGGGTACCTTGGAAATAAGTATGCTACAAAATGGTATAAATGAATAAATAAATGGAAGTAAGAACGATACTATAAGTTGCAACAAATGACCTTACACTATGGTATAAATTCATTAGAATCCCAGTTGCAAGACTTTTACTCTGCAGAAGACCTCAAGCCATGGTAGATACTAGAAACTAATGTATTCTGGAATTAGGAGCATAAGCAAAGGCACTTAAACCTGGAAGCTTCTAATAGAAAAAACTAGTGCAGAATAAGTTATAACAGCACATTGAACTTATGTTTTGTTTCAACAGCCAAAATCAGCATCTTTGTTACCAAAAATGTGAAGGGGAACCTTTGTTTTGCATTAAGACAGCCAAACGAGTTTCCCATCGCAAAAAGGCAAGGTTGCACTGCAATGGGGGTACTTGGAGACTCCAGAGATTGGTACTGGTACCGTTACAACTATTTTTTCAAAATAGGGGAGGGGGGTATTTGGAGACGCCAATTTGTTTTTAATATAATTTATAGAAAATCTGAAAATATAATGGCATTGAACTTTAAAAACAAGTAAATTGATAAAGTTTATGGTTTAACATTAACTTTGAAATTTAAGTACACAAATGGCAAATGTCATACAATCATTGTGTCAAAGATTCAAACTGATTACATATTGAAATTAGCTTGATAAGCAGCAAGCTGATACGCAAACAAAAAACAAAAATCAGAAATCTTATATCTATCATCTACACTTCTATGCCATGATCATCCATATTAGTGTCCTTAGCTAGAATTCCTTCTTGGCTATTCCTTAAGAAGCAAAATGTCATACTTAGGGAAGTATGGCAATCATTGTGACAAACTTCCCTAGTGTCAATAATTCTGAGTGTCAAACCTCTTTTATTGTGTGGGAGATGATGGCTTTTGCGTGGGAGATGACAGGAGTCTTTAGGAGACTGTGGTTGAAAGTCTCATGCAGTTGGAGACAGTCTCAGTCAAAGTCTCTAGTACTAGAGACGCGTTTCATGGGGCCGGAGACGAGTCTCTGTGTAACCTAGCAAAAAAGCCATTTCTAAGCCATTTTGGGTCATTAAAGGAGAGCTCCAAGCTCAACTTACCAGTGTGATGAAGTACAAATCACTTCCAGCTTATCCTCTGTTCAACTCATTAGTGTTACTTCCGTGATCTATATTAATTTTCTTGTCAAAAGTATAGCCTGAAAAAATCAAAATTAAATCATATGAGAGAGCTGCCCCTCTCAAATGCAAAGGAAGATTACCATTCCATTGGCGATCTCTCCAACTTTTGTAGACAGTTTTGTTACCATTCCTTGGGCAAGTCAATTTCTCTATCTATTTCAAAGTGGCACATTTGTTTACCAACCCCATGTTTAATAATATGAAACAGCCCAGTCAGGACATTACACTCATACGAACAGCGACAAGACCTGCAAGACAAAATTAGAAATAGAAAATAAAATTGACAGAATGAAGTTTTTCATATAAGTATAACACCAAGGGATAATGATGTCCAACCAATCGGGGATAAAGGAGACTACTCACATGTGTGTTGTACAACTCCAACAAACAAGGAAAGTACAAGTTGCATATGCAAATGCAAGCTACTTAAGTAGATATCCACCTAAGAAAGCCTATCCTATCCTAGGTGCAAATCTGCAATAAAGTACTTATCTAAATGTGGGAAAATAAATATGCACCTGCAATTTTTTTGTGAGCTAAAAGTGCTTGGTGAGTTACTTGCTAGAAACTTGGTTGCTTAGTTTTTGGTGAGTACTTGCCACTTTTTTTGCTGAGTACTCTTTAGTCACTTTTGAGATTGCAGAAATTTTGTTCCATTTTTTTTCCTTTTAATTTATGTTTTTCAAATATTTTCCCATCTTAGTGTTTTTGAACATTTTTTCAACAACTCTCCTAGCTATGCAAGAGTTATATTTTTTTCTTATATTTTTTATTGTATTTTGCATGCTTTTAAAGTTATTTTATTAACTAATATTTGTTTTTTTATCGGTTAAATATTTAGTATTTTATTAATATATAAAGTCGAATGTACAAAAAGGGCTCTGCCCTGTAAGCAACATCTAATTACATGTCCTCCTCCCAATACTGTTCATGATTCACCTACATTCTGGATTCGTACCAGCAGCCCCTGCATCCAATGTGGATGCGCTTAGATGTGGATCTGCAACCGGATGTGGTCCGGATGCGCACTCACACGTGTGGATGAGTACCTAGACAGCATCCCGAGTGCATCCGGGCCCCATAAGCACTTTTTCACTTTAAAAACAAATTTTTAAGTGCTTTTTAAAAAAAAATTTGAACCATCAATTGGCATTTAATATTTATTCATTTGGCATTGATCAATGATGAGGTATCATACTATCAAATGATTTATTTCTGTATATTTCTTTAATTTTTTTGTATATGTATAAATTTATAACTAAGTTGCTGAATCGTTGGACTTTTCAGGCAATTCCAGTACAAAACATACCAGTATCGGATTCTAAAACAAATCTCTTGTGGGTACACATCTGGGATTTGTGTTTTTAAATGCCGAAATGTTTAGCGATTCTAGTTTGATCTTTTAGATATTTTTAAGACCTACATTGCAGATTAGCGAACTTTGAACTTATCTATCATGAGATTCTAGCTTGATCTTTTTGATACTCAAACCTGAATTTAAATTAGAATGATATGTTTCAAAATTTGAAAGTTGTAATGGTTTTGTTTAGCATATGTATTGTTATATGGCATTCTAAACTTAATTCTATTTTTAGCTGCATATCTATATGTATATATATTACATATATATGTGTGTGTGTGTGTGTGTGTGCGTGTGTGTATATGTATGTATGCATGAATGTACCAAAAACGTACCCAACCCCCCCCCCAAAAAGTTATGTCGTACCGGCGTTTTGTACCCACGTACCCATACCCATTCCCATTCCCGATTTGGCAACTTAGATTTATAATATATATATTTAAATACACACACACATGTACCTAAATCCATCCAAACCCCCCAAACTTTTTTCCACGTATCACGTACTAGGTTCTCATTCCTGCATCTGAACCAGTAACTTAGCGATCCACAATAGGTATGAACAAAAAATTACATACCCAACAGTGCATAAACGCACATAAAAAATTACTCCTACCCTTTACACAAAGACCACTAACATTAACCCTGTTATTAAAGTCGAGAAGTAACAACATAAAGCTTTTATAGCAAAAATGGTGTTGGATGGGAAAAAAATGGGCCTACTCCTTCCATTGACCCAATAGTCTTCTGGACCAAAGATTACCTTCTGTTTTCCTTTGTCTGGTGTCGCGTCCTTTTCCTCTTACTTTAATTTCCCACGCTCCATCTCCTTCGCCCACACGTGGTGTTTCAGGAACTCCCATGCAATCATGGCCTCCTCACACCTCTCATCTCTGTTAGTAGTTATGCTCCAAATCAGAAAAGGTTGAATAGGAGGCAGTTAATCGCCAGTTTTCCTCCAATTGCCCTAGTGTGCTCTAAAGCCAACACCTGGTTCAGCCATGGCAACCAATGGAATCAACCCACAACACCATTTCGGACACACACATGATGCACAAATGATTTCACCACCCACAAAACCTCCTCCTTGGTGCCAAGTTCAAGTGCCCAAGCCATAAACATAGATGCAATGTCTATGTTTGTACTGTATTTGTGCTTCGATTTCATGAATTCCTCCATGAGCAGCAGGTCAATGATTTCACAAAACTCCGGGTTGTCCAAGATAAAGATGCCTTTCAATCTCTTTTCAGAAATCTTTCCAAGGAAACATTATTGTTGTTTCACAGGGAGCAGGGTAAAATTTTCCTCCATGCTCGAAATTTGCTCAAAGCACCAGATGGTAATACCACACCACAGTGAGAATGCCAATGAATAAAGCAGCTTACAAGCCTTCGATAGTTATTAAACACCTTGCACATACCTCACGTGCCCCCCTTTCGTATCACATAATAGCCTACAAATTTGGTGTACGCAAGTTTTCCACCACTATCCAACGTCCACCTCGGAGAAAGTTTATCATTAAATCACACCTCTTCGTTAACGATGACATGACAAGCGATTAAAAGGCCTTTCCATCACATGAGTACACAAGTTTCCACGTAAGCATTGATGATGGTGGTGTACTTTCTACTTCAAATTTGAAATTTGAATTTAAATTGGGAGAAAGGACTATTCCAAGGGATTAAGTCCCCTTAGGTCTTCAAACATCTCTCCAACTTTATGGAATGAGAAAGCCCATTTGGAAAGGGTATCAAAAAAGTGTTTTCCTTCCCAAAGAATGTGCGTGACCTTGAAATTCCTGAATTGGCCTAGGTTTTTCTAGATGGTACTCACAAATTTCTCGATCTTCCAGACATGCACCTTGCCCTCAGCAATGACATTGACAATAATTTAGGAGTCTCCTTCCACTTGCAATTGTTCTACCTCAATCTTCTGAGTTAGTTCTACTGCCAAAAGAACAGCCTTCACCTCTGTGTCATTGTTTATTCCATCATCAAGCTTGCTTGTAGCCATTGCCAATATGTTGCCATCCATGTCACGCATCACATATCCAAACCTTGATGGACGAGGATTGCCTTTGGAGGCACCATCAAAATTAATTTTAATCCATCCTCTCTCCGGTTTCTCCCTTTGGACTTGTGCTCTCACCTCATTACTAGGATTAGCCTGTGATAACCCATAAACAGGTGGAATAAGTGAAGGCAAGTGTTTTTGCAGTAAGGAATCAACATACTATAAGGATGCTTGGCAGAACTCAGATTTGAAATTGCAGCATTGACAAGCTCCATTATTGAATTTTCAATTCTAACACAAGTTCTTTCTACCTTCTCAGCCTTCCTTGAAAGATCCTTTGATTGCGCTCCTTCCATAACTCCCAAATAACAGAAGATGGTCACATTTGACATATACATGAAAATGCTGATTTAAAAGTGACTGTTCGCCAACTTTGGAACGTCTGCAAGAGTTTTTGAGGGAAAGGGATTGTCCAATTTAGTTTTTGCAGGTCAAAGTCCCAACACTGAGATGAAAATTTGCAATGTAGCAGTAAATAATCAACACTCTCCTCCGCATCACCACAAAGGGGACACGGGAATGGGCCATTGAAACCTAGTCTCATGAGCCTTTCACCATAGAGAATTCTTCTTTTCAAAGCCAACCATGAAAATGATCCAGCTTTGGGCTAACAAAATTTGTTCTAGATTAAGTGATGCAGCCAATGTTCTTCATCCTGTGCATCTTCCAATAGGGTGTATCCAATTTTTGACTGAGTATTCCCCATGTTTGGAGCCACACCAAATGAGCTCATCCTCTCCTCCAGAGAGAAGGAAACATCTGCTTGCCATCAACTCCTTTAACAATTCAGCATCATCCTGACTTAGATTCAGATTATCGCAGCATTTCCAATGCCAATTTGATGATAATCCAACACCCTCTCTAACCACACGATCAACAACTTTCTTACCCTAAGTAGCTTCTGCAATTCTTTTAATTTCTTCAAATCTCACATCCTCTGCAATAACTAGGAGGCCTTCCCAGGATTCATCCCAGAAATTTGCTTTCATACCATCACCGATTTTCCATGTGAGGTGGTTTGTGACGACCTGTCTACATTCCAACATAAAATTCCAAATGGCCAACCCCTTTGGTGTATCTTTGATGGTGAGAATCCTTTCGTGATCCTGATTGTCTAAATATTTGTGGCTTTGTATTTTGGCCCACTTTTGGTTTGCATTCTTGTACATTTGCCACACTAATTTGGCCCCTAAAGCTTCATTCAAAAGACTCTATCTACACAGGCCTGCCCCTTGCGCAGTTTTAGGCCTAAAACTTTTATCCCATGCATAAAGTGAGATTTTGTCCTGTTTTTGACTCCCGTTCCAAAAGAGCTTGCACATTTTTTGTTCAATAAGGTTTAGAATATCGATTGGAATCTTCATACACATCATTGAATAGATGGGAATGGCAGAGATCACTGCTTTTAACATCAAGATTTTGCCCGCAGATGACAGCCATCAACTTTTCCAACCATCCAATCAGTTGAAGCAACAATCTACAAGTTTCCTCCATAAATGAGAACAACTCGCACCACCAAAAAGGGGAATACCAAGAAATTTCCTAGGAAAAGTGCCCTATTTTATATTCAAAATTTTACAGATTTCCCTTTGTTTCCGAGGTTTGGTGTTGAAGATTTTTTTTTCTAACTTTTGCTAGTTGACCATCTACCTAGAGATCTCACAATACCTATCCAGGGTAGCCTTTATACATCTAGCTTCTCTGAAATATGCCCGTCCCAACAATAGTGTACCATCAGCAAACTGTTGATGAGAAGAGGCTTTAATACCTAGAGCAATTTTGACACCATTCCATCTACCTTCCCTACACCTTTTTCTCATCAACCTTCCTAGAAATTCTGCCATAATTATAAACATGGAAGGAGAGAGAGGATCTCCTTGATGTATGCTCCTGGAAGATTAAAAAAAAACCTTGTGGGCTTCCATTAACAAGAACATTAAATCTCGGTGTACAGATGCAGCTCCTAATCCATGCAATCCAATCCTTGTGAAAGCCAAAAGCTTGAAGAACTTTAAGTAGGAAGACCTGTTCCACTTGATCATAAGCCTTTATGATGTCTAATTTCACAAGCATTCTGTCTATGTTTGCTTTCCTTATGGAATGAACAATCTCATGAGCTATAATGATGCCTTCAAAGATGGATCGCCTTGGCACATACTCACACTGCTCTTCCGCGATGATAAATTCAAGGAGCTTTTTTAATCTATTGGAAATGACTTTGGAAATTAGTTTGTAAACCACATTGCACAATGAAATAGGTTTGAAATCATTAAAGGTGGAAACCACATCTTTTTTTGGAATCAAAGCAATTAAAGTGTTCAAATTCTTGTAAATATAGGCCTCATCCCATGATTCCTCCACCACACCCTAGAGATCATCTTTGATTGTCTCCCATAATTTTTGGAAGAAAATTGTAGGGAAACCATCCAGTCGAGGTGCATGGTCTCCTCCCAAAGAGAAAACAATACATTTGACCTCCCCTAATTCAATAGGCTTGAGAAGATGATTGTTTTGTTCTTGGGTAATGATCTGAGGGATAACACTGTAAATTTCTTGATCCACCTCATCATCCCAATCATTAGACAGGTTCAGAAGGGAAGAGAAAAATCTTACCGTTCCCTTATATTGATATCATCCTGATTGGTCAATAAAGTACCATCTCCATTATGGATCTCTGAAATTCTATTCTTTGACCTCCTAGCTTTGACAAAAGAGCGAGAGAACTTTACATTCCTATATCCCGCTTTCAACCAACATTCTCTGGACTTCTATTTCCAAGAGATTTCTTCTTTGGCAAGGATCCCCGAGTACTCCTATAAAAGAGCCTTTTCCTCAAGAAATTCCACATCTGTCATGCCTCTTGAGATGATACGAGATTTGAGCACCTCAAGTTCCCCCTCGATTCTTGCTTTTTCCACAAAAATGTTTTTAAAACATCTCTTGTTCCAATCCTTAAAACTTTCCTTGAGAAACTATAGCTTCTTGAAAAAAATTTAAGCCTTGCCTTGAAAGTTTGGAGGATTCTTCCACCAAGGATGGAGTCGCGAAGCCGCATCATTTCAAATGTGAAAGGGGGCCTGATTAGAGAATAGTCATCCTGAAAGTGTAAAGAAATCGAATAGTGGTCTGATCCAAAAAAAGGGAGGATCTATGCCTAAAAAACAAAAGGGGATGAAGCTGAGCTGCCTGCAACATAAAATCTATCAAGCTTCTCAGCAATATTTGCAAAATCTTTCCTACTATTCGTCCATGTAAAATTACCATTCTTTTGGGTTGATTTCCACTAGTGTAACACTAGCACTGGGGTACGTCGGGACAAGTTTCCGGGATGGGGGAACAAAGGGCCTCAATTTCGGGACAGCAAGGGGACGACGGGGGTGGGGGAGGGGGGATGTTGTTTACTATACATATAGTACTTGAAATGCTAGTTATGAAATGATGTTTCAGTGTAACATACCAAATTGAAATACTTGAACATAGAAAAGTTGCAACACAAACTAGAACCATTGAACATTCTGCATAGTAACATACATAGTACATACCCAATAGTATCATTCAAAAGTCAAAATTCAAATAGAAATTCAAGTACCTGTCTCAGCGGCGGCATGGTTGCGGAATGGCAGAGGTGTGGGTACTTGGGTACTCCAAGTACCCGGTGCGGGACTGAGGCAGGTACTTCAAGGTTTTTTGGGGGGGGGGGGGGTACGACCATACGAGTCCCCGGGTTTCACTGAATTCCACCAAACTGTTGATATTGATGAAGGATTGAAAGTCTCATTGAATGACACCATCCCCCTTTCTTGTTAGTGGAAATAAGCGTGGCATTGAAATCACCACCTAATATAGTGAGGGAAGAACTAATCTCTTGAATGCAGCCACCAAGATACTCCCAAAGAGCATGCTTGTGTCCTTTTTTAGTTGGCCCATAGATGTTGATGAAAAAAATCTCTCTATTATCTCTAAGTAAAGTAACTTTGACAATTTTCCAATGAGGCCCATTATTAACCTCAAGAGCATGTCCTATATCGGGATTCCAAAAAAAAGCCAAGCCCCTCAAATGCCCCAACAACTTCAACACAAAAGCCATTCCATTTTTTCCATTTCTTGATCAAATTATGGAATTCCTCGACTCATTTTTTTTTCTTGCAATAAAATAATGTCTGGGCATTCATAATCAAAACAAGTTTTGATCATATGCCTTTTGTCATTGGCATTGCAGCCTCTGACATTCCACGTAATGGACTTCATGGCTCCGTGGGAAGGGAAAAGCCCTTCTTGGATTTGAATTTACTTTGCCCTTTAGTGTTTCCTGCCACTTCCAATTAAACTTTGACTGATTTTCTCCCCCTTCTCCTTTTCTCTCCAACCTTTGCTTTCTTTCTTTTGGAAAGAGTTTGGCATACCATCTTTTTCTCCAATATGTCTTCTTCATCCTCAAAGCCACAATTGACTTCTTTATCCGAAGTATCTTCCCCAGCCTCTTCTGATTTAGATTGATTTGGAGTCATTGGGCTTGTTTCCGTAGTCTCACTATTGCCTTCCTCTACATCATCCTGTTTATCCAAAAGTGGCCAATAGTCCAAGGAAAGTGTTGGGGTCACGTTAACCTCCCCTTTATCCATAATGGAAATTTCGCCAAGGTTAGTAAGGCTACATAGGTTCCCCAACTGGAGGGGGAGTCATGTGATAGGATCACTTCATCAAACTTTTGAGATTTGGGTAGATCCTCATCCTTCTGTGAGGAACCAACTACCAATGACAACCGCAAAGAGTCATCCACTGATGAAAGGGCTATATCCTTAGTACTGGGATTAGGGTTTTCGCCTTTAACACAAGCCATCTTGCTAGGAATGATTGTGGCCTCCATTTCCTTATCCTTTAAATTGGGAATAAAATTTTCTTGCCCACACTCAGGCTCTTCAAAGTTGTTGGCCAAATTCCTAGGGATTGAGTCATGGGCCTCTCGCACAAGATGGCTAGGTCCCATGAGAGGATCTTCCTCACCCCTATCCTTGTTCTGGACCAGGTCATTACCCATTAAAACCAAACCTTCATTATTGTTGGGGGGTGTTTTGTCTTATCAGGCTTCAACAGGGACCTTGTAGCATCAATATTTACATTGGCACAAACCCTATTTTTAGTATGGGGACATTTACCCTTCGTGGAAGGTAAATCGATCCCATATTGGGAAGGGTTCCCTTCCTTAGCCCTCTCAACTTCTGAGGCAGTTGCTCTATTCTCCTCCGTTGACATCTGAATCACTTTAGTTAAATAGGCCTTGTTCACTTCAACTTTTCCTTTTCGGTCCTTAGTGCACTCTAGCTCCATGTGCCCAAAAGCTTTGCAAGATTTGCATCTTTCCATTGTCTCTTCAACTTTAATGTATTGCATCCACACACCAACATTCGTACATAGTTCAATCTCTTTAGGAAGGGGTGGGAAAGGTTTTGTGCAAATACAAATCCTTGAATATATTACTAAAATCCTTATTGGCTACACCTTTGCCCACCCTAATAAAGCTGCCCAGTTTGTCACCTATTAATCTTGAGTGTCCATATCCTAGTATTCAAAAGGGAGGTTGTAAAGCTGAATCCACATTGACCCCTCTTCTATCTCAGCTTTCAAGGGATTAAAGTTTGGCCTCCAATCTTTTAAATAAAACCCTATACCTCCCATCATGTATGGACCATTGTTGAAGATCCAATTTTTTGCTTGATCTGTATCACAAATGACTCAATAGAAAGCATTTGGAAGGATTTTAAGCTCCACTTTGTGTTACAAAACTTGATATTTTGATATTAAACAATGGAGACAAAGTCTCCTTAAAGCTGCCCAGTTGCCCACCCTAATAAAGCTGCCCAGTTTGTCACCTATTAATCTTGAGTGTCCATATCCCAGTATTCAAAAGGGAGGTTGTAAAGCTGAATCCACATTGACACCTCTTCAATCTCAGCTTTCAAAGGATTAAAGTTTGGCCTCCAATCTTTTAAATAAAACCCTATACCTCCCATCATGTATGGACTATTGTTGAAGATCCAATTTTTTGCTTGAGCTGTATCACAAATGACTCAATAGAAAGCATTTGGAAGGATTTTAAGCTTCACTTTGTGTTACAAAACTTGATATTTTGATATTAAACAATGGAGACAAAGTCTCCTTAAATAGAAAAGTACAAGACAATGTTTTCAAATAAAACACTCCTTAACTAAATACAAAAAATAGAAACTAACTAATAAAACTAAACTCACTAAAGATGACCATTAAGAACATTATATTATTGTTTTATTACCCTCCCTTAACGGTCATCATACTAACTACAGAAAAATCATAGAAGGTTATTTCCTTCTCTTCAGAAAACTCTGTGACATGAACCTATTGTTGAGACCCACCTTGAATGTGCAGAACTTATGGAAATGACCAAGATAACCACAAACCATCCAACTTGATGTTAGGAAACAAAGGTATCACTCTCTATAGCTAGAGATGCCAATATGAATCTGAATAATAAAGTTCATTCTTTTACAAGTTATCTTACCAATACAATTTCAAACAACTTTAGATGCTCAAAGACATGAGCATTATGATGCTTTGTGAATATTGGTAATTTTTTATCTTATACTAAATGTACTTTTATGATTCTTGAACAAAGCTCTGATTATTCTATATGAGATGTAAACAAGAACTTGGAAATGTTTAGACTAACGAGGTAAGGTTGTTGTCTGCTAATGCATGAGTAATGCTTGAGTTTCCTGATTTGATTACAAGCAATTAAATCACGTATGTTATATGCACAATTCTATTACTCCTATTAGTTTTACTTTTTTAGACTACTTCTAGCTGGGTTGGGTATCTTTCATGTTAGGAAAGATTTCGGAGAAGCATAATTGCTTTGTGGTAGGGTGGAAACGCACTCCTACAATATTCTTGCCCTGATGTTTTGTGTGAAATAGGTGTTTGGAGCTCCTGTTAGGAAGGTCTTCATGTTTAGCATATTATGAGTTCTTTGTAACTGACCAGTTGTCTATTGTAATGACATTTGCAAACTTATGTTAGTCCTTTTGGTATGTTGTTGTTTCGACAAGACGGTCGAAACTGTTAATATTTTTGATGTATTATGTCATGTGACATATTGGGGTGCATTCGACAGTTGGCCAACACTCTTCTTGATTATGGTCTCATGTGTCACTTAATCTGTTCGACAGTTTTGGTCGAACCTTGTATTTTTCTTTTTAACTCAATGGAAATTACTTTTTGTCTTGTCGTCATGTGGTTTCAACATTTGACTTAGTTGACCGACTCCCTTGTTTTGCGGATATTGCTGATGTGGCATTTGTGTCGGAAGGTCAGTCTTTACACCCTTATTTCTTGTTCTTCTGCCGAAGTGGTTGCCACTCATTCGTTTTTCTGGGTGGTTGCCATCCAGAAACAGCTCTAATCTGGGGGCCCAATTTTGTTCTGACCAAGCCCTACCATGTCGTTGCCTCCTTGTGAAACCTCACCACCGCCTGCGTCCTCTCTCCATTTTTTCTGACTTATGATAAAAAAAATTTTAATTGAATAATAAAATTAATTCTTTAACAAGTTATCTTACCAATACAATTTCAAACAACTTTAGATGTTCAAGAAAAACTAATATATGTTTTTAATATGCCGACTTCTGCTGAATTCTAGGTCCAAATCAAATTCCTGGCTTGCCGAGTTTTTCCCAAGTCTAAGTTTTTGAACAATACAAAGGTTTCTCTTCTGTTGAAGACTTAATATCACCCAGCATGCAACTTCATCTACTGGGATATGTGGCACCCAACTCTTTGGACATGATATTTTACCATGGTAACCTGAATACCCGTCTCCCATCCCTTGAGACATGTCTTAGAGATGGAGTCGTGTCTCCAGTACCAGAGACATCTCTGTAAACTTCCTGATGCACAAGGTTTTTTTGGTTGTTGTCTCCTGCAGTCTCCAAAATCTCTCAACCAGAAATTGACTCCTGCCATAAAACTTAGTGCAAAATGCATTAAAGGGCTAAAAATAAAGGCAAAGAAATAAAATAAACTTGCATAATGTTTTATGCTGATATTTTGGATGATGCAAAAATCCATGCAAAGTTAGTGATCACATCTATTGACAGTGTAGACTTTTAGAGAGGGACATAAACATTTGTATGACTGATTTCATGTCATTGTAATGGTCCAAAGAGAAATTGCCCTTACTATTTACTGTTCTTGTATGACTGATTTACTACTTTCGTTTTCAAAGTTTTATGTCATGATATTTTCTGGAAATTATTTAAATATATTTAAAAAAATATTGTTTTAAGTACCCTCATCTCCTATTCTTAAAAATTAGCCATACCTATACTGGTACCAGTCTCCAGCATCTCCAAGTACCCGTCTCCTGATGACTATGGTTTTTGAGCATGCAGGATTGCCAGTGCCCCAAATGCTCTTGTATAAAAGATACACTAGGGTTCCTACATGGGTTTCTCATAGAATCTTCAAATTTCTTATTCATTTCCCCTTTCAAGAAACATTCTGAATTTCTTCCTTTGGGCAAAAAATATTCTTTCAAACGAGAAAGGGTTTTTCTCTAGAAGCCTTGTTAAAGTTCAGCTCTCAAAGGTGCGTGCTTGAATGAATTACTTTAGAATTTAATTTGAAACCCCGTAGCGTAGATCCAGATTGAATTGTTCTTTGGCGAACATTATGGTCTTCTTAGCATGGAGGTTTGCCACAATCCCATCCAACACCAAGGCTTGCCCCAGTCTTTGTTTCATCTCACTTAGTTTAGCAGACCATTGTTTTCTTGTTGTGATATTGCTATCAGGATTCAACTGTGTAGTTTTTTGAGTCAAACTCATTGACCCATGTTTCACGAGTAGTGGTTCACACAAACCCATCTCTCATGAGAATGAATGGAACACTTAGCACTCATTGGATCTAGGTGATGCTCACAGAGGTGAAGCACCGGGACTTCCCAGGAGGTCACCCATCCCAGTACTACTCCAGCTCGAGCGCGCTTAACTACGGAGTTTCCTCCATGGTTAAACCCACTTTGCTTGCAACTTCATTTGCAAAACCTTCACCAAGTGTTGTGCCTTATGAACCATTCATTAGAAAGCCCCTTAAGCTCATCAATTGATACGTAGGAGATATTTTCCACAACAAGTCAAATTGTGATATTGCTATCAGGATTCAACTGTGTAGTTTTTTGAGTCAAACTCATTGACCCATGTTTCACGAGTAGTGGTTCACACGAACCCATCTCTCATGAGAATGAATGGAACACTTAGCACTCATTGGATCTAGGTGATTCTTACAGAGCTGAAGCATTGGGACTTCCTGGGAGGTCACCCATCCTAGTACTACTCCAGCTCGAGCGCGCTTAACTACGGAGTTTCCTCCATGGTTAAACCCACTCTACTTGCAAACCTCATTTGCAAAACCTTCACCAAGTGTTGTGCCTTATGAACCATTCATTAGAAAGCCCCTTAAGCTCATCAATTGATAAGTAGGAGATATTTTCCACAGCAAGTCAAATTGTGATATTGCTATCAGGATTCAACTGTGTAGTTTTTTGAGTCAAACTCATTGACCCATGTTTCACGAGTAGTGGTTCACACAAACCCATCTCTCATGAGAATGAATGGAACACTTAGCACTCATTGGATCTAGGTGTTGCTCATAGAGGTGAAGCACCGGGACTTCCCAGGAGGTCACCCATCCCAATACTACTCCAGCTCGAGCGCACTTAACTACAGAGTTTCCTCCATGGTTAAACCCACTCTGCTTGCAACCTCATTTGCAAAACCTTCACCAAGTGTTATGTACTTTTTGCCCATCAACAATTTTGGAATAGGGTTTTTTTACCTCCCTACACCACAAACATTCTTCTTCACAATAGAACCACATGGCAAAGCATGACCAGTGCCTCAAGTTTTCGCTATAGAGATTTTCAACGAATGAAAAAACAAATATAAGAGGGTATTAAGACAAAGAAGTAGCAATACGAGCTTAAAGAGCAAATTTGTGAGGAAGAAAACTTGTAATGCTCAGAATAGCAAAGAATCATGATTGCCGTCTTCACCAGCGTACATATAAAACAATTTATTTTGTTTGTTTCTTTATATGAATTAATTGTCTCTATATAGATTTATTTCTGGTCAAACAACAAATTGAATCCATTGAAGAAAACCATCGGTTGACTTAACGGTTTCATGATAAACACAGCAGCAGGATCCCTTGTAATCAACAAAGGTTTAATTGGATAATAAATGTACATGCAAGTGCCTTGAAGGCTTGCTGATGTTGCACTTAGCTCCATCTATCTCAGCAGTAGCTTTAGTTCCTCCGTTGCTTTTCCATTCTTCGAATAATTAACTTATCACAAAGACAATTTAAATTCTGCGATGCAATCAATGTAGCCATCTGATTGTTTTAGTGGGTAATTAATGAGGTAATTATGGTTGATGCTGTAGTAGGGAAAAAGATCTAGTAGTTGAGCATGTTCCAATAGTTGTGATAGCATTTGTTGATTTAGCATTCAATATTTTTAATTATATAGCACTAGTAGTTGTGCCTCTAAAGCTTCCAATGTTTGATCATGATTATTCATAATTGAATAAAATGTATTCCTTGATCTAGAAAACAACAAATCATGTGACACCACATCAATGCGCCAATAAAACATAAATTTAGTGCACAACTAGCTGTCTCACATTTATGGAGGGACTTTTTGGACACCCCAACAAAAAACATGTTGATTTGTCATCATATTTGATGATATATAGTCCTTAAACCTTGGTTATAAGCAGCGGGGGACTTGTCAATTAAGCTGCTGTAATAGAATGTGAGGGATTTGAAATTGCCATGTAAGATTTTGAGAAGTACAAAGGTAGGGTGGTCAACTACTGGATTCTTTCCCCTAGCTTTAGTCTGTTGTACCATGGTTTGTAACCTCCACTGAGTGCGGCTCATGAGTACTGTGCTACCCTGTTGCAGGTGGAGTATACATTCAGTTATTGATTTTGCAAAGCACAGTTATGGCGAGGGATAAGGCTATTGGCATTGATCTGGGCACCACCTACAGCTGTGTAGGTGTTTGGCATCATGATAGAGTAGAAATCATAACAAATGACCAAGGCAATAGAACCACTCCCTCCATTGTTGCCTTCAATGAAACAGAAAGACTGGTAGGAGAGGGTGCCAAAACTCAAATTTTATATAATCCACACAACACAGTCTCTGATGTGAAAAGAATGATGGGAAGAAGGTTTTCTGATCCTGTACTACAAAGTGACATGTTCAATTGGCCTTTCGCTGTTGTTAAGGGAAGTAACGGGAGGCCTGAGATACAGGTAACCTACAGAGGTGAGTCCAAAACTTTTGCACCTCAAGAAATTTCAGCAATGGTGTTGTCCAAGATGAAAGAGATTGCAGTAACGTTCCTTAAATTTGAAGTAAAAAATGTTGTAGTCACTGTGAGCCTATTTCAACAATGCACAGAGACATGCTACAATGGATGCAGCCCAGTTGGCCGGGCTTAATGTGTTGCAACTTCTTAATGAACCAAATGCTGCAGCCATAGCTTATGGGTTGGATACCAAGACATATTCTTCTCCCAACGGTAAGAATATCCTTGTTTTTGATGTGGAAGGAGGCACTTTTGATGTCTCTGTAATTTATATCATAAGGGGCACATTTCAAGTGAGAGCAGTTGGAGGAGACACTCATCTGGGTGGGGAAGATTTTGATAACAGATTGCTTAATCATTTTATCAAGGAATTCCAAAGGAAGCATAAAAAGGAAATTGGCAGGAATGCAAGAGCACTTCGCAGATTGCGCACAGCATGTGAAAGGGCCAAAAGAACCCTTTCTGTTGGTACAGAAACAGTTCTGGAGATTGATTGCCTCCATGAAAGCTGTGTTTTTTATACCAAAATTAGCAGAGCCACCTTTGAGGATCTTAACAATGATCTCTTCCATAAATGCATTGATGGTGTGAGACTCTGTTTAGCCGATGCAAGAATCACAGAAAATGAAATCGATGAAGTTGTTCTGGTGGGGGGTTCGACCCGGATTCCCAAGCTACAGCAATTGATTGCAGAGCTGTTCGGCCAGGAAAAATTGTGCAGAAGCATCAATCAAGATGAAGCAGTGGCTTATGGAGCTGCTGTTCAGGCTGCTGTATTGACTGGCCAAGGTTCAGATGTAATTCTCCAAGACGTCACACCTTTGAGCTTAGGCATTGGAGTGCACGGAGGTATCATGATAGAGATAATTTCTAGGAACACCCAAATCCCGGTAAAGAAAGTAAAGCCATTCATTTTCCATCAAGACTACCAAACATTTGCTACGATTCCTGTCTACGAAGGTGAGAGAACTGCTGTAAAGGACAATAATTTGCTGGGAACATTTGACGTGTCTGGGATACCACCAGATCTTAGGGGAAAAGAAAAAATTGATGTGAGTTTCGAAATAGATGCCAATGGGATATTGAAGGTCTCTGCCCGAAACAGAACGGCAGGTGAAATGAGCATAGTAATTACCAGGGACAATTGTGAATTGAGTAAGGATGAAATCAATAGAATGAAACTCGATGCAGAGAGATACAGATATGAAGACCAACAGGCTGCTCTTAAGTACCAAGCCAGACAAGCACTGGAAAACTTCGTTTATGAAAGCAGGAACAAAGCAAGAGAACAAAAGCTTAGAGGAACGATGACGGCTGCACACGCAGAAAATATTGAGAAAATTACGAAATCTACACTTGATTGGATAGAGGAGAATAATGATGCAGACACTGAAAAGTTCAAAGAGATGCTGAGTACGGTGGAACCGATACGTAAAATATTCCAAAACTTCCACCTGTAATTTTCAGGGGTGCTATTTTTGCTTAAAAAATACATTAACTCTTATTATAGAGCTCACTGTGTGTGATCCTTTTATATAGTTTCATAATGCTGATTTGATGATGCTTCAAATCTTACTATGTTTTCCCGCTCAGATCGATTACGGGTGATCTGATCTATCTGAAGAAAGATGTGCTTATCAGAGATTTTGCAAGGCGGCAATTTTGGCATAGAATGCATGCTTACGGCAAAAGGATATGACTACGATGGTATAATTACAATGAGTATACATTTAAAAATATATTCTATGTATTATTCATGCTAGTAGGAGATGGAACATGAAGAGGAATGTTATGTCATATTAAACACATCATATTGTATAAAAAGATTAAACACATCATATTGTAAAAAAAATTGTAATTTTTTTAAAATATATCATAATGCATATCACTTTATAAAATGACGTGACTGTAAAAGGTTTGGGATTTTAGAAAAAGCAAAATTGGATTGCTGAAAGAAATTAATAAGAAAACTACAGATTTACTTTGGTTTAAGTGGTTAGTGTAACGTCTACAATTTTTATAAAATATTTTAATTAAATTAATTAATAAGTGGTCCTAAAATTTAGATAATATCATAAGGGCTTATTTAATTAATTAATTTAATTATTAAATAAAAGGGTCAAAATGATAAAATAATGTCGGTCTATGATGTATTGTAACTTTCTAGATTCTTTGTGGAGGCTTTTATAAGGAGATGACTTAGTATTGTAAACTATCATGAAATGTATTTGAGCTCTTCTTTGTAATTCTGAAGGTTGGAGGCTAAAGGTGGTTTGGTTGTATGTAGTTTTGGAGGTGGAAGACCCTTCCTAGTTTGTAATTGTAGTTTCAGTGATTCCAACCACCCTAGCATGTTGTTGGAAATATCACTTTAGATATTTCACTTGTGCTTCATTGTCCAAATTTGTGAAGTCTTCTTTGAAAACAAATTTCTATTTGCAAAAGGTTCAGGGAGGGTGCACACATGGTTATGATGAGGCATGGGGATATCGTTAACGTCCGTGCATGGTTTGGGATTTTGGAGCCTATCAAACAACAGACATAGTTTGAGGGCACACAATCTTCGAGCCAAGAGGACTGTAATGTCCTCAATTTTTATAAAGTGTTTTAATTAAGTTAATTAATTAAGTGGTCCTAAAATGTAAATAATATCATACAAACTTATTTAATTAATTAATTTAAATCTTTTGGATCCAAAGCTATGCAAATCTCCAATAAGCTTTCACTGCTCTACTCTTATATAAACAATGCCCTAACCACCATTGCCAAGAAAATCCTTATGATCCCTTGAAGTGTCTTTGTCATCTTCAACAAGCGTTGAGACTCATATGATACCACACCATTTCCAATTTGCATCCCCTATGTGTTCTTTGCTTCAACCAACCCGTAGAGCTTGCTCATTCGAAGGATTATTGGTAGAGCCCGCATCTCCATAAAGTTGATTGACTAATGTTGGCTCGGCAAAATTTGTGCGGGCATCTTCACCCTTGTGGTTGCCTTGAAGATTTGGTAGTTCTCCATTTGAAAGCACAATTGTTGATTGTTGCTTGTCCATATCCTCCAATGGCTGAATCAAAGTTGTGAGCATTGTAATGCTCAGCGAGGGAACCAAGGAGAATTTCCCCTAATACAAGTCTATGATTACAAAATAATTTTTTTTCTTAAGTGTTTACAAATGATGATAACAATGCGAAAGCAATTCCACCACGAGATACAAACAAGTACATATGCACAAATCAATTACAGTTAACAATCCTCAACGGTCCCATGACGTAGAATTAGGTATAACAAAATAAATAAATAGATTAAGAATGATTACAATTAACTCATATGAATAACAAGTATATCCAATACCATAAGGTATACATAATGATACAACATTCTCTACACAAGTTGTAGAGTATGTCATAGTATTTGATGTAATACCCCTCTAACCCTAATATAAGTTTTGTGTTTCTGAAAGAATTAAGATCTTTCAATGTTTTCTTACAGCTTAAGTTGTACATGATACTTGTTTGATCTATTCCTATAGTTTGTTTATAATAATTTCATAAGCTAATATTCAATGATTCTAATATTAGACATACTATCTAAAAGTATCATTTTTGTATGTATTTATCTCTGTGTATGTATTGAGTACCTTCAAGACCTTTATGAACATAGTTATGATGTTATATGATATGTACTTGATAGATATATATAAGTGGTTATTTATATTTTCTTCTATTAAGGTTACTTTGGATGAATCTTGTATCTCACTTGATGATTTGATTATGTTGATTTATTATTAGTATTGATAAGAGACTAACACAATGCTTGAGATTCTAACCTTCGTTATGATGATGCTACATGTTTTGAGTGTATATATATACATGATGTGTTTTCATGATTCAGGACGAAGTCGTAGTTACTCACATCACTGAGGTCCACACGATGTATCGATCCCGATCATGTTTGCAATGTTTTCTTTTATATGTATATCCGTGCATATGTATTTCTTCTTTGTGATGCAGGCTTGCAGGTACCAGGCATCGACTTCACCTGGCTTCACAGGTCTGAGCATGCCCTCAAATCCTCGATGGTTGTTGTTATGGAGATAGTACTAAGGCCCCTACATGAGTCTTCCTTTGTCATTATTGCAATTTGGGAATATTAGGGTTCCTTCTTTGTCAGTCAACCTTTGGGTCAAAAACCCAGATCCAATGCACCCGGTTGGGCATGGTTGTAGTTAGTGCCTTGTGGCCACTTGAATTCATTTGGTTGTATGATTTGTTTACTCATTTTATTCATTTCTCCTTCTTGGTATGATTCTTAGTTAATCTTTCTATGTTGTGTTTCAGGAGTTTGGCTTGACTTTCCTTGTTGACTTTGGTTGACCTTGTTTGATCTTATGGTCTTCTCGATATGTTTCATAGATGATTTGTATGGCCTCTTTGGATGATTAGATTTATTTTGAGGCATGTGATTTTATTCTACCTCAGTGATTATATCCTATAGTAATTATAAATAGGTAATAATATTGTGATCTATTACTTCATAATCTTATAGATTATAGTGTTTGGTATTTGACATATATATATATATATATATATATATATATATATGGATATGGGTGCACACATATATGTATTTATATATATATATATATAATTTATATGTGATTATATGTTAATTATTGTAGATATTGTTAATGGTGTATATTTTGGGATTAATGTAAAGTATAATATTATTAATAATTAAATATTAAATAATGTGAGGTATATTATTCTCAATTGTTAATTATTAATAATGAGGATAGGTTATATATATAGATATTGATGTAATTAATGATGACATATGCATATATGTTAGGATAATATTACATGTGTGTATGGATGAATACAAATAATCTTTTATTGTATATTTGAGTAATATAGTTGTATGATATTAAGTTATTTTATAATACCCTTTAGTTAAGAGTTAGTTGGGAGTTGGTTACTTTTCCTCTCAACCTTTAGAAATCTATTTATATGCACTACTGTCTCATTTGAAGAGAGGAGATTTTGGGGCTGAAGCATTGAGAAGAGGACGACCTTACTTTTCATGGAGATTTTGGAGAGAAAACTTGGAGATGTGAGGGAGAGTTTGTAAGCATATGTCTTTAAAATTTTTTGGTTATCTTTGCTTTTGGGAGAGACATTTTTGTGAGAATTTCAGTAGTTGAGAGACGGATTCTTTGCTGTGGAATTATTTCTTTCTTTCATGGAGATTTCTGAAAGTGGATAGGGTTTCAAGGATGCATCTCAAGTTTGGATTTGTCTTCTCTTTTGTTTCCTTCCTTTTTCGATTCAACCTTCGTAGGATATGAGGTATGGATTGAATATTTTAGTTACTTTGTCTCTGATAGATTATGGATCTATTTATATATTATCATTATTTATTATATCTTTACTTTTCATTTCTATGGTTATTTTAAAGTTTTGAGTTTTTGTTTGTAAGAATTGGCATGTGTTTTCCTAAGGTTTTTAGCAACCCATTTTTGGAGATCTATTATTATAATAATTTAAATTGCATCTAGGGTTTTACTAAATTGATTTTCTAGAAGTAAAATTCATAGATTTCAAATGGGTATCTCTCTGATTTTATTTTTAGGGTTGAATTAATGCCTTATTTTTGACATTTTGGCAGACTATGCCTGTCCATTCTTGATTCTGAATTTTCTGTCAAATGTATTCATATGCTACAGGCTGATATGATCATATAAAAGTCTGAATTTGATATCAAAGATTCTCCTAAGTCTTATATTTCATTTCCAATTGGTTTGGTGAATTTTAATTATGTTTTGTGAAAATTACAACCGTTTTAGTGAAGGCAGGTCTGAACCCTAACCAAAATTTTCTATTTTAAACCAGAAGTCATAACTTTCTTTCCCACTGTTGGATCTTCCTAAAAATCAAATTGAGAGTCCATAATTATGTTATCTAAATCTCCACTGAAGAGATTGCCTTTATTATTTGTTTTGTGGAAGATATGGATGACTGTTCTATGATGACTATTCTTTGCATTTAATCCTTGCTTGAAATAATTCAGTTTAAGAACATCATTAAGTTTTAAAGTTTCGTATGGTTACCAGAGGCTATTAGAATTTTTTTTTGGTTAATAAGATCTATTTATACTCTAAATATGTTTACAATATCACTTGGATGTCTTCTTATATGTTTGGAACATTCTGAATGCCATATTGGGTTTAGGGTTGTCAAGTGGACTAGGGACAACATATGTTTTCCTAAACTTAATCAAATGTTGTTATGGAATTGATATGAATTCTTGATGATGAATCTATTATGTTCTTATGATTTTTATATGTATGTTAGGGAACC
The DNA here is from genome assembly GCA_027943335.1 of Chamaecyparis obtusa. Taxonomy (NCBI): domain Eukaryota; kingdom Viridiplantae; phylum Streptophyta; class Pinopsida; order Cupressales; family Cupressaceae; genus Chamaecyparis; species Chamaecyparis obtusa. Next base: position 304,959 of record BSBK01009214.1, read on the forward strand.
TAAGTACATTAGGTGAGTGGCTCATAGTGAGGGGCCGGGGCCCTAAGTGGCTAGTACCAGGATAACCTACTATGAGTTATTTAATCAAGTGATAACCTAAATAAATGAATTGGGAATGAGAGATTATTGGAATGAGAAATTACATATTAATGAAAATTAATTGTGCCTCACCCATGCCTCTAGTGCTAGTAAAGACTAAGGATGGGAGTGGGAGAAGGTACCTATGCGTAGGTACGACTGAATGACCTTGTCTATACGAGAGGCATTCGGTTCCGCATGTGCCTACTTGGGGGCCAGGGCCAAGAGTGGCTAGTACCAGGACAACCCAAGGGGTGAGGGCTATGCGATGACACTCACCTAGCTTGTAGCTTAGAGCTCTACCAAATTTGATCATGCCTCTGGTAGTCCTTGTGGTCTTCTTGTCTTTTCTTTTGTGTTGTGACTTTGGGGAAATTTTATCACCACCTTAGGAATTTCCTAGTTGTTACCTCTTGTATGGGCTTTTGGTTCTATCTCCTAGCTCGGGGGAGTGGGCCTATTGGTTCCACGTGGTTGGGTGGTTAATATTTATATCGAGGTATTGATCGTGATTCTTTGGATGATCCTAGCACATATTCCTTTCCAGATCTGCAGTTGAAGATTTCTTATTGGATATTTTAATATGTTGAGATGTACTTATGTATTTGTATTCATGTAATTTTTAATCTCCTAAAAAGAGTGTTGTAGTATTGATGTAATCTCAATTCAAAGCAATGCATAAGAGAATGGGTAGTTCTAGGTAAAAAAAAGGGAAAAGAATGTGGAATATTGGACATGTTACTAGCATTAAAAGAAAGTGTTTATGTTATTTCTCCTATCCTCTTATGTTGTCCACATGTAAAGGAAATAATATTAAATATAGTTATATATAATGATGTATCACAACAATAATGTATTCTCTCTTGATGAAAGAATCCAAGGAAATTATTGAGAAATGATAGATTAGTGATTGGAATTATTAACAATAAATGGTTATGAAACAATGCAATAAAATAGTAATTTGATTTTAATGTTAATACTTGGTTCATGTTAATGAAGTGCCTAGGATGATGCCTACCTTAATGAATATTAATCTCTCACCTAAATTATTAGAGAAAAGTGATATAAATGATAGTAGATGTAGATGAAATCGATATGAATTTATGGAATGAGTTGATAAAAAGAATAATGATGTTGGATGATTAACTTATGTTTAATAAAATAAATAAGTTAGGGACATTTAACTTGATGCATTAAAATGAACGTAGATCTTTTAAGCTCATGATTCCATGAGGACTTACGTTGTATAAATATTACATTCAAGTAGTAGAAAATTATTTCTTCTTTTAGAAATATGAAGTGTAATGATGAATATTATTCTAGTTAAAATTAAAAAAAAAAATTTACTACTTGCATTTTATAGAGGTTTATGTCTTGTCCTCTTGGGTTTCCTGGTGGGGCGTTACATTTGAATACAAAATACAATACAATATCTGCAACTCTTAAGCATTGATACAAGATATAATCATGAACATTAAAGATAGGAACAAACAAGCCTCCAACGAAGAATAAGGAGAATGTAACAAGTACAAGCATCCTCCAACACCGCTACGGGAATGTCAGAATCTCAAATGGTAAAAGATAACACTACCACCCGACCTCGTGGAACCAAAGGTCCACTCCCACCATGTTGAGGAGATAACAACAAACCCCACTCGGATAACAAACTCAATCAAAGATAACTAGGCAAAGGCCCGAAAGGCTTTCTAACTCAAAGGTACCACCAACGAAAGATAAATAAATATCAAATAACCAATACGTACCAAAACACCAAATAATACAAAGTAAACCATCAGGTAATAATGAGACAACAAGGACACACCACCAGAGGCAAATGCAAAAACTATGAAGGAGATTTAGGCTACATACTATGAGAGTGTCATCACATGGACAACTACTTGAGTTACCCTGGACTGGTCTCTCTAAACCCTGGACCCTCAAGCGTTTATCAGGTTGAGTTACTCTGGACTGGCCACTCTGGACCCTAGACCCTCAACATAACCCATATGGAACCAGAATGCCCTCTTATGAAGATGAGAAATTCTAATCATACCTACTCCCTAGGTATCATCCTATTCCCATACTTAGCCTATACAAACACTCAAGGCATGGGTGAGACATCAATGATCAATCTTGTATTTAATGTTATTCCCAAGTTTTATTATTAGGTTATCATTTATTAATCAGCTTACGATAGGTTACCCTGGTACTGGCCTCTTTGAGTCTTAGACCCCTATTGTAAGCCACTTTCTTAAAATGCACTTATTTAACCTCCTCTAGTCTCACAAGCATAAGTAATCACAAAGGTCTCAGAAAAGTATGCTGATCAAATTTTGATTTCCACAAAACATAAGGAACATGCAGATTCTCAAAACCATGACATCATTAATGCACTCTCAAAGTACTCACATAATTCACAAGATTCGACACAAAACCAAGTTGGGTAGAATAATCAAGACTACAATCACATCATCATAATACAAACATAAATGATCGACATGATATAACGTCATAATGCATAACAAGGAAAACATACAAAACACCCATAGGAAAAGACCCCCAAGCCTCTGGTCAACCAATTCCCTAAGTCAACTTAAAGACCTCAAAAGTATCATCACAACAAGGTTCAAGGAAACGAACAATTAAATTACCATACAGGTATCAACTGAAATGAATACACCCATTCTCTAAGACCCAATTAGGTTGTATAATATCCCAATCTTAACACAAAAGATTTAGTATATTAACTTCCATATTTAAACCTGTCTCTAAAAATATGAGTCCAAATAAACAATAAGATTAATAACAATTGATATAACTCAATTAATATTAAATCTAAATTAATAAAAGATATCAAAATAAATATCAATTAAATAAATATCCATAAATTAAATATTAAAATATTAATTAATATAAACATTAAATTTAATATCATATAACATAATTTAAAAATTTAATTAAATAAAATAAATAAATTTATTTATAAAATATTATTATTTTTAATTTTAAAAAATCACATATACAAAAGGAGGGGGATAGGCCCACCCCTTGCTGGCAGCTCTGTTGTCCTAGCAACAGTATTGTTGTCGTAGGCAGTTCGACTGTTGCTGCACGACAACAACGGTTGTCGTAAGAAGTCCCCTGCTGCACGACAACAGTTACGACTGCTATGGCAGCCAGCTACTGCCGTCAGCAGTGTGGGTTGCTGCGACAGTCCCTTGGCTACCGAGGGTTGGGGGATGGGGTCTTCGCCCCCTATTTAATTTTATTAATTTTTTTAATTATATATATATATATATATATATATATATATATATATATATATATATATATATATATATATATATATATATATATATATATATATATATATATATATATATATATATATATATATATATATATATATATATATATATATATATATTTTAAAAAACTTAATTTTATTCTAAAAAAAATAGTAATTATTGCATACCAAAAAGAACTGCCTATTTTTATTTTTATTTTCATTCTAAAAGCCAAACATATATTTATTCTAAAGGGATATTCTTCAACTGAAACCTTATAGTTTTGAGCATCTAATAATAGAGGTTAGGGTTTCTGAATTAATTTCTCTTTTTAATAAGAATTTCACACGCAATTTCAATTAAGTTTCTAAGTTGATATTAGGACAAATTATCTATTCTTTTTGGGTAAATACTCTAACTGGAAAAAATGCACAATTTCCTAAAATTTCTTCTTGGGTTTTCATACCATGCAAATAGAATCCAGATCTAATTTAACATAAACTAGTCCAAATCTCACGAAAATAACTTGATTTAAGAAAACATAAAACAAATTCCAAATCATTCATATAAACAAACCCAAACACGAAGCATGCAATCTTTTCAAAAGAAGAATTTAACAAAAAGAAGGTTTCAAACCCTACCTCAAATAACGTTCGAAAACATGAAGTCAAGAAAGACCAAATTCAACCTTCAAAATTTCAAGCCTTCAAACAATCACAAAACAATGCCCACCAAAACAAGCTTCCCCAAAAATCTTCCAATCTTTCTAGATCTCCTCTAAAACTTGATATATGTAATGAAAATAATACCCAAAATCCCTACATAAAGGAAACCTATCCCTTCTAGGGTTTCTAAAACATGCAAATTCAAAAGCAAAACTTCTCTCTCTCTCTTGCATGATAAAATAACTCAATAAATAATACACTTTTAAAATAAAACTCAAGCTCAACTTTTAACTTTAATTATAATTGCAATTTCACTTAAACCAAAAGTGCAACTTAAATTGCATATAATTATTTAACTAAACATAAATATTTTAACACAAGTCAACTATGCAAACTAATAAATCAAATATTAAATAAATCAATTATGCCCTTTAATTTATAATATGATTTAACAAGTGCCACGTAGTGGCCAAGTACTTGCCTTTAGTTTTATAAATAAATTTAATTTTAATTTTGATGTATATGTAAAGTGAATTTTTAATTATAATAATTTATAACTAAGTTTAATTTTAATTTATATGTAAAGTAAATTTTTAATTATAAATAATTATAGTTCTAATAATATTTTTTAATTTTATAAATAATTATAAAATATCAATTGTAATTAATTTAAATTATAAAATAGTTCTACTTATAATTAATTTTAATATTTATTATTTAGTCCAAATAACTATTTTTCAACAATACTATAATGTTATTCTATTAAATCTAAATTTATATAATATATTAAAATAAATCCAAAAAATATTCAATATTTTATAATATAACAAAAATAGTCAATATTTTTTTTGCTTAATCTATTTCCTTGGTAAAATAGTGAATATGGAAAAGCGAATGCGAATTAAGGGCAGGAAAGATGTGAGCGGGTGAAACAAGGGTTTCTTGTTAAGTAAAACATGCTCCAGTCCAAAGGTTCCGGTCTGCCGCAGGAATATGGAGAGAAGCAAGATTTTGGTTTCAAACATATTTAGTGTTCAATCTTTGGATCGTCAAATCGAATTTTTCTCTAAAACTAAATATGTAGCACCTCATTATTCTCATCCTGGGACCGCTAGGGCTCTGCAATCCTGGTCAAAACCGGTGACTAGCTCCTATGATCCCCATTCTGCATTGGGGGAAGGTGGATTAAAAGAGGCTCATGTGTATCCTGGGGATGCGAAGGGAAATATGTCCGAGTGGCATCTGGTTAAAAAGAAAAAAATGGTAAGATCTACCCCATCAGAGCAATGTGCAAATGATTTAATTCTGAAAAATTCTTTTGAGTCGCTAAGTAAGGTTCAAGATCTTAAAAAATCTAGCCTATATTCACCTCCGCATAGACGTAATGTGGTTGGGAAGGGGAAGGGCAATTCTAGGAAACAGTCGCATCCGGATGGTGATAATCATTTCCATCTCGATTCGAATGGGTTTCCCTCTTCCCTTGGCAAAACCCTAGGTTATTAGGGTGGACAAACATATTTGTTGGATAAATCTTGGGTCTCTAAGATCGAGCACCATGAGCAAAATAGTATGGGAGGACGCCATGAGAAAGATTCCATTTATGAACAAAAAGTATCTAAGGTTTACTCTCCCCCCCATCAGAGATGGATTGGTAAGATTCATTCACACAAGCCCCAATCATATGTAGGTAAGTCTGACTGCGATGCAAAAGCATCTCTTAATGGGCATCTAAAGTCAATATATTCGCCTCCTCACAGGCGTAGCAACAACAACATTAATGATCATTTTCTGTTTTTAATTGGACTCCCCTTTTTAATCCAATTAATCTTAGAGATTTTAGGGTAGATAAAGCTATCATTCTCATAAATCTACCATTGGAAGTTTCTAACCAAGAAATTATCAGTTTAATAGGTAATCGGATTGGTAGCTTCATAGGATTAGTTGAAAATGAATACAGTCAATCAGAGAAAACCATTATTGTTAAGATGAATTTTCATCAGAAATTGGTTCCTCCCATACGCTTATGTTTTAATTCAAACTCAGTAATCATTAATCCCATCATTATGGAAGATTATAATGAAGATATAGAGTATGTCCCAGGTGTTAATATGGAATCTGATGACAATCACAAGAGGTTGGATGTTGAGGTGAACTTCTATGAAGATAAGGGAGGTTTTATTCTTACAAACTCAGGGGATAAGAGTCCAGTTAGGCACTCCCCTTCCCCTATTGATGGCAATCCTCTTAAACAAACTCCCACTGATAAATCAACAAGAAGCAGCAAGATAAATGTTAAAAAAAAAAAAATGATATTAATGATCCAGATGATCCTATGCTAAATGACTCTTTCATCTCAAAACATGAAGTTAACTCAGGATCAGAATCGATCTCAAACACCAACAGCTCTAATGGAGTAAAGGATATGTTAGAAAAACATAAAAATATCCATATAGATAGAATTGAAATAGAAAAATCAGAAGCTGAAGTAAATGAAATTGTGGAATTCCTTGGGAACAAGGTGACTAATGAATTAATGGAAAAACTCCTAGATGAAATATGTGACAAGGAAGAACTTAATCATCAAAAGAACCTTTTGATTAAAAGCATTAATGAGAGCAAAGTAGAGAATCTCAATCAGATAAATAAACAAGAGAATCCCAACTTAATAAATACAAATATACCTACTTGCAAGGCCAATGATAAGGATACCAGTCATGAAGAGCAATCAGAGAAATCAACCAGAAAAGGTATTCTTAAGCCTAAGTTTACTGGCTTCTGTTTTAATTGCTACTTGTATGGACATAAGGTAAGAGAATGTAGAAAACTAGATATGAGGTCTAGCAGACCTACATATGATCACCTGAATGATTTTATCAAGAAACAAAAGGAGAAAAGTCTTAATGAAGAAAATAATAAAAAATGTGATGGTAGTAAGAATGCAGAGCATAGATACGAGGGCAGAACAGAGAATTTCAATTAGATAAATAAACAAGAGAATCCCAACTTAACTACTTTAGATGAAAATGTTAATAAGATTATAGGCCTATCTCAGATAGATAATATAGAAGATTTGGGCAAAATTCTTATAGATTTTGAAGACTCCTTGATTAACGAGGAAGTAAATATAAACAATATTTAGATTCAAATCGATGAAGATATCAGTAAATGCTTAGAAGGAATCTCTAATGCTGATATACAGTTGGGTATAGCAGCAAACACTGATGGGTTAACATCTCCAGTTACTCTTAAATCAAAGAAAAAAAGAGGCAGAAAATCTACATATGAATTAAGAGCTATGGATGGGCAAGCAGCAAATCAGTTAAACCTTTTTGATATCCTAAATGCTGGGAAGGGGAAGAGCCTTCCCAAAGGCCAATAAAAGTAACAACTTGGAATGTTAGGGGCCTTAATGCCCCTAACAAACAATCCCTAATAAAAAGATATTTAAGCCTATTTGAATCATAAATAATATTAATCCAAGAAACTAAATTGAACCAAGAAGAGAGCCTTAAATTCAGTCGTAAAATAGGCATTTGGAAATCAAAATTTGTACTCTTAGATGGGGCCTCAGGTGGGCTTGCTACATTGTGGGACCCTAGGAAAGTTATTTTAGAAAATATCAACAAACACAATAATTGGCTATTGGTTACAGTCGTCAGCCTAAAAACTAATTTAAAATTTTTTCTTATCAATGTCTATGGTCCTATCCCAAATTCTGAGAAAAAGAAATTGTGGCAGGACCTTCAATATCATATAAACATCAATGGCTCTAATATCCATATAATAGGAGGAGACTTTAATGCAATCATAGATATCAATGAAAAAGAAGGGGGTTCAAGATATGTCTCACAATCACAAAAGGATTTTAGTCTTTGGGTAAATGCAAACAACTTAAAAGACATTCCTACTGACAATGGGACATTTACATGGAACAACCGCAGATCAGGGTTCAGCCATATAGCTGAAAGATTAGATAAATTTTTTATTAGTGGAAACATGGGTAAATTCAATTACAATATTAATGCGAAAATTCTTACTTATTCAGGCTCAGATCACTTCCCAATCAGGTTAAATATTTCTGAAAATAGTAAACCACTTAGAAACCCGTTTAAATTTGAATTTATGTGGTTTCAGGATAAGGACTTCATGCAATTGTTGGAGAGCTGGTGGAACCAGATAGAGGTTTCCGGCTCTAGAATGTACTGCATCGTCACTAAGCTTAAAATCCTAAAACATAGAATATTGGATTGGAATAAAGAAAAATTTAATAATATTTTTGAACAGAAAATGAGGATAGAATCAGACATTAATGATTTAAATGAGACCGTCATAAAGCAAGGTATGAATGAAGAATCGTCTAATAAAGAGAAAGAATTAATGATTAAACATGCAGATATTCTACATAAGGAAGAAATATTTTGGAAGCAAAAATCCAGAAACATGGCTCAAAGAAGGAGGTAAGAATACAAATTTTTTTTCACAATAGCACTAATAATAATAGGAATATTAACCGAATATCAAAGCTCAAAGGACAGAATGGTGAGTTGATTGAAAATCCAAGAGATATAGCAGCTCACTTAGTTAACTATTATCAAACACTCCTTACTAACTATGAATTTTTTGATCTAGAAGCCCAAAATTAGATTTTACCCTCGATTCCCAAACTAATTTCTGAAGGAGATAACAAATGGCTCAAGAGAAAACTAACACTGGAAGAAGTTAAAACAACATTATTTCAACTCCACCCAGAAAAGACTCCAGGGCCTGATGGCTTCCAAGCCGATTTTTTCCAAAAATGTTGGCATTTTCTTGGTGAGGATGTTTGGAAAGTTGTTGAAGCTACCAGAAATTTAGGCTCCCTGCTAACGGAAATTAACAATAACTTCTTTTCCTTGATACCTAAGAAACATGATTGTCAAGAACCAGGAGATTTCCACCCAATATCTCTGTGTAACACAATCTATAAAATATTATCCAAATGTCTAGCAAATAGGCTGAAAATCTTTCTCCCTTCAATTATTTCTGAGGAACAAACGGGGTTCGTGCCTAATCAATAAATCCTTGATGGCATAATAATAGCTCAAGAAATTATACATATTGCGCAATATAATAAAGAATCGTGCATGCTCATTAAAATAGATATTCAGAAAGCATATGATACAGTGGATTGGAGATTCCTCTGTAAATGTTTAGAAGCATTTGGTTTCTCTAAACAATGGATAAATTTAATTTATAATTGCATCTCTTCTCCTAAGATCTCTCTTTTAATTAATGGCACTCCTGAAGGCTTCTTCAAAATATCTAGGGGCATCAGGCAAGGTGATCCATTATCTCCCTTCCTATATGTTATTATGGCAGAAGCCTTGGGTAGATCTATAACTAAGACCCATTTAGAAGGTAAAATCTCAGGAGTCAGAGTCACAAAAAATGTACCTAATATCACTCACCAACAATTTTCAAACGACACAATACTACCTAGAGCCAGTAATCTAAAAGAAACTAAAGCCTTTAAATATGTATTGGAAGTCTACTCGAAAGCATCAGGTCAAAGGGTCAATACAAATAAATCAGAAATCTTTTTTATCAACACCCCCACACCTATGATAAGAAAAATATGTAATACCTTAGGATACAAGACAGGGAAGTTTCCTTGTAAATATTTAGGGATCCCCTTAGACAAGGGGACACGCAGCTCAAAATTATGGGAAACAGTGGCGTCTAAAATTCATAATAAAAAGGGTAGTTGGAAAGGAAAATGGCTTGCCAAAGCAGGTTGGGCAACAATGATTAAGTCGATCGTGACTGCTATACCCACGTATCAACTATCTCTCATCCCTCTACCTCTCAATATTAAAGCTAATTTAGATAAGACACTTAGAGATTTCTATTGGCAAGGGACATCAGAAGATAAAAAATCAGCTCTAATTAAATGGGATAACCTATGCAAACCTATTTCTCAAGGAGGATTAGGCATTAAGAACCTCTAGTGGCAGAATTCGGCATTAGGTGCCAAATCAGTATGGAATATGTATAATAACCCCAACAGTAAATGGGCTAATGTTCTCCTCAATAAATATATCCCTAATGCAGATACTATTAATATATTTAGAGCCCGGTCACATACGAAAGGGTCTCGCATATGGAATTTTATTAATAGCTCTAGAGATATTATTAATAACCTTCTCACATGGGATGTGGGGTCAGGTAGCAAGATTTTATTTTGGGAAGATTCATGGGGAGGGTATCCTCCTTTGATAAGGGAGGGCTTTTCTCAAGAGTTTATTGTTCTCTGTAAATCTAGCATAGGTAGCTATTTCAAGGATTACGTCACACTCGAAGAGGAGCTTATTTGGAGATTACCAAACGATGCACTAATAGATTCAGATGAACTTATCAAATTTCCTAAAATTATTAGTAATAGAGTATTAACTCTTAAAAGTAGAGCAGATCATCTAATATGGGCAGGGTCTAATGATGGAAGGTACAAAGTAAAAGATGGTTACAAATCTATTCTAGAAAAACATAAAATGGATTCTTTAGATATACCTTTAAACCTATGTTGGAATAAGGCTTGCCTTCCTAAAGTTGGGCACTTCCTTTGGGCGGCTCTTCAAAAGAGAATCTTAACTTCTGACAGAATTAGGAAACTAGGCTTTGAAGACCCGACGAGATGCCCTTTGTGTGAGTGTCAAGAGGAAGACATTAACCACCTATTCTTATACTGTGAATTGGCACAAGAATGTTGGAACTGGTTATGTAAATGCCTGAATTGGTCCCTGGCTAAGTCAAATGATTTTCTGGATTTTCTCAAAGTGTGGCCTTTCCTTAACAAGGAGAGTTTGTTTAAAGATATCTGGGTCATAGCCCCATCCATAGTGGTCTGGGAACTATGGAAAGAACATAATAGAATAATTTTCACAAATCAAAAACTTAATATAAATTCAATCACTAATAAAATAGAAACAACAATTATTGAGATTATCAACAACAAACTTCAGAACGTACATAGTTACGAAAACTCCTTCAAAAAATGCGAGAATGACCTAAGAAGAATCTGGCATAATCTAGATATCCCACCTCTATATGGTAAAGGGGGGAAAAAGTCAAAAGCAGAGAGAAGTTCTTGTAAATGGACCCCCCCTAAAACTGGATGGTATAAACTTAACTTTGATGGGGCCTCCAGAGGCAACCCGGGCACAGCTAGCTTAGGAGGAATTATCCACAACGATAAAGGAGAAACTATTGCAAAATATGCTAGGGCCATTCCACCAACTACCAATAATATGGCAGAATGTGTAGCAGCTCTCGAGGGCCTTAGATTATGCCACCAGCTAGGCCTTTCTTGTCTAGAGATAGAAGGTGATTCCCAAATTATTATTAATGCTATTAGAACAAGGAAATCTAAAAACTGGAAACTAGCATCGAAATTAGAGGAAATTTTGGAAATTCTGGATAAATTTGACCTAATAGAAGTAAAACATATCTATAGGGAAGGAAACTCAGATGCAGACCTCCTAGCTAATAAATGAGCAGATGGAGAAACTTTCTCAATAATCACGTAACTTCCTAAAAAACATCCCCATGGGATACTGACCAGCTTATCTAAGCATTAAGAGGTCATGGCTTGATCATGATATCAGTGTTTGGTGATAGAATATTGTCACAGATTGATCCTTCTCATGTCATGGTTGGGGCTCCCCTTAGAGCTAGTCTTTCTTCTTTTTATTGAGTCTCGCCTGTTCTCCCTGGTTCCATATTTCTTCTCATCCCTTGAAATCATAATCCTTCCCCTTTGAACTCATATCTTTATCTTCTTAAAGGTTTATCCCATAGGGGTCCCCTAGATGTCTTCATATCTTGGCTCTCGAAGTCTCCAGATGCACTCGTTGTACCAAGGAAGAGATTGAGGAAGTGGAATGCATAGTAGTCATGGTGAAATAGGACCATGTTTGGAAATGCACGGTTGTTCAGAAGGAAAGAGAGTAATAGTCTGGAAGAACAATAATAGATGTATATACTATACCGGTATTTGAAACCTGGAGTATCATCGGCTTGGATTAGTAACAGTCATAAATTGTATATAGTTATACTCACTTATACAATATTACAATGTATAAAGTCATGTTGACCTATAAATCTTTCGTATACATGTAATGGTCTGTAGATAGTTGGTGCTACTGTTACAATATTATCAAATGTACGTATATGATATTATTAATATACAATAAGTTTGGTTAGCAATGGTACATTCGGGAAGCTTTAATTTATAGTGGAAATAGTGGATTCAGTGATGCATTTTGATCAATCTATACTAAGTACTCTGTGGGTCATATTTAGGATAAGTGTTACTGTAATGCATATGTAATTTGAATCTGTTGGATTACATTTTGAAATTCACCAAGGTTATATGTAGGAGTGTTAAACAAAATGATTGGTTTAAACTATAAACTATGGTTTACAAGATCTAAAGGGTTAGGGGATGATATGCTCTGCAATCTATACTCCTACCTCCTAATCTCCCCATTAGGTTTGAACTATAATTTATAATTGATTAGTTATGAAACATTATGAACGGCCTCAACAGCCAACAATGCTTACATGCTGATCTTCAGTAGTTGAATCAATTTTCTTTCTGATATAATGTTTTACTTAAATTAGTATATGTATTCCTTCCCCTGTTATTTTGAAATGGAATTCTTAGATAGAAATCAAAACATCAGGGGGAAGAATACATATATGATCAGGCCTATGTAATGACATTATTCTTAACTCTGTTGAAGGAGGAATGGTTAGGCTGTACAGGTGCAATTTGGTGTGGATCTAACCTTAATAAAGAAGCAATGTGCCCTTTCATTTTTTCATTTCAGATGGCCTTTCAGTAACAATCTACTTATGGTTCATCTTCAACATCTTATAATCTCAAGTGCTTCATAAATGTGGTAGGAATTAATGAACTTGATGCTTGACTTTTATATTTTGTTATAGCCTTTGGTTGGCCCTGGTGGAACAACTCAGTTTTGAATGGATATTCACAATATCTGTGTTATAGCCTTTGTTTGATATGGTTCTCTACTGAGTCAATTCTTGCTTAAGATCATTATGTTAATTTGATCAAGATCCTTAGTATATGACCTCGTGGCCTTCTGTTAATTTGTGGTAATTATGTTAAGGTACAACAAAGGAATCAGTGTTGATGTTTTTTTTAGATATAGGGTAAGAGGGATATCCATTGCTCCCCCTTACTATATCTAAAATTGTATATGCCTACTTTCCCTTTTCATTTTGATATATGAAACTTTGGTTAGTTAGAACTCAAAATGAAAAGGGGAAGTAATCATATAAGATATAGTCTTTAAATTTGAGATTCAACATAAACTAGGTATGCTGATATAGTATACTGGAATCAGAACTAGTATATACTAATGTCTAGCCTTTTTATAAAACGGATATATGTTTATTTAATTTTCTAAGAGGAATTGTCTCTTGGTTATATGAACCTCTACTTGTTGGTATTAGGCTCCTGAAATTTTGAAGAAATACTTTAGTGAAGTATGACAGTGATTTCTTCACATTAGTATTACAACTCATGCTGATAAGTTCGCACTAAGGATACAAGGATAAGACAACAGACATATAAGTCATGCTTATATGAGTATATGCTTATTTTACCGGTAGGTAGAAGTGTAGACTAATTTGCAAATCTAATCTTTTTTTAGTAGGAACAATTAACTAATTTTATACTCCTAGAATACTTATATCAACGTAATCAAGAATACATGTTCCTTATTTTGGCTTACTAACTCCTTAATTGAAGGTTTCTTTTAGAGTGTGTAGATGGTATTTCTTTATTCTCTTACAGGTATCAAGGCATCCTTACTTGCCCAACACTCGGGGAAAGGTAATAAGGTAAAGGGTAAGAATCTAAATTTATTTATGTCTCGTTCAAATTTCTTCATGATCGTTAACTAGGTGGGTAGGAAGAAGTATGCCTTTCGTTTCAGGTGCAGGAATAGTGGAAGGTTTTTGACATCGGTCGGCGCCACTCAGAGAATCCTACTGGAGGTTTATCCACGTATAGGGACAATGATATCAGTAACCAAAGTGTATATGATGAATCATATTGATTTTTCTATGTAATTGTAACTAAACAACAACTCCAATTACTTTTGATAAGTCTTGATATTTATCGAGTAGTGGGTATGCCCACGATAATTTTGTATTAGAATTCGGACTTATAGTCCCAGGCACGGCTGGAGGTTTTCTCGACCCCACTCTTTTCTACCAACGCCTGCACCAAGTGGGGTATACATGTAATATTTTATTTAATTAATAATAAAAATCTTGGGCCTCGGCCTTTTACCGATTAAAAAAAAATAAAAATAGTCAATATTATTTTAATAATATGATACAAATTACACATTAGACTTTTGGTAAAAAAAATTGTTAAAAAAATTAAACAAAATCAATTAAAATGTTCAAAAACTTTAAAATATTCAATAATTAAAAAACAATAAATAAAAATCTATTCATGCTCTTTATTCCTAAAAAAATGGTCTATAAGACCTCAAATGTATTAGCCAATCATATCATCAAAAAATAATTTTTACAAATTATAAACTTAAAAAATTAACATTTAGACTATAGAATATGTGTTATTTTTAACAAAATAAGAAAATACTAAATTATAATTGGTGCAAAGAATTGGTTTTAATCACTACTTAATGGAAGAAATCCAAAAAGTGATGCAATAGTACTTGCTAGCCTATCGGCAAGTACGAATAATTAATTCAAACATTTAATTAACAAAGATATTTAATTACCCTTAATAATTAAATATACTCTATATCTAATATTACCACATTCATAAAATATAAATATTCAAATCTCAAAAATACTTCCTAACTTAATTAATTAAATCAAATAATTCACACAAATAAATCTACTTGACTCCCAAAATCCGAAAAATGACTTACTCTATATCAAACAAACAATAAGGAAGGGCTCATGAATTTATGTCACTTTGAAGAATTCAGATGGGTAGAAACATATACTTGCCCAATATTTAGGACAATCAATGGCTAGGGTTGAGATTTGGATTTGTATGTTATCCCTCCTCTCTTACCATTGAGATTTTGCGATAGGGCACGCTCATCTTGACAATTCAGGGAAGTCGATGTTCAGTACTTGCAAACCTGCATAAAAGACAAACATGTACATACATGTATAAATATAAACAAACAATGGTGGGGATTGACCGATCATGTGGATCTTGCAAGCAAGTAACTATGACTTTGTCCCTCAACCACATCAAGCACATCATACAGAAATATAAAAACATACATATCGACCATAGACATGCAAGTATGGGATCAATAAAACCATAAGCATTCATGATATCCTAACATATGAATCACCAAAATGAAATAACCATATCATATAAATAACATCATCATTTGCATTTAATCAACATGAAAATAATTCAAAAAATATCTAATTCATGATTATTCAATAAAAATGTCATACATTCATAAACCTCAAAATCCCTGAAATAAATAACACACCTGAAAATGGCCTCAAAGAGTTTGGCAATAAAATTGAAAAGTAGATGATGGGAGGGGCATTACATCCACCTCCCCTAAAAATTAGGCCTACTCTTGGAAGCCTACAACAAAATAGAGATATAAATATCAAAATCTCGATGCGCCCTATTAAGTCATAAAAGACTTAATGTGTGGGTCCCATTGGACCCTTTCCTGCTCCATGGAATGAACCTTGCAGATCATTCCTTGTTGCGAACACCTTGTGGGACCTACCAACATCCCCAACTATGGGCTTAGAAGTTGCAGGCCTCTGTCCCAAAAATTGTGTCGATCGATTAGGACAATTGACAACAATGTGGCCATGTTGCCCGCAATAATAACAACCGCCTCTACTACCACCTCTCCCAGCTGAAGGTGCACTAGACTGCTAGAAACTTCCTCGACTAAAACCTTGATGTGAAATCTGAGCTGGCTAATCATTCCGATTGCACATACTACGCTGCCAGTTGCGATAGTTCCCTGATTGAGAACCACCACTATTACCATGGAAGAACTTCTTGTTCTGATGATTCTGACTACCTTTCGAAAAGGTAGAAGGATTCTTAGAGTTCTCGACACCTTGAGTTTGATTTCCCTTAGGCCATGAAGAAGGACCCCCAGACTGAATACCAACCTGCCCACCATGACCTCTAGCCAAGTTCCCCTCAATCAATGTGGCCTTAATGACCGCGTCCTTGAGAGTCTTAGGTTCAAAACCGTAACACCCCCACAATGCGACTATTAAATGAAATGTTGCACCATCAGTGGTGACTTATCATCATAACCTACATATGGCTTGAGCTCAAAGAAACGAGGCTCATACTCCTGAACACTCAAAGTCAACTGTCGCAGATTGTGGAACTCATCTGCACACTATTGTTGCTACTGCTCAGATAAAAAGTGATCTCGAAATTTCTCAAGAAATAATTCCCAAGTGACAGTATCCATGCTAAGCCCTAACTTTTGCTCCTCAATCTTCCACCAAGTAGCCACAAAACCTTCAAGGTGCATGATGGCACACCTCGCCTTGACATTTGTATCAAATTGTTGTATAGAAAAATAATGATCTAATGCGATAAGCCATGTCTCTACCTCAAAACCAGTGCCCAAACCATTAAAGGGAGGAGGTCGTAATCTAAGGAGGTCTCTCATCTGGCTAGCCTTAGTGTTCTCATGACCAACTATAGTGTCCTTCCTCCTAGGACTCCTGGATCTCTGTCCCTTCTCATTCCCAGAATGGTGTGATTCCTCTCTCTCTACTATGTTATGGATAGGTAGACACTCCAGAATAGCCTGAGGTATCTGCCTAGTATCAGGTCCTCTAGAATCACCATGCTACTCACCACTATCCCCATGCACACTCTCAGCTCCATGACTCATAGGAGGGCTATGAAGCCTACTCCTTCCACGTCCTCCACTACGACCTCTACCAACAGATCTAGTCTCGGTGACCATCCTTCCTACAACATCCAAAAAGAAGATTAATATCACAAATCCAATCAAGAGAATAAACACATGATGCATAGTCACCATAGTTTTGAATATAGAGTGTTATATGTCTAAGTTTGGTTTCAAGTTTTGACAATTTAGACATCTAATAGGCACACAACTTCCGAGAGTTCCTAGTGTAGAAACTTGGGCTCTAATAAGCATGCCTTCATCCTCCATAGGGTTCATGGTGCCATGTAGCCAATCATTCTCATTGCAAACCTTGTGGTCTTTGTTACTCTTGAAGGAGGATGGATACCTTATTCTCAAATCTATGTAGTCCTTGAGAGATATGTCCATCTGCCATCCACCATCAACCCAATCATGCTTGAATTGCTTCAACAACTCAACAAAAGTGGGCATATGCAATTTTTGTTGTTTGGTCATTGGAAGGAAAGTTGGCATCATTAGCCTTGTATTGGATCGATTTAATACTCCCTTCGTCCTTGCTTCTATAAAGTGATTGAGTGTCTCCTCCATCTGTTGTTGTCCTCTTGCTAGGGTCTTGTTGAGCTATTGCTGACTTCTTGTTAACTTCCTCAACAAGGTTGTTATATCCACGTGAGCATTTCCCATTCCATCACTAGGTGCCATGATTCTCTTGACGGATTGGCAGAGTCACCAGCTCTGACACCACTTAGAGCCTCTGTATGACACTTTTCCTCACCCTGTATGGCAAGTCTCCCCTACGTACAAAAAAGTCTCCACTACAATGGGTAAATGCTACCACATACATCTACACCCCGTATGACAAGTCTACACTCTGCATATGATAGTCTTGCATATAGACAACAAATTCTACACACTTGTACGACCTCGACCCTCACGCACATACAACTACTTTGCTTTGATCTCCAACCCCCTACAATAGGATCAATCCACTTCATGTACCACTTTTGTATCTGTACGACCCAAAAGCTACCCTATTACAATTCCACAACTATACACCTTCCTTGTACGACACTCGTCTTCTCCATCAAGATCTACCTGCCACTCACCTGTACGGCAATCTCCTACTTTACAACCATATGACAACACTCGACAGTACTTGTATTATTTTGCACATAGACACTTGAGAGCAATTCTTTATGTATGGCATCGCTAGCAATATATCAAATACTTTAATCTCACAATAGATATGAATTGATTTATATCTACAAATACAAATTTGTCTTCGAAGAAGACTTCACAAATTTGGACAATGAAGCACAGGTGAAATATCAAAAGAGATATTTCCAACGGTAGACTAGGATGGCTAGAACCATTGAAATTGTGATTACAAACTAGGGGGGTTCTTCCACAACCAAACTACCTTCAACCTCTAGCTTTCAGAATTACAAAGAAGAGTTCAAATACATTCCATGAGGGTTTACAATACCAAGCCATCTCCTTGTAAAGGCCTTAAAGAAGGGTCTAGAAAGTTATAATAGGTCATAGGTCGACATTATTTTATTATTTTATCATTTTGACCCCTTTATTTAATAATTAAACTAATTAAATAAATACGTTCTTATATGATATTATTTAAATTTTAGGACCACTTAATTAAAACACTTTATAAATATCGAGGATATTACGACAGGTCTAATATGACTTTCGATATTAGTAAAATATATATCTATTGATAAAATAATAGACCAAATATTTTTTCCAAATATATATCTAAAATCTATTTTCATATTTTTAAATTTTTTTATCTGACATAAGCCTACAACTACAAGTTCATGATTAAAATCCATATATTGACCATAAAAATATGAAAAATCATTATTGCTTTAGTCCATCAATTAAATTTAGGAAAATATATCATAGCATTATCATTTTAATTCATGTTAAGAAACCATGTTTGATTTTTCAAAATATATCACTTAAGTTTGATAAACTTTACAATATTCAATTCTCTACATTTACATTAATATTATATTAGAATTGTATAATAATTAATAAATAATATTATTAAAAATATTAAATATTATAGTATTATAAAATGAAATGTAATATCAATAATATTATTTTATAATACATATTTTAATATATAGAAATAATATGAGAACGTTTCAAAAAAATTTAAGACAATATTTCTATATACGATAATATGATTAAGTGCATAAATTCTTGAACACTTATAATATTTCTCATTTATATGAATTTGGTTTCAACGTTTGATGTAGGTTTACGATTAGTTTTAGGTATATAACATATCTATAGAAAGTTTTAACACTAATACTAAGTCTAAATGTGGTAAAAACAAAAAGGCATTTCTAAAAATAACATGTAAAGCATTATTTTTTTTTTGAAGCATAATAAGATTTCTTTATTTATAGGAACAAACTTTGAACTATGTATTTTTTTTATTTTGTGATTTAATAAAAATATACTATGATTTATTGAAGGATATTAAATGTTTATGAATGTTAAATATTTTAAAATTTGATATAAAATTTAGGGTTGGAATTAGAGTTCAATTAGGGTTATAAAAGATTACAATTCAATTAGAATAGGATTAGGGTTTAATCTACTTAGATTATATATCTATTTAGGTTTAGGTGGGTATTGATCTTAGTAAAATAGATATCAATTAATAAAATAATGAACCAAATATCTTATCCAAAGATATATCTAAAATTTAATTTCACATTATTTTTTTAAATCTTAGAGATAGACCTACAACTACAATTTTCTGATTGAATATATATATATATATATATATATATATATATATATATATATATATATATATATATATATATATATATATATATATATATGTGTGTGTGTGTGTGTGTGTGTGTGTGTGTAGAGAGAGAGAGAGAGAGAGAGAGTTCATACACGTGTTGACAACAAATGAGTAGACCATAATATGAGGGGGGAGTACAAACAAAGGAGTGGAGGCCACACCATAAGTGGGGAAGCATCCACCAAGCCTCAACACATGTAGAGACAAAGATATTACACAAGATGTAAAGAACACAAAGAAGAAGGGCAATAGAGCCTGAGACCACAAAGAAGAAGAGAGAAAGACTATGTATCTAAATAGGCCCCTTTGGATTAAAGCTATATTTCCTCAAGCTTAGTCGCTAAAAAACACAAGATTGAAAAAGTAGTCGCACAACATATATTTCTCCCCTAGAGTAAAAAAATTCTCATTATTCTCGTGAAAAATGTTCACAGATGGATAGTTATCATTTGCAACACAAGATTTGAAGATGTCGCAAGCCACTACCATCTTCTCTTCACATCCTTCCCTACTAAAATAAAAAATAAGCCCAAGCTTGCCAGATATTATATTTGGATTGACACTTTCAAACCTCAATCATCCAGATGTGTTCCACCAACATTGTGCTGAACAATATATAAAATAGCTTGCTTAAGGTCTTCATCTTCTATTGTGAAGAGCCTTCTACACTGCTCCTCAAGAGATTCATCTAAGCATTGACATGAGATACCAAAGGTTTTATCCATATCTTCAACTCCAAACTCAAACACAAACAACAACAAGAACATCACCAACCAAGTGGGGTGTAATGCACAAAGCACTACCCAAGAGAACCATAGAAGATAGCTCATCTCCCCCTCCCCCCCCCAAAAAAAAAAAACAAAAAAAAACAAAAAACCATCCCATAGGCAAAGTAGGAGCCTTCAACACCACATACATATCAGTAAGGGTAAGCCAAAATGAGGAAACATGAAACAAGTGGGAAAAGGTAGTAATGAGAGTAGCTCGAGCCACAAGAAAATTGCAGCCACATACCAAGTTTCCATATGTACCACCAAACATAGCACCATACAAAGGCTTTGACAAAAGGAGAACACTTGCAAGTAGCAAACTAAACAAGAATGCAAAACATGTTAGATTGGATGCTAACAATATAAAGAATTACAGTTTACTTCCTCAATCCGAATGCAATGCCCAAGTCATAAATAGCACCATAGAACCCCACTACAGTTCATAGACACAAAGAAGACAGAACAAAACACCAAGTACTCTCGAAAACTAAGAAGGCATTGACAATGTAGAGAAGAGAGTGATGGATGAATACAAAGCTGAGCTTACAAAGCCTGCAAAATAGACTATTTTCAATTGCACACTAACCAACACCAAGTTCGACCAACCATACCAAACACTAAGCATCTAACATGAAGGATAGAGTGAAGAAGACTCCACAAAAAGACAAAGGCCTTCCAACTGAAGCAGAAGCGGTAGTGAATGAAGAACACTGATGCCCCAAGTTGTGGACAAAAGGAAAGCACCAAGATGAAATAGATTCCATCCATGCAACCCAAGGGCTAAACTATGAATAAGACATAACACTCAACAAAGAAAAAAAATAGTTGCACCATCTAACATGGAGACCAAGAGAAAGAAACCTTTAAGTAGAGAATCAAGTTGGAGTATAAAAAAGAATAGCTTGGAGGAGTGGATCATCCATAGTTTCCCTTCCTAAAGAGATCGATTCATTTAACTCAATCAAGCAACCTTTATTTTCCAATGTATCAGCAACACCGTTGGCCTCCTTGCAACAATGATAGATTTGGTATTGTTCAAAAAGAGAGAGGAGTCCCCACACTTCATGTAAAATGTAATTTATTCTCCAGCTGGGGGACTCAAATATCTTGAGAGCTAAGATAATATTCTAGGAATCCCCTTCAATAACCAAGTTTGTTACCTTGAGGGATGCAATGAGTTTAATTTCCGTAAGGGGAGCTCTTGCTTCAACAACATTATTTGTGTCATCTAGGATACTTTCAACCAATGCTGCCAAAATCTCACCCCTAGAGGTTCAACATAGTACCAATGCTTGAAGTGCCCAGATTTCCTTTAGAGGCACCATCAAAATTTAACTTTATGAAGTTATGTGTTGGAGATTTCCACCTAATCTCTTTCTTGTTAATCTTATTTGGCTTATTTTTTAAGAGGCTGCCTTTGAAAGTGTTGACACCTAAAATTGCTCTTAGGTGCAACGACCTATGGGAAGCTTCAATGAATGTGGGACTCTAATGCTTTTCACTAAGCAACCTTTGAGATTTTAGAAGCTGACTCTTCATACTGTGTTTATGGGAAAAGGTTTAGAAAATGATGAAATTGCAAAAGGCTATCGCCAGAGATGTTAGAACATTTTAGCAACTAAATGCATAGGATATTCCCAACAAGGAATCTCAAGGAAGCTTATGAGACCAATTGAACTTAAGGCATACCCACACCTAGTCAAAGCTTAACTCACAAACATAGAGCATAGCACATAGTAATGTAAATGAAATAGAGAAGCCTTTAAAGCATAATACACTCCAAATATGCAATACAAATGCTACACTAAACTTCAGAACAACACATAAATTTGAAAATGCGAAATGAACCGGCAGATATATCAAAGGGCAGAATGCACGATTGATTTGTATTCATGATTCAGAAAATATATACACTTTAAGGGAAAAAGAGTTGCTTCTATAAGAATGAGGATTCAAAAGTTCTCCTCTGTTGGAATCCCTTTTTTCATTACAAAATGAACATTATATATCACTGGGTAGGAAGAACCCCAAAATTCAAAAAGAGAAAGTGATTGTTGAAATGGCGTGACAATACACACTTGAAGAGGCTGATGGGTCACTTTCTACGCCAATCTTGAGAGAGAGGTGGCTCACACAGTTTGATCCCTAAGAGAAATCAGCTCACAATAATGACGTTTAGGTAACAAAAATAACTCCAGATTGTGACCGCTCTTGAGGAACAATCGTACTTCACTAAAGTGGCTCCAAAACTATGGGTGCTTGGACACACATAGAGGCTTGGCCATGGCTTTGACAGGCGCATGGAAGACAGTACAAAAACCTAAGCAATATTTGGTTGCGGAATAAATTAGGACATGCGGCACAATGAATCTGAGAGCAGAGAAGGAAGGGAGTTGGTTTCCTTAAAATACTTGTGAGAAGGCCATGTTTACGGTTTTGTGAAGAGTTGGGCTTGCCGATGAAAATAATTACAGCTAGCCCAAAAAGGGTCACGTGGTGCTTGAATGGAGATGTTTTTGTCTCACCTTGCTCCCTTTACTCGTGGACACTCGCGAGGAAAACACGTGTACAACCTTTGAAAGGTTTGGGCTTGCAAGAGAAAGAATGCTGCGAGCGACACTGAGGACATGCGACACTTGAGCGAAGCGTTCCACTCAAAAGGGAGGTGATCCATTCAAAATGAGTGACGAAGTGACAAGTAGCAGGATGCATGTTGCTACTCACATACCTAACAAAAAGAATAAATAAATAATGAAAATAGTTGAAAGGATGCTTTGCAGATATGGAGAATTTAATGTTTACAACGTTTCGTGACTTGTGGGGGAATCTAGCCTGCTAGATCAGACTTTGAATCTCTGCCTTTCTTGAAGATATTTTATTTTACGCGCTGGTGCCAAAGAGGTTGTCAATTTTA
This sequence comes from Chamaecyparis obtusa, assembly GCA_027943335.1. Classification (NCBI taxonomy): domain Eukaryota; kingdom Viridiplantae; phylum Streptophyta; class Pinopsida; order Cupressales; family Cupressaceae; genus Chamaecyparis; species Chamaecyparis obtusa. The sequence goes on from BSBK01009214.1 coordinate 328,477, forward strand.
GCTTGCAACGACTTCCCTTCTTCCTCTGAGGGTATCTTCCATATCCTTAGGCACTGGTACTCTTGGTCTAGATCAATCAATTCTTGAAAGGAAATGGAGCTCAAATTACTGAAGTTAGATTCAAATAGTACCTGCAAACGTACAACCAAATAGAACAAGTACTCAAGGAACATCGGATCAGGATTCATGTGGAGCGTTTGGAGGTCAGAATTATGAAGCTGATGATCTATTGTCGCTATAAGCTATTCTGGCTCCAAAAATGAATCATCTGCGATGAATGGAGAGGGTAGCCCATGCTTCTCCAACTCTACAAATTGTATGCACCCAAAAATGGTCGCCTAGACTTTGGGCCCCATTTATTCAATTTATCAACCCTGAATCATTTTTATCAATAATCAATATTTTCAACAATATCAATCTCTTGATCAAGTCTTAATTTCGATCATATATTGGATTTTTATCCTATGGGCTAACCATTTATCCTAAGTCTTTATTTATTCAAAAGGAATATTTCCTCCCCTTTTGATTAAATAAAAAGCCCACCTTTTCCTCTTATCCTGAGTTGCACAAATAAAGCATTATTCCTATTTTATAAAAAGGGAAAAAGCACTTTTTATCTCATATGGACATAAAGTCAACTCCTATTTTCCTATTGGAGGATACTTGTGCCCATGGATTGCTCCTCTTTCAAGCTCCACCGCTGATTAAGACTTTTTGCCTCTTAATCTCCATGGTCCATTTCACCTCATTTCTTATAAAAGGAGAGCTCTCTCCTCCATTTGCATATACCATGTTTTTATGCTAATGTTATGCTGCAGGTTTTAGGTGCATTTGGAGCTTTTGAGGATATTGAAGACTTGTTGCTTTCATCATTTAGTTGCATATTTGCTTTCTTAGTTGCATGATAATGACATTCTTAGTATAGATTTCCTTTTATGCAATAGATTAATCTCACATAGTCTAAATAGGAGGCATTGTAACCCATTGCTATTTCCTTTCATAGATTAGTTGCATTGTACTTTCCTTTCATAGCTTAGATTGCATCCTCATTTTAGTTGCATTGCATTACATTTTCATAGTGATTCTTGGAGATATTGGCATTGTTGCCCTTGTCTTCACTTGAATCTCTCATTGTGTGGTTGACTAGCAAGGTCACAAGCTTGTAACTCTAGCTAAGAGCAAACACATCATAGTCCCTTGCAACTCCATGCATAAAGAGCTATGAGCCACTTTGTGAGGCCTCATTCTTGAGCAACCTTGCATGTAATGGTTCATAGAAGTGCACCATTTTAGTGTGTACATTTCTAGCGCCCACCGTGGGGCAGAGTAGATAGGCTTTGTCCTTTGTCATTTGCATTTTCGTCATTTTTTGGATTATTTTTCAGAAATTTTGTAGTTTCGGTTTTCTGTCTCAGCGTATCGCGCGATACTTCTCAGAAATATCGCGCGATATACCTTTGTATAGCGGTGCGACACTTCGCGTGACAGAAGAATCACCCGCTAGTACTGAGGTATATCACCTGGCATCGAGCGAAGTATCACCCGCCTATAGTGCGAAGTATCGCTCAGACTGAGGTATATCGCGTGACTATAGGAAACTATGTCGCGCGATATTGGTGAAGTCTGAGGTATATTGCCTGATCTGACAGAGACTTGCATTTCCAGTTTTCTCATCCGAATTTGATCATTTTAGTTTGCTATTTTATTTTGCTATGTTTAGATAGGTCTAACCTGCATCTTTTAGCTTAAATCTATCAGTTTATTGCATATTTACATTTGGATTTTGATTTTGCTAACCTTGTGGGTCTAACAAGTTGTGTTTGTAGGTGCTCTCATTGCTTGAAAATTACTAAAAATGCATGTCAAAGAGGGCTACTAACAGTTTTTGCAGGGCTGCCCAAGCATAAAAACAAAAAAATTTCTTGCTTGTTTATTTGCTCTCCTTTCAAGTGTGGCATTCACTAATTGTATTAGGAATCTTTAAAACTTTGTGAAAGAGATTTTGAGGTGGTAGGAGAAGTATGCTCTTCACCTTTAGGTGAACCAGAAAATCTTGACCCATCTTAAGGTTTTGGAAGCAAGGGAGTAATTGAACCTCTTTTGCTTGATGTGTTTGGGAGAGATTCTTGAGATAGGGGAGTATGCTCTTCACCCTTGTGGTGAACTAAAAACCTTGAACCTCAAGAGTTGATCTATTCTTTGTTTAGTTTAGGATCCTTTAGCGGGCCTGCTCTTGAGCAATCAAGAGGAACGAATCAAGTGGGGACAACCTTGTCATCATTTTCCTTGGTGGCAAGTGATTCCAACTCACTATAATCTCAAGGCTATCAAGGACACCAAAAACCTTGGTAGATATAACACTTGTCTTCGTTTGATGTGAGTAGCTCATGGGATTGCGACCATGGGGAAAACATTGAACAAGAATGCTTAAGGTACTCTTGAGGCCGCAAGGTCCTAGTCCTTTATGAGGAGCAAGAGGGGTGTTGTGAACGAAAATCCTTATTAAGAACCATTAGATAGAAGCCACCTTATTTTAGCCGCTTATCTTCTTAGTGCAAGGATTGATCCAAGTGGTTTACCCGGATCACCTTAAGATACTCACCATATGTGTCCCTTTGGTTGTGTCATTTGACATTTCCATGACAAAGCCAACATCTCTTGTGGGTAACCACTTGGTGTGAGGCGAGGGGGCATCAAGTTGTGGGCTAAGTTGGTAAGTATTGAGCCTTGACTTTTTAGGATAGATTTGTTTGAATTGTCTTCGGTTGTGTGATACCAGTGCAAACGTTCTTACATACAAACAATCGGTAGCATTCATAGGGTGCTTTTTCAATTCTGATATCACAAGTGTTTGTCTTGGCAAGGTTGCTTTTGCCCTTGTTTCAAGTGTTTGAGACCATGTTTTGATCCCTTACTGTTTGCAAACCTACCAAAATTTTGCTGATATTGTGACTGAAATTGAAAACATCAACCCTTAGACTGAAAATTTTGACCAAGCAGACCCAAAAATGCAAATTTTACACAATTCTGGTCAAGAGTTGAACAATTTTGTAACAGTATCGCGCCCTGTAAAGTGAATTATCATGCAATACTTCGCGCTTGCTAGAAATATCACCTTCTTTGAAGAGAAATATCGCGCGATAGTTCACCCCTGACGGACTATTGCCCGACCCACCTGGAGTATATCACCCGCCAGTACTGAGGTGTATCGCTTGGCATCGTGTGAAGTATCGCGCGGTTATAGGTATATCACCCCAGTAGCCTGGAGTATATCGCCTAGTTAATTTCTGTCGTGCTTACAGTTTGGTCAGTTTCAGTTGCTGTTAATCAGGTTAGGTCTTAGAGTAGGCTTCTTGCCCTAATGTTTGAGACCTGTCTTGACTCTAAATTTCTGGTTTTAGTCCTCCGAGATAGCATCATTTGATTTACGAAATCACTTTGAAATAATTGTCAAGTTAGAAGGTCATTCTTGGTGCCAAGGTTCATCTCTAAGATTGTTAGCTACATTCTTGGAAAATTTTAGTACTCTTATTGTCCAAATCATTTTCATTTAAATCTCAATTTCAATTATCTTTTGGCCTAGTCCAACCTCATGATTCAAAAGTGCAAGGGTAGTCACCCTTTGATTTGAAGCACCTCTTTGACAGTGTTGGTAAAGCCCCTTTTTTTCTTCTCATTTCTTTTTTTTTGGACAATAGAGGACTTTGATTATCCTAGTTTGGCGTTGACACTTTGAGAGGTCACCTTTTCATTGAGAGTATCTTTCTTTCATGTTAGTTATGACAAGGTACCAAGTCAATCAAGGGAAGCGACCCCCTGTTGCCTTTAGCCAGTTACCACCTGTCAAGACTCGTCGACAACCTAAGGGAAAAGGTCCCCTTTTTGATCAATCTCCTAAGAGTGAATCTAAGGTTTGTTTTAATCCAAGAGCTAATCCTAGTGAAGTAAGCACCTCTTTCATACCACTTTCATCAAGCATGGACATGAGTTACACTTTCACCCGACAATAAAGAGAAGCCATGAATCAAACTCTTAAGGATATCTTCCAATGACACAGAAGAGAGTATGGTGGTTCTTCTCACGCTAGTCCACCTGGGTCACCTCCCAACAACGTGAGGTATTTTGATGCTCACCAATGAGCCAAGAGACATCATAAGTAAGCTCACTCAGATTCAGGGTCACAACACGAAGACCAGAACAACGAATCTAGTGATCACCACATAAACGTAGCCAATGCAATAAGACATTCGAGACAAACCTCCCCGCTTAAAGACACCTCTCGATATGCAAATACAAGATTGAGAAGCATTGAGAGAGAGAAGCAAGCCTACTTAGATGAACAGGCTGCTAAAAAGGAAAAATTTAGACAACTAGAGGAAGAGGAACGTGCATTGTTGGCTATACAGAAAAGAGTCACCCAAGAAGAAGAAGATAGACTCTATGTACAACAACTCCAAAGCTGATTTAACAGGAGGGGATCCAATAGTGGGACCAACTCACCCCCATCTACCCCTTCCCCAAGCCCTAGAAGAAGATCAAGGATGCCCTCATGATCCCCAAGTCCTAGAGGAAGAAGGGTTTCAAGTTATGACCATCATAGGAGACAGTCGTCTCGTAGAAATTCAAAGCAACCCTCCCAACGAGCACATCATAGCTCACAACATGGAGGAAGTTATGCTAAATATGATCATATGGATTTCATGACTATGCAACAAGAACCATCCTTTCAAGCATATGTGGAGCAATATGTGGAATAAAACAAAGACCAATTCTTGGAAAGCCTTTTTAACAAAGGCGCTAAAGTTCCATATAATTTTGATGTTCACCAAAAGATCAAGAAACAGAGCCCTTCAACTGATGAGGTGATCTTACAAATGCAAAAGGATATAGACAGGATGAAGGCTCCCAAGAGCACGTTTCATTTGGACTCCATATGTCCTAACCCCATTGACAAAAGTGTGGTGATGGTAGAATTCCCTAAGAAAGCTGAGTTCCCAACATATGACAAATATGATGGCACTGGTGACCCTCATGACCATGTTCGACAGTTCTACATAATGAGCTTTTCCTTTCACCATGAAGACTCCTACTTGATGAGATTATTCCCAAGGAGTTTAAAAGGTCAAGCCATGGAGTGGTTCACCAACCTTTCCCCTCTAGTAAAGACATTTAAAGAACTTGTCCAAAGGTTTGTTCAGCATTTTGCTTACAACTTATCGAGGTCGGTCACAATGCTTGATTTGTGCAAACTCAAGCAAAATCAAGGGGAATCTTTTGTCACATTTTTACAACGATGGAGGCGATTGTGTTCAAAATACCCAAGGACAATCCCTGAGGAGGAGAGAATTGATATCATTGTGAGCAATCTAATACCAGAACTAAGATATGAAGTCAAGAAAATCCTGTTTAATTCCTTTGATACCATGGTAGAGGTGGCATGTCGCATTGAGGATGTCCTAAAAGAACAAGGAATTTTGGCTAAACCAACAAATAACAACAATAGCCAAAATAAAAATACTAATGGTAACAAGGACAAAAAGAACTCCTATTCGAACAAAAAAAAGCAAGTGGTCAACGACGGAGTTGTTGACTCATCTCAAGTAAAAAATGAAGGAGTTCTTAACCTCTCCCATGCAGTTCAAGCTATGAAGCTGCAAACGTCTTCAACACAACAAGACAAACCTAAGTATCAAAGGAGATCTAAAACGGAGAAAAGACAATTTACCAAATTGGGAGAATCTTCTGCAGATGTTTTTAAGACATTAGTTGCTCATAATTTGGCACACCCACAGGATCCTACAAAACATCGTATACCGGATCCTTTACCTCATTGGTGGGATGCGAAGGCTTTTTGCATTTTTCATAATGGGATTGGACACGACATAGAAAATTGTTTTAAACTCAAGCATCTTGTCCAAGACCTTATTGAAAAAGGACAATTACAAGTGGATGGGTTAACCACTAATGCGGATCATAAAGCCTTTAAAGAGCCCTTGCCTAAATATGAGAAAGGAGAGAATTATAATAATAAGAATGGCAAGGCGGCTATCAACTACACCTACACAAATGCAGAGAACGTTATTAACATGCTTGAAGTTGTGGATGATAGTGTCAACATGATGAGAGGGAAAGATCCCTATGGACATAATGTGGACTCAACTCCTATGACTGATGAAAGACCCGCTGTGGTGATAAGAGGTCCTCACTCACAAAGAATGCCCCAATCCCTCAATGCTGTCACTAGGGGCCAGACCCAAGCACCCATTATAATTAGAGGTCCTAGCACTAGCAAGTCTAAGCAGCCCATGTCCAAAGGTGCTCCTCCCAAATCTGTCATTGGTCTTGATTCCAATTATAATCTTATTGACCAGCTACAATGTACACCTGCGTAGATATCCATTTTTGAGCTTTTAGAGTTGTCTCCTAAGCACAAGCGCGTCCTTGAGGATGCTTTGCGAGCAGCCAACGTCCCTAACAACTTAGATATTGATCAATTCCAGAACATGGTCAACCATTTGGATAGCCCTCATTACTTCACCCTCTCAGAAGAAGACGACAAATCCATCAGTCACCCCCATAACTTGGCCTTACACATCGAAGTCATGATTCATAAAACCCATGTTAGGCGTGTACTGATAGATGAGGGTGCGGGGCTCAATATTTGTACCCTAAGTTTGTTGCTAGCTCTAGGATATTCCGAGAATTTCATTGACACAAGGAAAAGGATCACAATCAAAGCATATGATGAAGCAGAAAGAAGTTCTAAGGGATTGGCCGTTTTGCCTATTCGCATTGGTCTAGTAGAGAAAGATATCTTATTTCAAATTGTTGATGTTGGACCTTTAGCCTACAACATTTTGCTAGGTAGGCCATGGATTCATGAAATGCAAGCAGTCCCATCAACATATCACCAGTGTGTTAAGTTTCCCCATAACGGTGTAGAAATTTGCATCCCTGGAGATAGTGCTTTATCAGTTAATAACATTTCTGCAGGATCACATGTACCTTTGAATAGGGAAGCTGACAGTCCTAGTAGTTCACTTGAACAATGCAAGCAGAAGTTCAAGACCATAGATCTTGGGATGGGAGATTATAAAATTGATTCTTTTACAAACATGCCAATCTCTCCTAGGTCTTATGGGAGACCATCACCAAATGTGAAGCCTTCGTCATCCGCAATGACATTATTTGAGAAATTTTTTGAGTCTTCGGTCTCCATTCAGGAAGAAAAGGAGGAAGTTGCCATAAGGGACTGGATCTATCACGAGAAAAAATACAAACACAATGAGAATTTTGCTCCTCCACCTGAAGCTTATGGGAAAGGGTACACAATGGTTAAGAATATGGGTTATCCTAGATATGGTCCCCTTAGCCATAGGCTAGACGCTAAAGCTGAGCCTCTTGATCATGCTCTTTTTGGACGTAAGAATAAGTCCACGGTTGGCTTAGGTTTTGAGAATAAGGAGAAGAAAGGTGTCCCTGTCCTAGCTGCGACAGACAGTGACTCAGAATATACACCCGATCTTTCTAATCAACAAGATGTGTCTGATGATTGGGTGCCCTCCAAAACTCTCCTTTGGGGAGATTCCACAGATTTGATACTTAACAGTCCTACTATCCCAGCTACGACGGATAGTGACTGTATGACTGCTAGATCAATAAAGGAAAGTGCTGCTATCCTAGCTGCGACGGATAGTACCAATACTAGCTCTAGAGAGGGGGAAACCCTTCCTAACCTTGAGGCTTCTACATCACGAGGCCCAAATGATGACTCAGACACAAATTCCCATGAATATGAATGGGACTCACTTTCAGATGCAATAGTTGATCTGGACGTAGATATTGTCCATGCTTATAGTACCCAACCCGATGCGGCTAACGAGCTTAGTGTAGTACTAGAGGATTGCACTCCTCAAATTGCCTTAGTGGACGATGCTTCATTTGGTAGGATGAGTCCTAATTCAGGTATCTTAGGAGAAGACTTGATGAACTCTGATTATATGGTCACCAGAGATGACATTTTTCGCATAAACAACGTTGAACCAGCCATTGACCTACCCCTTGTTCACTTTGACCTAATTGACTGGTCTCAGCACCATCAAGAGCCCACATTCCTCACTTCTAGAATGACTATGAAATTGCCTGCTATCTGAATGCTCTTGAACCCATGGCTTCTTCCACCAGTGAACTAACAACCAGCATGACAGAGCCTGATATTAAGTACCTCAGTCTAAAAATAAAAGAGAAAAAGAAAAATAGGTCTGATGGCGAAAACCACTTTGTGGCGGTGTCAGAACCAAAAATAGTAAAAAGAAATGACGCATCCGAGGGTGAAAACCTCTTTGAGGCACCTAAGGATGGGGTACTTAATAACTTGTTGAGTTATTTCCAGGATAGATCATCAGTATTGATTGAGCCAACAAAGCCAGTCAATTTGAACACAGAAGAAAATCCTCAGATAGTCCATCTTGCTCAGTCTTTATCAGAAGAAAAGACCAAGGCATATGTACAGTTTTTACAAAAAAAGAAAGTCAATTTTGCATGGACCTATTCAGACATGCCATGGCTTGACACAAATCTTATCATGCATCACTTATCCATAGCTCCAGGAGTCAAGCCAGTGAAACAGAGACTCAAAAAAATGCATCCCCATGTAGCTCTCCTTGTCAAAGGGGAATTAAAAAAAATTTTGAGAGCCGGATTCATTAGAGCCATCGATTATGCAGAATGGATCTCAAACATAGTACCCGTTTCCAAACATGATGGGTCCATTCGTGTATGCACAGATTTTAGGGATTTAAACAAAGCATGCCCAAAGGATGATTTTCCACTTCCAAACATTGACATGATAGTGGACATGACAGCGGGCTATGACATATACTCTCTAATGGACGGTTTCTCAGGGTATAATCAAATCAAAATAGCTCCTGAAGACCAAGAGAAAATAGCATTCACATGTGCATGGGGAACCTATTGCTGGAACGTCATGCCATTCAAATTAAAGAATGCAGGAGCAACCTACCAAAGAGCTATGACCACTATCTTTCATGATATGATGCACAAAAATATGGAAGATTATGTGGATGATACCCTGGAAAAATCAAGAAAAAGGGACATACACCTCGATGATCTGGAAGTAATTCTAGATCGTATGGAACAGTTTCAACTCAGATTGAATCCAAAGAAGTGCGCATTTGGTGTCACCTCAGGCAAACTTTTAGGATTCATAATATCAGCAAAAGGTATCGAGGTTGATCCTGAAAAGGTCTAAGCAATTCTAGATATGCCACCTCCTCAAAATATCAGCCAAATGAGAAGTCTTCAGGGACATCTTCAATCGATTAGGAGGTTTATTTCTCAGCTTGCAGATAGAGCACAACCCTTTAACAAGACATTGCATAAGGGTGCTTCTTGTGTTTGGAACGAGGATTGTCAAAAGAGCCTAGATCAGATCAAACAATACTTGGCTAATCCTCCGATCCTGATGCCTCCTATTCCAGGGAAACCATTGATCCTATATATTTCAGCTACAGACACTTCCCTGGGGGCATTATTGGCTCAAATAGATGATACTAGGAAAGAACGGGCCATATACTATATCAGCCGTACTCTAGTCTCCTACGAGATCAATTACAATAATATTGAGAAGTCTTGTCTTGCAGTGGTGTTTGCTTTTGAAAAGTTGCGCCACTACATGCTTGCTCATACCATACATTTGGTTGCCAAAATTGATCCTCTTAAATACTTGCTTAGTAAGGCTGCCCTCATGGGTAGACTTGCTAAATGGATGATGGTCCTAACCGAATTTGACATAGAGTACGTTGAAAGGAAGGCCATAAAAGGGCAAGCTATTGCTGACCAATTAGCTGATTTCATAATTCAGGATAGTATGCCGGTCCAAGTGGAATTCCCAGACGAACACATTTTGTGTACAACTACTTGCACTTGGACAATGTTCTTTGATGGTTCCCGCATGCAAAATGGATCAGGTGCTGGAGTGTTATTTGTTTCTCCACATGGGTACAATATTCCAAAGTCTTACAAACTATTATTCCCATGTACCAATAATATTGTAGAATATGAAGCTTTAACTAATGGCTTGAGGATGGCTATAGAATGGAACATCACAGAGTTACATGTCTTTGGGGATTCCCTGTTAATCATCAACCAAGTCAATGAAGAGTATCAAACCAAGGATGACAAATTGATACCCTACAAAAAGATGGTTGACTCATTGAAGCATTACTTTACCTTTGTGATGTTTCAATAGATCCCTAGGACAGAGAACAAGGCTGTAGACACCATGGCCACATTAGCTTCACTTCTTCAGTTGGAGACACATGAATCCAGATTTGAATTCCTGGTGGAAGAACTACACCATCCCATCTTTGACTCATTTGAAAGCCATGTCATTTGTGCCATTATCACACATGAGTCTTCCCGATATGGTGCTATCTATTCATATCTTCATGATGGCATCATCCCCGACACATTCAACCGCTCTAAACGCTGAAACCTCATCTGTAACGCCTCTCGCCACACCCTCATCTCTGGTGATTTATATAGGAGGGGTTTAGATGGGACGCTCCTTAGGTGCTTGGAAAAGGAGGAATCCAACCAAGCGTTAGCTGACATCTATGAGGGCATTTGTGGTGGACATTCTAATGGTCTTGCCATGGCCCGAAGGTTGCTTAGGGCGGGATATTATTGGCCCATAATGCAGATAGACGCGGTCACCTTTGCTAAGTCATGTGAAAAATGTCAGAAACATGGCAACCTGATTCATGCTCCAGGTAGGGAGCTGATCCCTTCTGTTTCTCATTGGCCATTTCAGCGCTGGGCCTTTGATCTGGTTGGGCAGATTCATCCCAACTCATCAGGTGGACATAAGTTCATTATTACTGCCACTGACTACTTCACAAAATGGGTGGAAGCTGTGCCACTTTCTGTTCTTCAGGGAGGACCATTTCTTTGTTCATCTTGAATCATATTATTTGCCGATTTGGAGTGCCTTCTGAGATCATTACTGACAATGGAGGTCAATTTAAGAATAAAGACCTAAAGCATCTATGCAAAAAGTTTAAAATCAAGTAACACTGGTCCTCCATCTATTTTCCATAGGGAAACGAACAGGCAGAAGCCTCTAACAAAACCATTCTTAAGATTCTTCATAGGACAGTGCACAAAAATGGTAGGGATTGGCACTTACAAATCAATCCAGCACTATGGGCTTACAGAACAAGCATTCGCACACCTACAGGAGCCACTCCTTTTTCTCTCACCTATGGCGCTGAAGCAGTATTGCCTTTAGAAGTCGAGATACCATCACTTAGAGTCTCACTCAAAGGTTTGATTACAGATAAGGATTACCGCGCCATGAGGTTACAGGAACTAGAAATTCTAGATGAGAAGCGTAAAGCTTCCTTTGATCATATGAGAGTGTATCAGAAGCGTATGTCCAAGGCATTCAACAAGAAGGTTTGCCCTAGAGAATTTCAAATAGGTGATCTTATTTTGCGAGAGAACCCTAAGAACCAACAGAACAGAGAACAAAAGGGCAAGTTTGAACCTAACTGGCTTGGACCATATGTCATCACAGCTGCTTTTGGTATCGGTGCGTATTTACTGTCAAATCTCGATGGAGAACAGCTCCCTAATCCCATCAACATTGTGCACCTCAAGAAGTTCTATCCTTGATGCTCATTTCTATCTAGGGGCATACCTTGTACATATTTTATGATCCTGAAAAAATATCAAAAAAATTCATATATGATGCTGAAAAAATCCTAAAAAAGCATAAAATGTCCTGAAAAAAATACAAAAAAATAAAAAAAGATCAAAAATCCAAAAAAAATAAAAAATGAAAAAAGAATCCAAGTGGTGAAAACTTGGAAACAGGCGCTACTTGAGGCCTTTGCACTCCTATTTGTTAGCATGCGTCCTCGACACTTAGCCACTTTCCATCATGCCTTGACCTTATTTGGCTTAGTCTGGAATTGGTCTTTGTCTTTCTCTAGGGGGCATAACTGTTAGCACTGGTCTTTTAGGTGCATTTGTCTCTTGGGGCATTTCACAACAGGTGTTTTTCAACACCACCTCAAACAGTGTTTTTCAACACTACCCTTGCATCGAGTGTTTCTTAACACTTATCAGGTGTCTTACCCAACAGTCTCGTATGATGTGATATTTCTCACTAAGCAGATATGATAATCAGAGTTTGACTCTATGACCAACACACACGCACTCAAACAATCAGCTCACTGACGATATGATGACTTTATTTTTTCTTTGTGTGCTGTCTATGAGGATTTCTTTGATGAGTGGTCTCTCCCTGAGAAGTTTTTGATGATGCATAGCTAGAAGACTGAGGGAATGAGAACATGTTTTCTTTCTTTATCTGCTTGTGGGTATATTTTGTTGATCCTAACTGTCATGAGCATTTATGCTGGTCTTACTTGACCCTATGGATTGACAAGGTATTATCCTTGACTGTTTTGCGAGTGCATGCTTCTAGTTATCCTGACTTTCATGTGTCTTGATACAAGCATAATCTCACCATATCAAACTTATGTGATCTCACTACATTAGTCATCTGAACCTATATGTCTTTCAATGCCTAGGTGAGATTCCCACATTCCTATCTGATAAAGATCATATTCATATCCACATAGTTATGCTAGTGTCCATTGTATGATCTTACGACGCTACCAATAACGCTCGATGATGATAATTAGATGTCTATAAGCGTTGTGACCTTGCAAGTCAACCACTTTCATAGTAGCTTGCATTTTTAGGGTCATGATAGTCTAGTTTTGCATTTCTTGCATATGGAGAGAGCTCTCCTCTTTTATCTTACGTGGACCTGTCAGTCGACTGCGCTCACCTTTTCTTCTTCTCGATCATGTCTTTCACTCCTTGTCCTTTTCATCTCGAACCTGTTCCTGTTCATCACAAGGGGTTAATCATATCATCATATCTATATCAAAACTGTTATTTTCAAGAAACATAAGTCTATATCATACACATGAGAATTAAACATACATCTATGAGAGAGAACATACATAAGCATTTTGAGCAAAATGACAAGACAATATATATAAACTAGTACATCCATCACAAGTGAGATAAATACACATGATACATCAAACATCCAGTAATCTCATAAATCTATAACAATGTCATGATATACAATACAGTATGAGATCCCAAAATTTGGATCAAAAGTCTCAAGATATGTCCAAAACATCTAAACCTAAGACCTAACCCTAAGACTCGCTACCACCCTCATGGGGAGCTCATGGTGGTGGAGGAGGCATGGCTCTCCTATCGAGTACCACATATAATACCCCTTCCCTCTGAGAGTATGATGGCGCTCTCTCACCCTCTGAGACGGCCTGCAGATAGAGTTCATGATAGTAGGCTACTCTCGCTGACTCCCGTCGGAGCTCCAGTGCCTCAGCCTGTGCCATCGCCTCACGGCATGCTATCTCTGCCCTGAGATCGGCTATCTGCTGATCTCGCTCTGCCCTCAGATCTAGTAGCTGCTGATCTCTCATGGCTATAGTAATCCAAAGCTGTTGTATCTCTACCTCCTGAGCCTATATCTGGGCTCTCAGATCATCTCCCCCCGCAGGCTGATTTTATTGTGCCTCTGCCTGTCGGCGAGTTGGTATCGCCTCATCCTCAGGTGTCGCTGATCTTTTTCCCCGTGACCATTTCTGGCCACCTGATCTTGACCCCTCTCCTCTCTCCATCCTCCTCCCTCTCCCCCTCCTACCATCTCCTCCATCCCCTCCCTCTCCTCTGTCCCCTCCGTCCCCTCCATCTCCTCCCTGCGCTGGTACCTGTGCATCTGGTACCATAAACTGAGGGAATGGCACTCTCTGCCACTCTGCTCTGTAGGCTGCATTAGCCCTTGCATCTGCCATATCTGGAAAATACTCCCAGGGCTTGCTCCTGATACCTGCTATCTCTACGACAGCCTGCTGATAGTCCAACATGGGTAGCCACCCATGACCCTCCTCGTCCCTGGCCTTGGCATATGTCGTAGTCTCTGTCGAGACTCACTGCTGCCTCCTGAACTGTCGCCATACCTGAGTGATGTAGAATCTCTCGACTATCTTTTCATATCAACCTACCAGTGGCCAAGTGCACAGCATGTAACTCAGCTCATCAGTTGCATCTCCCCAGACCTCCACCTCTTTGTATGGCCTCCATGTGAACAAGGCCACCTCATCCAAAATATTCCTATAGTACGTCACATCCCCACTATGGGCATGTGATATGAACCCGAGGTACCTATAGATGAAGGGGTACCTCCTCTCCCTTGGCTGAACCTTGGGATGAACCACAGTGATGTGCTCCCACACCCACACCTGTGCTAGGATGGCACCGCACGCCCATGTCTGACCATCTCTATAGACGATCTCGTACAACTCATGGTACATCTTTGCCAATATGGTAGGACCCCATGCCATCCGTCGAGGCCTACCGACCAAGTCAACTAGTAACCGAGCCCATCCGAGCGGGAATCCCTTCTGACGGTGATCAGTCATCAGAATCTGTGAAATAATGGATGCCACTATACATGGCACTGGGTAGTCTCTGCCAAAATCACCTATCAGCCTCTCCCAGCTAATATGCCTATCCAGAATAGTGACATCCTGGAACATCTCCTGAACCAGTCGGCGCCCCTCAGTGGCATCCTGATCATAGTACACCTGTGCCAACAAATGAATCATGTCAGTTTTCATCATATGAAAACATTACATTTATGATTATATCTTAAAACATGATTATACTCACCGGCTCGCTATGACATGACACTCGTAAGATCCTATAGACGTCCTCTAAAGTGATCGACACCTCTCCAGTAGGCAGGTGGAAGGTGTTGTGCTCACTATGCCATATCTCGGCAAGAGCAGTCAACAAACCATGGTCCGCTCTAATGTATGGATATCTCAACAGAATTCTGAATCCCATCGCTCTGATGTCGGCATTGCCTAGATCATCTAGATCTCGGACACATCTCAATCCCGTCACCTTCGACGCTCTAATGATCAGCACCAGAAAAAACTCCTGCAAGCCAAAATCAAGCCAGTTGTTAGCACATATCATGATGGATGTCTAAAAACTCAGTCTAAAACATTTCTAAAGCGTAACATTGTCTAGACCCATGTCATTTTTGTTCAAAAATGCATTAAATATCAAATTTTCAAACTGGGTGATATTCTTTTTTGGAGAAGTATCGCGCGATACTTCTCCCTATAGTGGGGTGATATACCTTATGCCGTGCGATACTTCGCCCTGTATCGTGTGATCTTTCGCCCAGTATCGTGCGATCTTTCACCCAGTATCGTGCGATACTTTGGGGACCTGTGAAGTATCGCATGACATTTCTCCCCAAAGGGCACGATACTTCTAAAGTATCGCGCGATAGTTCGCTCAGTCAAAATTTTTGAAATTTGAAAATTTGAAAAACGTGCTAAAAAATCTATTAAATGCAAAAAAAATGACTCAAAACACTCGAGTTTTTCGAAAACTTACCGGGGCAGGATAGTGTGGTGGCTAGTTGTGCAACCGGGCGCACTCGAATCGATGCCTGTGGATGGGAACTCCTGCTTGGGCCATTTTCTCTCTCTAAAGCTCTGAAAATTCTCAAATCACTAAAAGACAAATAATTTTTGAAAATGACATTTTGACCCCTTTTATAGCCTTTTGACTTTTTGACCTCATTTTCAAAACACCTCAGAATTGCGCAAAAATTGCACCCCTAGCTAATTTCGACGTCCTGGATCCATTTTCAGACTTGAAATTGAAATTCGAGGTCATCTTCATAGTCAAAATTGTGTTTCAAAATCTTCCCTTCTTCTACGCAGTTGACTGATCTTTTGAGGCCTAATCCTTTGATCTTTGTTGGGGCATCGTCATTTCTTCATTTCCATGTCTTCCAAACTTCTAGTCTTTCATTCATCTTCATTCCATTCCCTCCTTTCTCACGTTTGACTGCATCTTTTTAGTCAGGCTGGGGCATGATTCATTACCTAATGGTTAACCTATTGACCTTTACATTCGATTGTGATTTCCTTCTGATTTGATCAAATCCTTATCAATTCATTGTTCTTCTCTCTACCTAATTTCAATTTCGATTCCGAGGGGGCAGTATCTATGGGATTCTCATCCCTGATTTCCTTAATTTTCCTGATTCAGATATCTTCTGTGAGCTGTCGCTCAAATTTGAGATTCTTATCTCTTACTTTGAATGTGATCCCGAATCGACCTCATGTTCAAAATCCTTTGTCTATGTTTGTCTGGGTGTGATCCCGAATCGACCTCACATCTGAGTTGTTTTGTGATCCCAAATCGATCTCACATTTCAACTTCATTCTTTGACTACATGTGTTCCCAAATTGATCACACATTAGTCAAAGAGGGGCAAATGTATGCACCCAAAAATGGTCGCCTAGACTTTGGGCCCCATTTATTCAATTTATCAACCCTGAATCATTTTTATCAATAATCAATATTTTCAACAATATCAATCTCTTGATCAAGTCTTAATTTCGATCATATATTAGATTTTTATCCTATGGGCTAACCATTTATCCTAAGTCTTTATTTATTCAAAAGGAATATTTCCTCCCCTTTTGATTAAATAAAAAGCCCACCTTTTCCTCTTATCCTAAGTTGCACAAATAAAGCATTATTCCTATTTTATAAAAAGGGAAAAAGCACTTTTTGTCTCATATGGACATAAAGTCAACTCTTATTTTCCTATTGGAGGATACTTGTGCCCATGGATTGCTCCTCTTTCAAGCTCCACCGCTGATTAAGACTTTTTGCCTCTTAATCTTCATGGTCCATTTCACCTCATTTCTTATAAAAGGAGAGCTCTCTCCTCCATTTGCATATACCATGTTTTTATGCTAATGTTATGCTGCAGGTTTTAGGTGCATTTGGAGCTTTTGAGGATATTGAAGACTTGTTTCTTTCATCATTTAGTTGCATATTTGCTTTCTTAGTTGCATGATAATGGCATTCTTAGTATAGATTTCCTTTTATGCAATAGATTAATCTCACATAGTTTAAATAGGAGGCATTGTAACCCATTGCTATTTCCTTTCATAGATTAGTTGCATTGTACTTTCCTTTCATAGCTTAGATTGCATCCTCATTTTAGTTGCATTGCATTACATTTTCATAGTGATTCTTGGAGATATTGGCATTGTTGCCCTTGTCTTCACTTGAATCTCTCATTGTGTGGTTGACTAGCAAGGTCACAAGCTTGTAGCTCTAGCTGAGAGAAAACACATCATAGTCCCTTGCAACTCCATGCATAGAGAGCTATGAGCCACTTTGTGAGGCCTCATTCTTGAGCAACTTTGCATGTAATGGTTCATAGAAGTGCACCATTTTAGTGTGTACACAAATCTCTCCCTCATCCTTGTCATCGCGACCTCCAAAGTTGAGAGTGTGGATTGCATTCGCAGAGCTGCCTTATGGTAGTTGATTATCACACTCAAAAGGTAAATAGTGGAGGACCAATCTGTAAATTTGATCCTAGCGAGAATCTAGTCTGAGGTCATGTATACCCAGCTTGTGAAACGCTAAGCATTCAAGAACCTGGGCAATGCGGATTCTAAAAATTGGTCAACTATGGGCTTGGCCATGACGCGCAAGGCATATGCTTCCTTCAATAATAGAAAGGAAGGCCTACTTGAAACAATGTAGTTCTTTATCCTATCCCATTTAGTAATGAGCATGTGTTTAAAGATGGGAAACATGTCAGCATGGGGCAGAGGGATTGGATCACCCTGTGAGAGAAGCTTATTCTCGACTTTGACCTTTGCCACCTTGTTTATCAGAGCCTTCTCCCTCTATGCTGCATTGGCCAACTGAGCTAGTAGGTTCCCTAATTATGTGCTCTGATCAGTGACCTTTGTTAAGATCCAAGCTAGCTCCTCATGTTCCTTATTTAGTGCAGTCTCCAATTCAAGCTTATCACCAATACATTTGGTGCTAAATTTTGACGGATAACTCTCGAACAATCGATAGAAAACTGTTGCAATTAGCCATCGAAGTTTTTGCATCGTTAAGTGCGATGACTATGGATGTCATCACAATTCTGATGGTAGTGGCATCGGAACTAGCCGGTCATCCGTCGTTTGATTAGTACTCATTGTCAACATCAAATTTCATCGAGAGTACTGACATGCCGTCACAATTGTGACAGTTGTTGTGTCAACCTTTTCGATGGGGCTGCCGTCGCGAGTACAACATCCATGTCAGAAAATGTTGTTGGTCAAACTCAGCTTTTGTCACAAGTGCGACAGATGTGTGTAGACATTTTCGACGGGGATGTTGTACTCATGATGACATTCTCATCGAAAATGTTTACACAGTCATCAAAATTACGACGGTTATCAATATTTTTTTTTAAAAATGGGTTACAATAATTTCTATTGGAGCACTTGCTCATTTAGCTCAGTTAGGAATCGATTAGGGTTAGAGTTTACCAAATAAATATTGTCTTCAATTGCATGATCTATAACTTGAACTCTTGTATTCACCACATAAACACAGTACCAACATAGAAAATGATGTGCATGTATATACATATATTTAATAATGCAAACATGACTCATAAATTGATCAAGGATTAGATTTAAACATAATATATCTTCATAAGCATGTAATACTTAAATTATATGTTTACTCCAATTACAAAATATGTGGAGTAAGGAAGTATAGCAGGGTGCACTAAGATCGCGGTCAATCAATTAGCCTCCATTAAATTTTCTATCATTTAATAGCATTGTAGATAGTAAAACATGATGTTTTCAGTCCATACCAATGATTATAAAATGAATTGTGTATTTTTTTAAAATCAAACCACTGTTGACCATCCTAAACATTGATTCCTAAGACTTATACACACATTAAACTAACTTAAAATAGTATAAATCCAAAACATTGATAAACAAAACTAATACAATCAATTTCAAACTCGTACATATTCAACATTGTAGAATTTGAAATTTTAAGTCAAACATTAAAATGCCGAGTTTCAAGATTCAAATCACAAGTGGAGTTTATTTAAAGCATTCACCCACCAAGAGAAAGAAAAAAGCTCTGCCAAAAAAAGGTACAAGCCATTGGAGGGCGTTCTTTTCTACACAAAGATTAAGATAATCTGGAATGGGCATTAGGGACCTCCCACATACCCACAAATCTCTTTCATATAAAATTCTAAGTAAGGATGTGCCTCTATTACAAGGATCATTACTAATAGCTACATCCTCCACTTCTACCCAGCACTCCAATATGATAAGAAACAAACGGCTCTTGTTTGGTGCATGAATCTACATCGTGCATAAATGATAGGTTATGAACAATTTGATTATTGAAAGCATTTAATATATTATTTGGAATGTCTACATTATATATGCATAGGTATATTTATATGTCTAAATCTAAGTAGAACATCAATTTTTAACAAAATGAGACCCTCTCATGTGAATGCATCCACCTTATCCTATGGAGTTCAACTTTATGAGTGAGCTCATGCTGGTAAAGTCTATATCACTCTCATCTTATCCTGTGGAGTTCAACTTTATGAGTCAGATCATGCTGCTAAAGTTTATATCACTCTCAGTTGAAAGAATATATAATTAGTTGTGAAAGAGGGGCAATTTTTATTTGTCAAAGGATAAGGAGAAAAAAAAAATTATATAGTGCACGTGTATTAGAAAAAAATATATAATGCAAAACCTATGATTGTTTGAATGAGAACGATATGAATCAATGCTTTTTTAGAGTCTTAACAATATGTGTAGAAGTTACAACTTCTAAGAATTCTTCTTTGTTGTTTTGAATTCAATCTACATTCACAAGCAAATTGCTTCATGTTTAAATGCAGAAACCTACAGGAAATTTAATCTCCACATAGTCAAAATGGTTCCAACAAAAAAGAGGTTGTTATCTTTCTACCAGACGATGAGAAGTTGGGATGCTAAAACATGTTGTTGCAGAATGAACAGAGAGCATATCAAGGAAATAAGTGATCCACCACAAAACAAAGAGCATATCAAAATTAACATCTAAAGAGAGAAACCTCCCTTTCCCTTCAATGGATAATTCATTAGAACAAGGAATTATTTTAGGGCTGAAAATCCATATACGGAGAAGATCTCCTTAAGTTGAGTTCACTGCCAAAACTATTCCAAATGAAGTACCAAAATTGTCTATCTTAAAATGTTTAAGTTGCCATCATAATGAAGGAAAGTCACATGTGTCAAAATTTTATAATAATTCACACCAATATTTCTCTAAGAAATCATGACAGGCAAACATAGTTTTGGGGATGTAAAAAATATTTCTAAGAATTTGGGTATGGAAGGGATGTCTATTAAATTAATATATAAAAATACTATTTGAAATGTGAACATGAGGTTTTCAATCTATATGAATGAATGAAATTTTCCTACAAATAGTAAAACAAAGGACACAATTTTCTTCAAAATTCTAAAAAGAAATATTACATAGCACTATTTGAAAAATAAGTCACTAAAATATAGAGTACTAGCAAAATCAAAGCTATAGGGATGCATGATGTCAAGTCATCACCTAATGCTGTTGAACCAGAGGAAATAAATGTTCTCCAAGCATCTACTTTTGTATGTCCAGTAGTGTGACAGCTAGCACGCTACTCAAATTCTCCACTCCTAGATTAGAAATTGGACGAAGGTTTGCTCCAACAAAAGATGTAGACCCATTCTTCATTTTTTGAGTTGTAAAACTAGTTGCAGGAGCTAAAACTTGTGTCTAATTGCTCATTTCACATGGTTGGACATTAGACATGCATTTTACAGACTGCCATTGATGATGTTGCACCACATTACACATTCATGTGGTTGAAAATTCAACAATGGATGAAATTATGCAAATCAATTATTTCATGATATTTAGAGTTTCATGTTTAATGAAAAATGATTTTGTTAGCAATATTATATATTAAATAAAATAAACCTATGATCTATAGTATAAGATGCAATCCTATGCACAAGATACTAACATGATTCATATTGAATCATTAAGAAGTTGTTCAATCCGTCTTTATAGTACATAAAGTCATCTACAATATGGCAAAAGACCTTTATGTGATAGAAATATGCACTCCAATAAAATATCTAAACATAGTACTATGTTAAACCTATAGAATTTATAAAATGTAGAGCCTCTTCAATTTACACTTAGAAGATAATACACTTGAACATATTTTGGGGCCAAAAGTTAAATGCATGCATCAGATGATCCTCAATGGTAAGAGGCTAGAACTTCTGGACCTTCATCTCCAAAAATGATTGATGTTAACTTCAATAAACTCTTAATAGGACCTGTGATTTTTTGGAGCTAGATGTGTTTTGGAAAATGTGGATAATAGTGTTTTCAATAATATTCGAAGTGATGACCTCAAATCCTACTAATGCGCATACCATAAAGGAAGAGCTATGGTAAGTGTTTCTCTACATTAGGGGCAAGATTTTGGGAGCAACAAAAATTCTCCCAGATTAAAACTATTAGGGGATTTCCCCTAAAATAATTATAATTATAGGTTTCAGTGAGACCAAATGTATAAATGTAATCAATCCAAAACATTCCCTAAGTGAATTTTCACTTCAAGATAACTCTACAATACCAGTTTCATTTGTTTGTGAATCTCATGTCAAATGCAAAGATGTTTAACAACCACAATGAGAACATCATAAGTAGACATTGTGAATAAGTCCATTCAGGAAATTGGTAGATGACATTGCAAAAGAATTAGTTACAGTTATATAGTATATGACAATTATTTTAGTGTAAACAAGAAACATGTGAGAACCATTTCTTCAACTCAAGTTTAGCACAAATAAGCCAAATACTTTAAAAGCATAACTCCTATAAAGAAAAGATACACTTCCCTTCAAGTTTGGTCATTAGTTTCCTTCTAAAAGAAGACATTTATAGAAATCATTCCATGGTCAAGTAAGAATTATCATTGTTAAAGTCAACTGTGTTTCCTTGATGAAAAGTAAATTTTATCCAATTTTGGTAGGGGGTTCTATCTACTCATCAAAAAATGGTATCTACTAAAGAGTCTTTTAGTACAAAAATGATTTCAATGAACTATGATACAAACCCCTCCCATAAACAAGAAAAAATGTTACAACATAGGGATTCCATCATATATTTTAAATAGGAGCACAAATTGAGAGAATACCCTAAACATATAAACAAACATATAACATAAATTTTAAATGCCAAATGTAAAAGAAAGAAAGAAAGCATGACAATTTTTGAAAGGTGAAGAATTACCTGAAGTGCTCATAAGAAAAGTTGAATGATAACCACCCTTAAGCCATACACAGGGATTAAAAGATTTTGTACCCTTCCAAGTCATATTAAGTCAAATTCAAATGAGAAAATGATTGCAAGCCCATATATATTCAATAACTAACATATAAAAAAAAATCAAGAGCTACATTCAAGATCTGTGTCTTAGTTTAACTTCAGATTATTGAATCCAAATTGAGGAGTTTATATAAACTGAAAACTTCAAATGTATTCTCTAATACAAGAGTTGAGTAAGGTGTAAAATTAAACAGAAAAAGGACTTGTAGACAATTTAAAACTAGAAATCCTCCTTTCACTCGAAAGAGACAATCCACCTTGTTAAATATTCATTGTGTGTGGAACTGAAAATATGAGAAGTGGCAAGCAAGTCAAGCATTGAGTTGACCAAAAGGCTAGAAGCTTAGTTTGTCTTTTTCTTGTAGATTAAACTCTTCTAAATGTTTCAAAGGGAAATACCACAATCCAGATTTGGATAGAGTTGGGGACTTTGTATTGAACTAAGACTCTAATTAACAAATTTATTTTAGAAGAAATTTGAATTCTCTAAGGTTGATATATGGTGATTCTATTACTAATCATTTGAATACTTTCAATGTTTATAATAAGTAAATTTATATTGGTGGATGTGAAAAAGGATGAAGAAGATCAATAGAATAAATTGTTGTGTTCATTGCCACATTCTTGGGATAATTTTGTCATGGCAATAAGCTCTATCACTTTATTTTCAAGCTTGAGGTGGTGGTTGCCTTTTTATCAAAACAACATAAAAGGAAACAAGAAATTCCAAGTCCAAGGCATATGTTGATCCATGAGACTGTGCGACATGCTTTTCATGTTCCTGCATATGTAATTCAATTATCTTATGTTAGCTAAAAATTTCATGATACGTATACTCAGAACTACATAGTAGACAACATGAACAATATGCAATCATCATAATCTTTGTATATCTTTTGTATTCCTTACCTTTACTTTATGTTGTCTATAAAGGACCCTCAACAGAAGCTAGGTTGACTATGTCTGTAGTCAATTACCTATTTCCACAAGGGTGGCAACATCACACAATATATACATGAAATCAACACCAACAATAAATACATATGTATCACATCCATCATAAACATAACACATGAATTAAAAACATTAAAAGGTACATCACGAATTAATTATGTAATGACATTGGAATTCTATACATAATGAATAAACTATGTAACCATATAAGTCAAATATATTTCTATCAAGAAATCAATATTAAATAGATTAAGGATTGATCGCATAACTCTACATATCATTCATGTCATTGATCTTCTTCTTCATCAAACTCATCATCATGATCATTGTTGTTGTCGTCATCATCATCCTCACCACCACCGCCACCGCCACCATCATCATCATCATCATTGTCATCGTCATCATCATCATCATCATCATCATCATCATCATCATCATCATCATCATCATCATCATGAATAGAAACATCATCATCATCTTCTTCTTCTTTATGAAAATTTGCATTAGGGACATCATTGACTAATTGTCGATTGTGACCATCTTCTACTTCTTCGATATCTTCTTCTTTCATCACATTATACTTTATCGCCCTTCTTCTTGGATAATGTATAACAACACATGACCAAACCGATTTATGTGGAACCTTTGAGTAAAATATCTGCTCACATTGGCTTGGAAGAACATAGTGTATGCACCCTAAAATGGTCGCCTAGACTATGGGCCCCCATTCTTCAATTTATCAAATGACGAAATTAATTTATCAATTTTCTGAATTAATCTCTTGCAATATTTTCAATTCAAATCAATTTCCTTGATCAAATCATAATTAATTAAATTATTTCAATATTTTCTAAGGTTTGATCATTTATCCTAAGTCTCATTTAATTAAAAGAACATGCTCCCTTTTAATTAAATAAAAATCCTTTTTAATTAAATAATTATTTTTTTAATTAAATAATGGAAATCACTTTGCTAAAAATAATAAAATAAAAATAAAAAGAAAAGTGTACTTTCCGATGAGATAGAATCTTTTAACTTTTTGAAAAAGGTTTTTGCCTCTTTATCTCAACCACTAATTATTTTGCTTCTTAATCATGCCTATTGATTTTGCCTCTTGAGAATCTTGACCACATGGATCAACCAAGATTTAATCTCCACCATTACTCATTTCTTTTTGCCTCTTAATCTTGACCGTCCATTCATTTCTAAATCTTTTATAAGGTATCCTCTCCTTCTCATTTGAGAGATCCAAGATGTTCTGCTATTGTTATGCTGCAGGTTTGGAGAGCGATTTTGGAGGAGAATTTGAGCACTTGAGCTTGAACATTGCAACTTCTCTTTTCTTGTCTTCTTCTCTCATGTCTCCATGGAAATTCATTTAGATTAATTTTGCACTTGCATGTTAGATTAGATCCATATTTCATTTCATAGAATAATCTTGCATCCATATTTCCTTTTATAGATTAGTTTTTTTTCATGCATTGTTATCATATAGAATAGCTTCCATTTTCATTTGCATGCATATTTGATGATCATGGAGACTAGCACTCTTGCTTTTCCTCTTTGAATCTCTCATTTTATGGTGTACTTGCATGAGCACAAACTAGGTCTAAACTGAGGGCCTCCATTATAAACCCTTGCATTCTATGAATAGAGAGCTATGAGTCATCATTTGAAACCTCATTCTTGAGAAATCTTGGATAATGACTCATAGAAGTGTGTCAATATTTTAGCACACATTTTTGGTGCCCACTATGGGGCTGATGCTCCTAATTTTCCTTCATTTTATTCAGATTTTTAGATTTTCCAATCTTTACATGGTGATTTTATTGAAGTTTTTCAAGCCTAACCCTTGTGCATATTTGCTTGGAGACAAAAACCTAAGATTTTTTGAACGATTTGATCATATATTTCAAACGGTTGGGATTTTGGGTGTAAATTGTTTTTTGCGGGTGGGGAATCATCATAGTATGTCTTAGTCTGAAACTCAGATTTTTCTGATCATTTTCCTGCAAGTTATATTTTTTTATGATTTTCAATGAAAATTCATTTCTGGTCACAAATCTTTGTATTTTTGGAAATTTTTACATTTTCAGAAAGGTTCGAGAATTTTACAGATGGCGTGTTCTTTGTGTTTTTTATTGTGATGCATGAATATGGCTCAAAAATTCAATCTTTGAAAACTGGTTTGTTTTGATAAATCAGGTCCCTAGGGCACAAATCAAGAAATTTTTCTAAAAATTTTACATTTTTGGAAAGCTCTCTATTTTTTAGCAAGGGTCTTTGTTTTGTATTTCTATTTTTGTGGCCTAAATCATATCAAAAAAATCAGATCTTGTTGACTAGGTCAAATGCAAAAAAAATAAAATGTGATGAGTATGCACTTATTTTTCACATGGTTCAATGTATGATATGAGTTGTCATTTGAATTATTTGCTGGTTATTATTTCTCCTAACAATTATTTTTAGATCTAACCCTAGGGTTTGCATAAGTTGAATATACATTGCATATCTTGTTTGTTTGTTTTCTTATCTTTCTTGTTGGAGAGTTTGTGGCTTGCTTGCACAGAAAAGCTCAACAAAAATAAAAATAAGGTAAAATATACTAAGTGCGTTGCTTTGGACTTGAGGTATTTTGTTGCATCTCTATAACATTTGGATTTTAAAAATAAAAATGAACCTCTCATGTGTTTGACTTGAGTGTTTCTTTCTTTCATAGATCACATTTCCAATTTTCACTCTAAGGGAAAGAATGAATCTATATTTGTGTTCTTGCATATATGTTTCACATAGTAATTAGGCCCTATGAACACTATTTGTGGCATTCTTGAGAGAGTGGGCTTCATTCGCTTGTCTTACATGTGAAGCTCTTCTTGACGATAGAACACCTTGTAAGTAGGGAATGACTTGTTATCATCTCATTGTCCTACTTGGTTTAGTCTTCAACACTTGATGGTATGTTCTCTCTTGGTCCCATTTAGAGAGATCGTTAGTCATTGTTGTTGGCATACAAACCTTGGTGAGGTGATTTTAACTTAGCATGTCAATTAATTTGATTGTTATGTTTGGGTGAGGTGAAGAGGCTAGAGGAGTATGCTTTGTTCCCTTTTGGGCACATCAGAATCTTAGAACCCTTGAATCCAAGCTAAGTCCCCATGTGGTCCATATTGTGAGTCTTCCTTGTTAGAGAGGGTTAACCATAGTGGACACTCCCTTTATTAGGTAAACCATGTGGACGGAACCTCAAGCGGTATTAGCCATTCCTATCTTGGAGCAACAACCTCTATATAAATGTCCTTATGGAAGAAATCTCCACAGGTGTGGTCTATTGTTGGGCTGTCAGATCTCCTTAGCAGCTCCTAATTGATTAAATTCTCAGACTGTGTCAAAACCTTGGTGCACCAGGATTGGATTTCACCCACTTGAGATTGAAAGAGTTGCAGAGTTGACCATTACTACGAACCATAGTGCAACCAATTTTTTCTTTTCTAGGACTATGTGCGTGACTAAAAAACACTTTGAGAACATACCCAAGTAGAGTCCTTAGGGAGTAGAATACTACGTCACTATTCTTTTTTATGCGCAAGGTTGCTTTGTCCCTTGCTCATTGTTTGAAGACAATTGTTTGCTTGAACTCCCTGATTGTTGTCTTGTGTGCCTAATTAATGATAAGAATCTATTAATGCATCTGATTGGTCAATTAAAATGAACAAAAAATGAGTTCCCGAGTTGAAAAACCAACTTTTTACAACTTTCTTGATTTGCTATCCTGTCATTTCCAGTCTTCCTCGGTTGATCCGAGTCAGATCAGGTCACTTACCCCACTATTAGAAGCATGTTTGCACCTTGGATTCTTGCGTTTTGACCTCTTGAACTAATAATCTTTGATTTCATGAGTGACCTTGCTTGGAGTCGGTGAGCTAGAAATCATTCTTGTTGAGAAGATAAACCTTTGGATCTTTTGATAACACACTTGGAGAGTTTTAGTAATCTCTTGTCCATTCACTTCCATACAAATTCAAATTCAATCAATATAACTTGGGTAAATCCTCCTCCTGATCCATACGTGTTAGAGTATTCACCCATTTAGTGGGCACCTCTGTGGCAGTGTTGGTTTACGCCTCTTGCAAAATGCTATCTTATCACCTCTCTTTTGGACAAGTGAGTGCTTTTACTATCCTAGTTTGGTACCAACATTTCTAAGGGTCATCTTATCACATAGTACCTTTTCTTTCATGTCGGTTACAACAAGATATCAAGTAAATCAAGGAAAGCGACCTCAAGTAGTCTTTGACCAATTACCTTGAGTTCAAACTCGCCAAAAATGTAAGGGAAAAGAACCCGTATTTGATCAATCACCCAAGAACAACTCAAAAGTTTGGTTTGATCCCAAGAGTAATCTTAGTGAGTTGAGTAAACCTTTAGCATATTCTCTCTTAGGTATGGATATGAGTTACAAAATGACTTGACGAGAGAGGGAAGAAATGGATAAATGCCTTGATAACATATTTAAAAAACATAGAGATACCATTTCATTTGGAAATTCCTCTCATGAACATCGACCAGTCTTGCCCCTTATCTCAACTAGATATCTGGATGCACACCAAAGGGATGAAAGAGATAAGAGGAAAGCCTATCAAGAAGAACAATCACAACATGAAAACCAAGATGATGAACCCTATGACACTCGTGTGAATGCATCATACACCAATAACTTGTTTAGACATTCAAGACCAAGTTCACCGCTCAAAATAATTTCAAGATACACGAGTGAAAGACTTAAGAGAATTAAGCATGAAAGAAAAGCCTTCCTAGATGAACAAGTTGAAAAGGAAGAGCAGTTTAGACTCCTGGAGTTGGAGAGACAAGCCTTGTTGGAGATAGAAAAGAGAGCCTTCCAGGAAGAGCAAGATAGACTCTTGGCCCAACAACTTAATGATCAATTTAACAACATGCATGTTGGTGGTGGAAATAGCTCTCCTTTATCCACTCCTCCTAAGACTCCACGAAGTGGAAGATGTTCAAGAACACCTTCATGATCTCCTAGCCCTAGAGGAAGAAGGGCTTCACAACATGATCATTATAGGAGATGAACACCTCTTAGGAACTCAAGACAACCTTCAAAACATCCTCACCATGGTTCACAATATGGGGGTAGAAGCTCAAGTTTTGACCTCAACTCCCAAGAATTCATGAAGATACAAAAAGAACCACTCTTCCAGCAGTATGTGGAGATACTTAGAGAAAAACAAAGACAAGTTCCTAGAGAGTTTAATCAACAAGGGCGCTAGACTCCCCTACAAATTTGATGTGGAAAAGATGATTAAGAAGCAAGGTCCATCTCAAGAAGAAGAGATCAAACAAATTAAGATTATGATGGAAAAGATGTTGGCACCCAAGAGTTCATTCTCACTTGATTCAATTTTTCCTAATCCTTTTGACGAAAGTGTTAACATGAAAGACTTCCCTAGAAAGGTTGAGATCCCTCAATATGACAAGTACAATGGGAATGGAGACCCACATGATCACGTGCATCAATTCTATACCATGAGTTTTGAGTTCCATCAAGATGACTCATACCTCATGAGATTGTTCCCAAGGAGTCTTAAGGGTCAAGCGATGGAATGGTTCACCAATATAACTCCCCCATTAAGACTTTCAAAGAGCTCATCCATAGATTTTTCCAACACTTTGTATACAACCTTTCAAGATCTGTCACCATGTTGGACTTATACAACTTAAAGCAAAATCAAGGGGAATCCTTTGTCACTTTCTTGCAAAGGTGGAGATGACAATGCTCTCGCTACTCTAGGACCATTCCTGAAAATGAGAAGATTGACATCCTTGTTAGTAACTTGGTTCCTGAAATGTGGCATGAAGTTAGGAAAATGGTTTTTGATTCCTTTGACACCATGGTTGAAATTGCATGTAGGATTGAGGATGTTTTGAGAGAACAAGGAATTCTGACCAAACATGGAAACAACAACAACAAAAGTGGTCAAAATAACAACTCTAACAAGGATAAAGGAAAGAAATCAAATTGGAATAGGAACAAACAAGTGGTCAATGATGGAGTTGTGGACTCCCCTCAACCCAAAGATCAAGTTGTTCTCCACTTGTCTAGTGTCTTTCAAGCCATGAAACTCAACGCATCAAATCAACAAGAGCACAAGCCAAGATACCAAGATAAGCCTAAGAAAGAGAGACGTCAATTTTCAAAACTTGGTAATTCATACGAGGATGTCTTAAAAACACTCATTGCCAACAACCTTGTGCATCCTCAAGACCCCACAAAGCATTATATACCTGATGTTAAGCCACATTGGTGGGATGAGAAAGCCTTTTGCAAGTTTCACAATGGCATTGGACATGATATTCAAAACTAGTGGAAACTTAAACATATCATCCAGGATCTCATTGAGAATGTTAAACTTAAGGTAGATGGATTGAACACCAACGCCGATCATAAGGAATTCAAAGAACCTTTTCCCATGTATGAGAAGGGGGAAACCTCTAAACCTAAGAATGGTAAGGCTGAGGTCAATTACACTTACACAGTTGTGGATAATGTCATCAACATGCTTGAAGTTGTAGAAGAGAATGTCAACATGATGAGGAATATAGATCCCTATGGTTATGATCTAGACATGGGCTCTCCTCCTATCTTTGATGAAGAACCCATCCTGGTGCTAAGGGGTCCTCACTCTAGACCGACGTCTCAAAATCTTAACACTGTCACACGAAGTCAAGGTCCCCTTGTCATTAGAGGACCC
Organism: Chamaecyparis obtusa; assembly: GCA_027943335.1. Lineage (NCBI taxonomy): Eukaryota > Viridiplantae > Streptophyta > Pinopsida > Cupressales > Cupressaceae > Chamaecyparis > Chamaecyparis obtusa. The sequence goes on from BSBK01009214.1 coordinate 358,656, forward strand.
AATTCAAGTCAACCAAGTAAAGCAAAGAAAGTGGCATCCAAGGATGTCACCTCAAAACTAGAAGTCAATCCTAAGTTGAGCTATAATCTTGTTAATTAGTTGCAAAGAACCCCATCTCAGATTTCAATCTTTGAGCTTTTAGAGTTGTCCCTGAGACACAAGCAAGTCCTTGAGGATGCTTTGCATGCAATGAATGTCCCCAACAACTTAGATGTTGATCAATTCCAAAACATGGTTAACCATATTGCTAGCCCTCATTACCTTACCTTTTCGTAAGATGATGATAAAGCTTTGAGCCACCCACACAATCTCTCTCTTCATATTGAGGTCATGATATACAAAACCTATGTTAGGCACGTGTTTATAGATGGGGGTGATGGGCTTAATATTTGTTCCTTAAGTCTTTTGAAGACATTTGGTTATTCTAAACAAGTCATAGATACCAGAAAAAAGATAACTATCAAAGCCTATGGTGAGGCGGAAAGAAGTTCCAAGGGGTTGGCCATCCTTCATGTTAGGATTGGCCCTGTTGAAAAAGATGTTTTGTTCCAAATAGTTAATGTTGGCCCCTTGCGTACAATATCTTACTTGGTAGACCGTGGATTCATGACATGCAAGTAGTGTCGTCTACCTATCATCAGTGTGTTAAGTTCCCCTATAATGGAACAAAGATTTGTATACCTGGGGATAACACTTTATTGGTTAACTTAGTTTTAGTGAGTGCTCATGTTCCCCTCAATAGAGAAGCAGAAGACTTCAATGCAACTTTAGCTGAATGTAAAGACAAGCTCAAGTCAGTAGACCTTGGCATGGGGGGTATCAAAACAACTCCCTCATAGCACTAATAATTTCACCTAGGTCTTATGGCAAGCCTTCACAAGAAATGAGACCTTCCTCTTCAACTATGACTTTATTTGGCATGTTTGTGGAGTCCTCAATGCCTATTCAAGATGAGAAAGAAGAGGTGGCTGTTAAAGATTGGATTTATAGAGAAGAGAAATACATGCACAATGAGAAATTCTCTCCCTCTCCTAAGGCTTATGGAAGAGGTTATACTTTTGTCAAATAGATGGGCTATCCTGGACATGGACCTCTTAGTCACAGATTGGATGCTAGAGCCGAACCCCTTGATCATGATATTTTTGGATGCAAGTCGAAGAAGACAGTTGGCCTAGGATTTGCGAATCACAACAAGAACACTACTCCTATCCTTGATGAGCCGGATAGTGAAGATGAACTAGAATACATACCTAATTTGACAAATCAACAAGATATGTGTGAAGATTGGGTCCCTTCCACTAATCGCCTTTGGGGAGATTCAGATAGTCCAGTCACTCATGAGACAGTTGCAACCTTAGAATAAGATGAATCAGATGTAGAAGATCCTATCAGAGAATGTCAACATAAGAATATTGTTTGTTTGATGGAGAGAGAAGGTATTACCCTTGATGACATTAGAACTTCCACATCAAGATGTCCCAAACCTTCATGGTGTAAACATCCTAGTCAAAGTTTAGAAACAAGTTCATATGAGTATGAATGGGCCTCCTTCTCAGAGCCTTCCATAGTTGACATGGATGTTGATGTCATCCACACTTATAGTTCTCAACCCGAGGTAGCCGACGAGTCATGTGTAGGATTAGAGGATTTGAACCCACATGTTTCCTTAGTAGTTGATTCTTCACTTGTTAGGATGAATCCCGACTTGGGTAGCTTAGAAGGATACTTGACAAACTCTGACTCTTCGGTCACTAGAGATTATATCATTCACATTCACAACCTTGAACTAGTCATTGACTTACCTCTTGTTCATCCTAACCTCATTGATTGGTCTAAACGCTATCAAGAACCTAAGCTCTTAAAGTTCCAAAATGATTATGAGATAACCTGTTACTTGAATTCCATCAAACCTGTAGTCTCTTCCACTAGTGAACTGGCTACCAGCATGACAGAGCTAGACATCAAGTACCTTAGTCACAAAATAAAAAGAAAAGAAAATCAAAAGAATAAGAGTTTTGATGGTGAAAACCACTGTGTGGTGGTGTCAGAACCAAAAAAAGTAAAAAGAAATGACATATCCAAGGGTGAAAACCTCTCTGAGGTGCCTAAGGATGAGGTACTTGATCGTCTCCCTAGCTACTTTCAAGATAGATCTTCAGTGCTTATCGAACCAACACAAACAACCAATTTGGGTATAGATGAGGCTCCACAGATAGTTCACTTGGCTCAATCCTTATCACGACAAGAAAAAGAAGCTTACACTAAGTTCTTACAGAAAAAGAAGATCAAATTTGCATGGACTTATTCAGATATGCTAGGGTTGGACACTAATCTTATCATGCATCACTTGTCCATAGCTCCAGGTGTCAAACCAGTTAAACATAAATTGAGAAAGATGCATCCTCACATAGCTCTCCTGGTCAAAGCAGAATTAGAGAAACTCCTTGGTGCAGGATTCATAAGAGCTATTGACTATGTTGAATGGATATTTGTGTCATCTTAAAATGGAAGCAATTCCATGTTAAGAATGTTTAGCCCTCCGAGTAGGTGTTTTTGGGGTCATGTCAAATGCCTTGAATGGGTCCTCGGCTTAGATCTGGGTTTCCCCTTATTCTGCCCCCTTTTCCACTTTCTGTCTGCATTTTTATGGCATTCTGGACTGAGATCCTAAGGTTTTTGACCTCAAGGTCAAGGAAAACCTTGAGGCTCAAGGAAAACCTCTTCCTTGACCTAGGTTAGGGTTGACCTCGTCCTTGACCCAGGGTCCAAATTTCAAGGTCCCGTGATTTTCGGATGTCAAGTTTTGGAAAGAATTATTTTCCCACTTTCGAGTTGGCTATTTTGGTCTCCAAAATGGTAAACTCTTAAATTGCATTTAATCTAGGTCTATTTCTAGGGGTTAAGATTAATTGGGATTTAGTTCTCTAATGTTGGCCTCTCTAAAAATTTGTGCCCTAGATCACTATAAAAGGAAGCCTTCTTCTCTCATTTTCTCCATCTCATCTCTCATAATCCCTCAAGCTCTCAAGAAAGATCAAGCAAGCATTTCATCAAGCATTTTCAATGAAGCATTCAAGTCTTCTTATTCATTCAAGTTCTCCATTAAAGATCAAGTATTCAAGCATTCAAGCCTTTGAAGGGATTTGGTTCAATCATTCAAGATTCATCATTCAAAACCCTAGATCTAGCCATCATGGTGGTGTGATCTTCTTCAAGATCCTTTGTTCATCTTCGAGATCTATTCATTCTTCCCTCGAGGTGGATTCCAAGCATACAATCATGGAGGTTTTTATTTACATTTGTTAATGTTATGTCCAAGCTTTCATATCAACATACTTGTTTACATTTAAAATACAATTGCATATCTATTGAATATCATAGCTTCGTTGTTAGATCTACTTCTACTACTTGCTAACATTCTCTATTTCAATTCTATTATTAAGGTTGATTCCAAATTGGGGTTTGACTAAGGCAAACCCCTTATCCAAACAACAAAATCATTTTTTCTTTTAGGTACAGGTACATGATGGTGAATTAAAGTGCAGATCTGGATACCCTTTTCGCCAAACTTTTAGGATCCGTGAATAGAATTTGTGTTAGAGCAGTTGGGTCAAGGATGACCTTCAGTGAGGGGTAGGATCCTACCCTGGGGTAAGACCTTTCCCTGCTATCTAGGTCAAGGATGACCTCCCTCAGATCAGAAAAAGATTTTTGAGTTTTGTAGATCTCACAGTTTCAGTTCAAGATCACAAAAATCAACAGTTTCTGAGACTGTTTGACATGGTTTTCAGCAGGTTCTTTTCGGAGGTAAGTATCTTTATTTCATCATTTCAATAATTATATTTCCAGATTTACATTCCATCCCAATAGAATTCAAATGTATGTATAAAATATGAGTTTAGGGTCTCCGTCATATGCATTATTCTAAAACCCTATTTGAGCCATATTTTATCATATACAATATCAAACATTGTACCAATTTCCAAACATGACAAATCCATTCAAATTTGCACAAATTTTAGAGATGTCAATAGAGCATGCCCAAAGGATGACCTTCCACTTCCCAATATACACATGATAGTGGATATGACTGCGGGTTATGAGATTTATTCCTTGATGGATGGTTTTTTTGGATACAATTAGATTAAGATAGCTCTTGAAGATCAAGAAGATTGCATTCACTTGTGCATGGGGTACCTATTGTTGGAATGTTATCCCTTTTGGATTAAAAAATGCAAGAGTTGCCTATCAACGAGCCATGAAAACCATTTTTCATGACATGATGCATAAAAACATGGAAGATTATGTGGATGACACCTTGGCCAAGTCTAAGAAAAGAGACACACACTTAGATGATTTAGAAGTCATTCTAGATCGCATGGAACAATTTCAACTAAGGTTAAATCCTAAAAAGTGTGCATTTGGTATCACCTATGGAAAACCACTAGGATTCATCATTTCAGCAAAAGGAAGAGGTAGACCTTGAAAAGTCCAAGCAATCATAGATATGCCACCTCCTAGAAACATTAGTCAAATGAGGAGTCTTCAAGGACATCTTCAATCCATAAGGAGATTCATTTCACAGTTGGCAGATAGAGCTCAACCTTTCAACAAGAACTTACACAAAGGATTCAAATGTGTTTGGAATGAGGATTGTCAAAAGAGCATAGATCAAATCAAGAAATACTTGGCAAATCCTCCTATTTTAATGCCTCCTATCCCAGGGAAACCATTTATTCTATACATTTCAGTGACAAAATCTTTCTTAGGGGCATTACTAGCTCAACTTGATGAACATGGGAAAGAAATAACAATATACTACATTAGCCATACTCTTGTTTCATATGAGGTTAACTACACCAACACTGAGAAAGTTTTCCTTGTAGTTGTGTTTGCTTCCCAAAAGTTGTGACATTACATGCTTGCGTACACTATACACCTCATAGCAAAAATAGATCCACTCAAGTATTTACTAGGTAAGGCTGCCCTCACAGGTAGACTTTCTAAATGGATGATGATCCTTTCAAAGTTTGACATAGAATACATTGAGCATAAAGCAATCAAAGGACAAGCCATAGCAGATCAATTGGCTGATTTCCCAATACAAGATAATGCACCTATTCAAGTTGACTTCCCAAATGAACACCTCATGTATATGACTGAAAGAACATGGAAGATGTTCTTCGATGGATCCTTTATGCAAAACGGTTCAAGAGCTGGTGTGTTGTTTGTTTCTCCTCATGGGTATACGATTCCTAAGTCTTACAAGTTATGGTTCCCATGTACAAATAACATTGCTAAGTACGAAGCTTTAACAAATGGACTTAAGATGGCCATAGAATGGAGAATCATAGAGTTACACATCTATGGGGATTCACAGTTGATAATTAACCAAGTCAATAATGAATATCAAACAAAAAATGAGAAACTGGTACCTTACAAGAAAATGGTTGATTCCTTGAAGTGATACTTCACATTTGTCATGTTTCAGCAAATCCCTTGAGCAGAAAACAAAGTAGTTGATGCTATGGCTACACTTGCTTCACTCCTTCAGTTAGGGGAACATGAATCCAGATTTGAATTCCTAGTGGAAGAACTACATCACCCTATCTATGACTCCCAAGAAAGTCATGTCATTTGTACTCTTGTTGGTTGTGAGTCATCCCATTATGGTGTCATTTACTCATACCTTCATGATGGCATTATCCGTGAAACCTTTAACCGATCTAAACATAGAAACCTTACCTGAAATGCCTCTCTTCATTCCCTTATCTCTGGTGATTTGTATAGGAAGGGTCTAGATGGAACACTTCTTAGATGCTTATAAAAGGAAGAATTTGACCAAACGTTAGTTGACATCCATGAGGGCATTTGTGGGGGACATTCCAATGGTCTTGTCATAGCCCGAAGGTTTCTTAGGGTGGGGTACTATTGGCCTATGATGCAAATTGATGGAGTAGCTTTTGAAAATTCATGTGAAAAGTGTCAAAAACATGGTAACCTGATACATGCTCTAGGCAAAGAGCTCATTCCTTCTATATCTCATTGGCCATTTCAGTGCTGAGCCTTTGATCTTGTTGGGAAGATTCATCCCAACTCATCAGGTGGACACAAGTTTATTATCACTACTACTGATTACTTCACTAAATAGGTAGAAGTTGTCCCACTTTCTGTTGCCTCAGGCAAGATAGTTTCTCTATTCATTTTGAACCATATTATTTGTCGATATAGAGTTCCTTCAAAGATTATCACTGACAATGGAGGCCAATTCAAAAATAAAGACCTTAAGCAACTCTGCAAGAAATTTAAGATTAAGCAACATTGGTCTTCCATTTACTTCCCACAAGGAAATGGTCAAGCAAAGGCATCAAACAAAACCATTCTTAAAATCCTACATAGAACAGTTTGTAAGAGTGGTAGAGATTGATATTTACAGATAAATTTAGCTTTGTGGGCCTATTAAACGAGCATTCATACTCCTACTAGGGCTACTCCTTTTTTCCCTTACATATGATGCTAAAGTAGTGTTACCTTTAGAGATTGAGATTCCTTCACTTAGAGTTTCCCTCAAAGGTCTAGTTACAGATGAAGACTATCGCACCATGAGACTTCAAGAGTTAGAACTTCTAGATGAGAAACGTCAAGCATCAGTTGACCATATGAGGGTTTATCAAAAGTGCATGTCCAAAGCCTTCAACAAAAAGGTTCTCTTTAGAGAATTCCAAGTGGGAGATCTTGTCCTACGTGGAAATCCTAAGAATCAACAGCATAGAGATCAAAAGGGTAAATTTGAACCTAATTGGCTTGGACCTTACGTCATTACAGCAGCTTTTGGGTCAGGTGCTTATTTACTGTCTATAGCAGCGGGAGAGTAGCTCCCTAATCCTATCAATGTCTTGCACCTAAATAAGTTCTATCTATGATGCCTATTATGTCTGGGGACATCCTTTGCACATACTTATTGATCCTGAAAAAATCTAAAAAAATGATATATTGTCAAAAATTCTAAAAATCGGAAAATGTCCTGAAAAAATGTCATCTTAGTGAAAACCTAGCAATAGGAGCTTTGACATATCTCCAAAAAAAATTATATATTCCAAAAATACAAAAAAAATTTAAAAAATTAAAAATTAAAAAAAAAAAAAGTGCCTTGGTGAAAACTTGAAAACAGGCACCTTGGTAACAAATTTTTTTTTATAAAAAGTCCTGAAAAAATGAAAAAAAAAATTGCAATAAAATCCAAGTGGTGAAAACTTGGAAACGAGCGCTACTTGAGGCTTTTGCACCCCTGTTTCTTAGCATGTGTCCTCGACACTTAGCCTTTCTCCATCATGCCTTGTCCTTGTTGTCTTGGTTTGGAATTGGTCTTTGTCTTTGTCTAGGGGGCATAACTGTGTTAGCTTTCATCTCTTGGATGCGTTAGTCTTTAGGACACCTCACAAACAGTATTTTTCAACACCACCCCAACTGTATTTTTCAACACAACCCCTAACATCGAGTATTTTTCAACACTTATCAATTTGGTCTTATCCAGTTTTGTCATGTGATCTTACCTGCTTGCAAGCATTCGATCCTTATCCTTAGAACTCGGTATCAGTTAACACACTTAAATTTTTAAACACAACACTTAATGCTTGAGTTATTATGTCATGATCTTTTCTTTATGTGTTGACTGTTATTGATTTTCGTTGAGTGTCTTTGTTTAATAAGTCTCTCCGGTATGCATAGCTAGAGGACTTGGGACATGGGGCATGTTTTTATTTGCTTTCTGCTTGTGGGTGTGGTCTTGAAACTCTAGAGTGTCTCTTGTTGTCCTCTTGAAAGACTTAGAATATTTGAGGCATCATCCTTGACTATTTTTGCACAATTGTTCTTATGGTCATCCCGACATCTATGTCTTGATGCAAGCATGGTTTTGCTACATTAAATTGGGTAAGCTAACATTGAAGTCATCTTGACCGTTATGTGTTTGATGCTTATGTTAGAATTTTTTCACATTCCATTCTAATATAAATCACATTCATATATTCATAGTTGCGCTTGTGACTAGTGATGATTGTGTGATTTTTCGATGTCTGTTAATAATGACCCAATGATGAAAATAAGTTCTTTAACATTATCTAATGAATGATGGACACAAAAAATCTATGTTGCAGTTGCTCTATTGCAAGTAAACCTTTGCATTTTCATGTAGCTTGCATTGTTAGACTTCATGTTAATTTACATTTTTAGGCTACATTATGAGTTTGAGAGAGTTTTCCTTCATCTTTCTTTTGGACTTTTAATCAACTATGGTCATGTTTTGATCTTCATTTCCTTATCTTCTTTCGTGATCTCAATTGAAATTTTCTATCTTAACAGTTGATTGATTTTGGGGCATTCTCTTTCTTAAGGCAAATTCTCTTTCGTCTCTCCATTTCTTTCTACCTCTTCCAAACTTCTATCTCCCATTCACTTTCACCCCACTTCTTTTATTCTAATTCAACCTTGGGGCATAATATTTCATGCTTGATGATCTAACTTGGTTCTGTGATCCTTATATCTTTCGTCTTACATCAAGAACCTTATTGTTAGTTTGATTTGATCAAATTTATCAATTTGTTGTTTCTCTTCTATCTCATTTCGATTTCGATCACGAGGGGGCAGTACCTATCAAACTTCAATCATTGATTCACCTTTATCAATCCTATCAATTGCTCCACTTGGGGAAACTTTTCTTGAGATTCTTATCTTGGACATGTCAATTACCTATTTAGAGGGGTGTTGACCTTGTCTTTTTCAATCAGCTTATCTTTGTCCTGATGTGTTCCCGTCTGGCAATCACATGTCTAGGTTGTTTTGTGATCCCAAATCGATCTCACACTTCAACTGCATTGTTTGACTACATGTGTTCCCATAAAGATCACACATTAGTCAAATAGAGGCAAATGTATGCACCCTAAAATGGTCGCCTAGACTATGGGCCCCCATTCTTCAATTTATCAAATGACGAAATCAATTTATCAATTTTCTGAATCAATATCTTGCAATATTTTCAATTCAAATCAATTTCCTTGATCAAATCATAATTAATTCAATTATTTCAATATTTCTTAAGGTTTGATCATTTATCCTAAGTCTCATTTAATTAAAAGAACATGCTCCCTTTTAATTAAATAAAAATATCTTTTAATTAAATTAAAAATCTTTTAATTAAATAATGGAAATCACTTTGTTAAAAATAATAAAATAAAAGTGCACTTTCTAGTGAGACGGAATCTTTTGAATTTTTGAAAAAAGTTTTTGCCTATTTATCTTAACCACTAATTATTTTACCTCTTAATCATGCCTATTGATTTTGCCTCTTGAGAATCTTGAGCACATGGATCAACCAAGATTTAATCTCCACCATTGCTCATTTCTTTTTGCCTCTTAATTTTGACCGTCCATTCATTTCTAAATCTTTTATAAGGAATCCCCTCCTCATTTGAGAGATCCAAGATTTTATGCTATTGTTATGTTGCAGGTTTGTAGAGTGATTTTGGAGGAGAATTTGAGCACTTGAGCTTGAACATTGCAACTTTTATTTTCTTGTCTTCTTCTCTCATGCCTCCATGAAAATTTATTTAAATTAATTTTGCACTTGCATGTTAGATTAAATGCATATTTCATTTCATAGAATAATCTTGCATCCATATTTCCTTTCATAGATTAGTTTTCTTTCATGCATTGTTATCATATAGAATAGCTTCCATTTTCATTTCCATGCATACTTGATGATCATGGAGACTAACACTCTTGCTTTTCCTCTTTGAATCTCTCATTTTATGATGTACTTGCATGGGCACAAACTAGGTCTAAACTGAGGGCCTTCATTATAAACCCTTGGACTCTATGAATAGAGAGCTATGAATCGTCATTTGAGACCTCATTCTTGAGCAATCTTGGATATAATGACTCATAGAAATATATCAACATTTTAGCACACACATAGACCTCATCCTCAATTGACTCAAACAATCTTGTATTAACCATTGTAAATCTATTATCATGTTCAATAATAATTCTATCAAGATCACTTTGATTAAGGCGTAGCTTATACCATTTCACGACGAAGACACCTAATTTGAAGGAATTAAAGTCACACTCAAGTATATCATCCAAAATGTCATAGTATCAATTTTGAGACTCTCGAGCATGTAAGTCATTTCTAGATGAAATATTAGTCACCTGAAAGACTGTAGTTATCCCAGAATCACAAGATTTTTTCGTGTCATCCAACTTTTTGATGCAAAATTTATGACCATTGCAGAACATATCCTTCTGATGTTTGACCTGCAATAATATGTCAAACATGTAAAAATTATTGCATTATGAGTTGATAAACATACGAGTGATTAATAAATTTATACGTATCTATTTATCTCTTAAATCATATGATACATCTATTTCCCTTTGTGTAACATTAGAATCTCTATTGCGATGAGCTTCTTCAACCAATGAAGACACACATTCCCATGTTAATATGCAACCAAAATGTTGACATCGTTCAATCCATACCATCATCCAATCAAGATTATTTGCAATACACAAATGAAGTGCATCTCACTCTTGACCAACTGTACAAAAAATAAATAGATGACTTACAACATATTTATTTTGAAGATTAAGAATTAATTAACTACAATAACATATTATATTAATTACCTCTCACTTTTCTCAATCTACCTTTCCCCATCAAATATTCTCCTTCAAATTTGTTAATGGGGTTGGGATCGCAAATGCGATCTACATAGATATTTGCTGCAAACTTAGGAAGACATTCAGTAATGTAGACCATAGTATGGTATACCATATATCCCTCCACCATAGAACCCTTGTTGAACCAAAGTCTTTAAAGATTTCAAGTGTCTCTCAACCATCCACATTAACCTAGTGTGTACAGGTCCACACAATTCATTCTTCTCAACTTGGTGTATGAGGTAGTATTCTTGTGCATTAAAAAAAGTTGAAGGTAGACACTTTTGCATTTCACACATTAGATGATGAATTTTTCTCTTCCAATAGCTTATGTCTTCTTTATGGATTTTTTTAGATGACAACCACCTAAAAGAGATTCAAGGCACAAAAATATATAAATACGAGACTTTACAAAACAATATACAATGTATTACATAAAAAATCAAAAAAAATCATGAATATAATAAATATATACAAAAAATTAAACAAATATCACTGTTTACCTCATGTATTTTTTAAGATCATATATCACTTGTTTGATGTTATTGTCGAAGTTTTCTGGGAGAGATAAAGGTAGTACATACTGCAACAATTATAAACTAACCATTTCATTGTTTCATAACATATTATAATGAAAAGTACATGCAATTTACAAATATATTGTAAATACAAAAGAACATGAATTACCTTGATGAAGGTATGTCAATCATGCATTTTCATACCTAACCCAAATTCACTTTTCTTTGATATGAGATTGTTTATGTTCACAACAAATCCTATGTAAAATTAAATTTTTCGTATGACTTATTTTATAACATTATTTTGTTGGTCTGTTAATAACCAAGGAAGGGCACTTATATTAATCTGGTCTCCATTTTTATTTGATTGAATGAAATTTTTCATTACATGATTGGATTCATGAATGTCACTACAAATCTTGACAATTTTTTTTTTCACGTCTTCCATCCAATAGTTTGCATAATGTCTCTGTTATATTCTTTCCATTATGCATAGTATCAAACAAATGCACAATTTCTAACTGCTCATATTAGAAAAATCTACTAAATTGTATGTGATAAATTTTTAGTCCTTTTGGAAGGTGGTTAGTAATGCCTTGACAACCTTCACGATCATCAATTACATAATCAGTAAACCAAACACAATAGAAAAATATAAATTTTAAACATAAACCATTAGGTGAAATGTCATTACCTTGACGATTAATTCTATTACATTCCAACTTCCATAGGCAAAGTTTTATTCTTCATGGCTTTGATGTAATCTCTTCTTTTCCATTGAAAATATATTTTTCGGTACTTTGATACTTATAATTTCTATGAAGTGGCTATACTCATCAAACACATGTTTTCTTAAAAAATTTGAATCATAAAATTTTATCTTTGGACCACAAATTGGACATGCAAATTTTTCTTTTGTTTGAAGATCTTCAAGATAATGATAAAATTGGATTAAATATGTTAATTTTTATAATTAGAATTATCACACACAACTTAAATTCACTATAACATACCACAAAAATGTGTTAGCCTTGGGGCATGATGTATTGTCCATACAAGCATTTCATGGAATTGAAATTATCCTTACCCTACTAGTCTAGAGACATCATACATAGTGACACCATTCCATAACTCCAACAACTCGTTGATAAGAGGCTCAATATATACATTCATATCTTTAACTTGGTACTTACCTAGTTGAATTAACAACAACATTACATAATTATTGTGACCATTTTACTGCAAGATTTATAATGACATGTAGATAAAATTTGAATGATAAAATACTTAGAATAATCATTGCCAACATAATGTGTTTCCTCTTTATTGACATCTATGAAGGAATGTTATTGTTGATAAAAAAAATAGGCCACATCGAGTAAACAAATCTCAAATCTCCAAATGGATTAACACCATCCGCTGCCAATGAAAGCCTGAGATTACGAGGTTCTTATTTAAAGTGTGGTCGCTTTTCCTCCATGTCCATAAATGTTGAACCATCTGCAAGCATTTGATTACTGTCATCTCGACTTCTATTGCGTGTATGGTAATCCATAAATTGTGTCAAGCTACTACACCTAAATAATCATTGCATACATGGAATAATGAAAATGTAGCAAAGAACCTTGTGAGACACCTTTTTGGTTATTTGATATGTTCGATATCTACTCGTATGACATTCAGGGCATTCGATGGAAAATTCATATTCTTTATGATCTATAATATGATTATTGGGACACGCATCTATTTATTGGTACTCCATTCCAATATCTTTTATAATGACACATAATTCTCGGTATGAGCGAGGTAGAATATTTGATGGTGGTAACAAAAAATCACCTATCAATCTACAACAAAAAATATAAGTTATTAATATAAATAATATTAATGGTACATGATTCACGCTTTATTAATGATAATGACATATATGAAATACCTTAACATATGTGACATTGCTATGTTGGATAAACCATTCATAACCTTCAAGTTCACCAACAACAATAAAACAAAGAGAAGAGTTGTTTAGAAGCCTTCGTAAATGGTCGTGTCTTCCTTCTTGAGTAGAGGTATATCATGGATGACATCAAGGTCATTTTGATCATCATCGTCAGTTGCGCCAGTACCAAATGTGTCATGGATCAATGTATTTGTACCATCATCTTCAAATGTATTTTCTGGCACATGATTGTCATCTTCCATGAGATCATTATCTTCAGCTTTGATATTCGCACCTCCATGTTCCTCCACTTAGAAAACCATATTCTTCGGGTTGTGGTGGTCCATATCATGTGCCCTGGGGAGCTCAATCTATATAAAAATGATGAACATAAATAAACCATGATCATGATCTCATCATCAAGTGATTTCTTATGTATATAAATTGTTAAAATGATATAATGAATAATTTACCAATAGATGATAATCACGTCCGCCTTCAATGTGACCATTCTCCTTACAATGTCTCTTAGCTATTTTGATTAGCAGTCTTCTAGTGTTTAAGCCCTTACAAATTTTGCAGGGACAATAACATTTTTCATCACCTTTTCTTTTGAAGTTAGACCACAATCTAACAATTGTCTCCCTATATTGTGCTTCACTTATATTATCTGACATGATCCTTCTTCACAGGAAAAAAATAAGGCTATGGAAACTTTGGTCTATAACCTTCACAGACTAAGCAAAATGATGTCAAAAGTACACAAATCTTCTTAGACCTAGTTATACATAAAAATTGAAAAGTTAGTTATGAAATGATATTTAATGATAGTATACCAAATCGAAATACTTGAACATAGAGACTTTAAACATCCACAATTCATCAATTACAAGATTTAGAGAGAGTGCAATGGAGGTTTAAAGACAAATGGAGTCTAAAAGACCTATACGGTCTTTAAATAATGTAAACATTTCCATTTGAGCCATTCAATGTAAACATTACAAAAGATATATTGAGACTAATGTTAGGAATAAGGTGTCTCAACCTTGGATAATTCCTATTCTTATTATTTGTTTTGTAAAATGTATTTCTTGCAAATAATGTTGATGTGTCAACATCTTGAATTGTGTGTAAGGAGATCATGGCTAAAATGGTTATGACGGATTCCTATGACACGTAAGAGCTATGTCAGGAAGATTCAATGATAGGTGAAGACATGTGGCAACTGATAAATTTGAGTACTGTACACTCTTCCCCAATCGTGGGGTAAAACATTTTGGGGTTCCTATTTTCTCGGAGAATGGTAAAACCCTAATACGGTTATCTTTGGGAGTAGCCCTAAAAAGTGAAGTGCATGATATAAGCTTTTTTAGGGTTGCGAAGAGATATGATGCGAGTGTATTGTTGGAACATTTTATGCTGCCGTGATTTGTCTTCAAGGGTTTAGAAATCTTCTGAAAGAACTTGCATTGCAAGTGTATTGTAAGCTATAATAGTTTTAATCAATACATTGTGCAGGTTTTGGAGTGCTGGGGTTTTTACCGAAAGGTTTCCCCAGGGTATATCATTGTGTCATTTTTTATTTTTCTATATGTATGGTATGTGGTTGCAATATTTTTGTTAAAGTAGTTAACGAATCTGAAATTGTAAGGATTTAAAAGAATTCGCACAATACTCTCCTATAGAGATTAGCGTAGGAAGCTGTTTCCACACCTGAGTTTCCTTACAACTAATAAGTTTAAATCTTTAATTAAAACTTATTTAATTGTATATTGATTCTAGTTGTTTGTCTTCAGGTCTCAGATGGGGGCATTACACAAGATATATGTTGGAAAAATGGTCAGTGCTCCCCTCGGGATTAGTGACATGGCTTAACCGCCTCCTGTGTCTTCTATAAGTCTAGTGGTTGTAGCAGGCATTAACAGATCGATCTTTTGGTGCAACGGCAACCACTACTTGTAACAAGTGGTATCAAAGCTTGGTCACAGGTTTGAATCCCCTCAGGTAACGTTGAGGGGGAGATTGTTGGCAAAATGGTCAACGCTCCCCTCAGGATTCGTGACATGGCTTAACTGCCTCCTGTGTCTTCTATAAGTCTAGTGGTTGTATCGGGCATTAACAGATCAATATTTTGGTGCAATGACAACCACTACTTGTAACAATATATTGATTATTGTTTTCTATAGTCCTGTGAGCTTATAAACTTGCATTTACTAGTGATAATGGAGTCTTTAAGCCCTTACAAATTATGCAGGGACAATAACATTTTCCATCACCTTTTCTTTTCAAGTTAGACCACAATCTAGCATCTGTCTCATTATTTTGTTCTTCACTGATATTATCTGACATGGTCTTTCTTCACAAGAAAAACAATAGGGCTATCATGGAAAATGTGGTCTATAACCTTCACAAACTATGAAAAATGATATCGCAAGTACATAAGTCTTCTTAGAACTAGTTATATAGAAGTTGAAATGTTAGTTCTAAAATGATATTTCAGTATAATATACCAAATTGAAATACTTAAACATAGAAAAAAATTAAAACGAACCAAAACCATTGAACATTCAACATAGTAACATAGTAAGTATCTTACATCCCAACTAGCAACCACCTTGGAAAATGTGTTTTCAGTCCTTTTAGATCAAAATGTAAAGCTATGTAAGCCAAGGTGACAAAAATGTCCTAGTTGTCCTATTATGGACCTGAATGGTCCAAGATGGTCAAAAGGTGGTCAAACTGTGTATGGATGAGCATTATGCATTGGAAGGACTTATTGGATCATGGAAATTCTTTTCAGGTACAAATGGTAAAATACCATCTTTTCTTGTTGAAGCCTCTTTATCCAAATGGGATCAATGTATTTTATCTCTTCATTGGAACGAGTGGTGCAAAGGTTGCTTTGCATCAATTCGATATAATACTCAGTTATGTTGTATACCCAAATGATGCAAAGCACCTTTGCACCCTTGATTTAGTTGAAGTGAAAGTAATTTAATCTCATTTAGATAAAGAGGCTTCAGAACAGAAAAATGGTATCCTACCATTTCTACCTAAAAAGAATTTCCAAGGTATCGTATAAGCTCTATCCTATGATCTATTAGTGCATAGAACCTAATTACCTTAGGAGTGTGAGTTTGGATCTATGGATAACTACCATTTGAATGTAGGTTAATAGTTGATCTCTACTGAAAGTTAGCTCTTCAAAAACATATCATCAACATTGACTATCATCATTAACATCAAAATTCATGGTAGATATCACAGTTTACTCTCTTCTGCATACTTGGGATCATTATTTAGACCTTTATTATCTTTACAAATGTTTGTTATTCTTAACCCCCAGTAATCTTGGTGCAAGAGAACCTAGAGAATAGGGGTCACCAAGAGGCCCTACTGGAGATCCAAGAAGAGATGAAGTCTAATGAGACCTAAAAGGTCTTAAATCTATGTAATTTGGCCAATAGAGCCACAAAGTGTTTTGATAAGTGTTTTGTGTTTTGTAGGTCATTAAAAGACCATTCTTATGTAGTGGGGTCCATCTGTTATATGGTTGAAAACACTTTAAAAACCTTTGAAATTACTAAAAATGGGAGGATAATTAGTTTTTAACTAATTCCAGTCAGTTCAAGAGTAGTTTTAGAGGTTATTGTTGGTTCTAAGGGAGCAAGATAGTCTATAAATAATGTAAATCTTGCTGGCATAAAAGAGGGAGTCGATGTAATAGGTTTGGAGATCAATAAAGCTGGTTATCTTTGTATTTTCCATGTTTTGATATTAAAAACAATCATCTTCAACCGTGTTTTCTTAGGTCTTAATGCTATTGTCTTGAATTTTTTTAGATTTTGGAAGTTTCTACATTGAGTTAAGCATATTTTGGTTTCATGTGGGATTGTATTTGGTTGAGTAAACAAAAATATGTCGGGTTTTGAGAGAGTTGTATAGACTATCACAATTAGGACAGTAAGTTGAAGACTTGTTTATTTTCATTTGGGGGTGTGGTACCTAAAGAGTTTAGGTTGGACAAGGGTGGATAGAGCCTTAGGAGTCTAAGAAGGGGAAGTATTGAAAGAATCTTAGTGTCTAGAGTGGAAGGGACACTTTGTTTATTCTTATTGTGTGATTGTTTCAGAGATAGGTGAGTCCTCACTGTCATTGTAGGACAATCACATGACATAGTCAAATAAGTATGGATGGTCTAATTGTGTGAGAGTAAGTTGTTGTAGGGAGGATGATAGGTATTATATTTAATTGTTATTTATTTTAGATTGATCCAATCAAAAGGCATATCCTTGGTTTGCTTCTATATAGCTACATGTGGGGTTCTCATGTGAGGTGTAGATTGGTTGAGTGTGTCATGCATCAATATAAAAGTGAAAAAAATATGGGGAAATTAGTGGAATCATTATCTTCTTATTGATTATGTCTTACTAATTCACAAAAGATGGTCTTACATTCCATTGGTCATTTTATTAGATAAAACCAAATACAATTTAATGTAATAAATACATTATAAGAGTAATTGCATCCAACGGTCTAGTAGAATGAACATATTTAAATATTATAATTGTTTAGAATAAAATTAAATTTGATAAACTAGCTTTTGATATGGTCATGTACAAAAACTTAGTTTGATTGGTCTAGCTTAGTCTAGGAATGACTTGGTCACTTGTAATATGTTTTCCTTTCATGTACTTGATTTATAAGGAAAATGTGAGTTAAAAAACATAGTAAGACATAGTAAAAAAGAGGGAACACAACAATCCTTTTCTATATTTATCAAGAACCTTAATAGCTCTAGAAAGATTGTAAAACGTCAAGAAAATATATAAATGTTAATACAATAAACATAAATATGAGATATAGACTAACCTAACAGTGATAGAGTTTCCCTAGGACTACTTTGTATGCGTAATCAATTATCTCAATGATCTAGGATTTGTTGTTCAATATATATTTAGAGACATAATTAAAGACAATCCAATTTGATTCTAAAATTGAACCATACCATGTAACATAAATCAATACTAAGTAATATCCAAAAAAAATATTAAAATATGTGCATGCCTAATACATGACAATCAAAACTACTCTCCTAGTGGCTTCTTATTCTCCTCAATGTCCCTATTCTGAAATTTCACATTCACACTTGAATACGCTAGTGTTAACAAATCCTCTACTTGTAACATTATGATTGATATTTTGAATACAAGCTCAATATTACTCTTAGGCAATGCTAAGTCAAAATTTATGGCTTTGGGGAACTCTTTTACTCTATGGTCAAGGTGTAGTTAGAGTGCAGGGAGCCCTAAAACATGCCAACATAATTTACTTTCCATGCGTTGTCAACAAAGAATGAAGATCTTGAATTATTTGTTCACCTATATTTCATAGTAGAAGTGCATAGATGTATGATGTAAGATTCAATGTCAATCAAAGATTTGTGATTCAACAAAAAAATAACATAACTTAGAAACACTTCAAAATGACAGATCTTCAAAGATTAAAAAAAATTATGTTGGAATGTTTTAGGGTGTATGAACGAAGTATAAAGATTACCGCAATCTTAGACCTAGTGCAACCCCCAATGGATATGTGCGGCACACTTGAAGACAATTTTATGGGTCTATTGCGCTCCAAATGTGTTTTTGGTTATCAATTCAATGCATGTATTTTGTCCAAAAGATATTGCAATGCAACAGATCTGCAAATGTGAGACCACTCTAACTCTAGTGGAAAAGGGCGCGAAGCTTATTCGTTACTTATTAGATCAAAATGAATTTTGTTTGTAGATGGTTGACATACCCTACATCTGAATGACTTTGCCCTCCTTTGCTCCTACGGTAGATTTAACATCAAAATGATTTGGTTTTCACTTTTTTTTCTTGTATAGCCTATGGAAGTCGTAACTTCGACAATCTACTAAATAAACGTCAAAATTTTGACTTCGTCGAGGATAATTACTTAAAAACCTAATTTCACAAAAAAGTGTATCCTCCGTGGAAATTTACCTTCAGAAAATAACACCAAATGTATTAGTGATATGCTCATTTTCTTCCACTAGCCTGTCGTTGATGTTCTTTAATTTGACATCTTTGGAAGCCTTCTCGTGCACTACAAGTGCTTGTGTGTTGCTCAATTCTTTCTTTACACATTCTTTCTCCATGGCAATTATCTTGATTTTATCTCAAATACGTGTGGTGTCTTGCATGCCAACCTGTGTTGGAAACTACAATTGAAACAATTGTTATATTGTCATTGATGTCAAACCTTAACTGGTAAGACAGTTGCTATCTAGGAGAGTACCATATCTTTTGATTGATGAAGAGGATTTGAAAAGAGGAAATAATAAGAGAACCTAAGGAAAGGTTGAGTTATGTGATACTTCAATGGGTACTTGATTAGTTGGCATATTGACCAGATAATATGTTATTTATCTTTAACACCAAGTGAAGAAGAAAGACTAGAAACATAGGCTTAACCAAGCAAAAGTGAAGAAATCTAGTTTAAGCCGAGTGATGACAGTGTCGACTGAGCGCTAGTATATGCCAAGAAAACCTATTGTTGACCGAACATCAGTAATTGTCGAGTGACACATAATTGTCGAGAAGAAAAATGTTAGCGATGACCGAGATACAGAGTAATGACCGAGGAGATGATCACAATATTGACCAAGTGTCTATAATTTACATTTTGAGAAAGAATTGAGAATCTCAGCTGACATAGTTGAATTCTTGGGATATGTAAAACATGTTGACATTATTAATGAATGGTATAAAACATTTAATGCATGGTAAATCATTTTCTTATGATTTCAAAGAGAAGTTTGGAGATGTATCTAGAAGGAAAAGAAGGAGAACATAATGATGGAAGGATTCGATGAATCTAACCTAAACCTAAGATCTACGGAAGAGATTAAGTGGCAAAAGATTAATCTACCTGATCAAGGAGGTATAAGATTAACCTAATTGTGAGGTTACAGAACATAGACAAAATGTTGATGTTATTGACTGATAAGTCTAAGCAGAAGGCTAAAGGTGAAGTTGTAAGGAGCTGGACAGAGTTGTGATTGCTTGAAGAGAATTACGAGCAAATCAAATATGGAGATAAAAATGAAGGTCAGTAAGTAAATCAGCATATGTGCGAAGTGGATCTATATTTGCAAAGTGAGTTGTATATTTTCAAATCAGAACCTACTGTTACTTTCTAACCATTGTATCAATCTAAATCCTCTAATCAAGGTTGATCTAACAGTCATTTTGTAGAAATCCTTTAATCAGGGTGACATTCTAATGGAATGTTCTTAAGCCCTCTAACAAGGCCACTCTTAATAGGGTGATTAAATCCTTTAACTAGGTCACACATAACAGTGTGTATTGTAAACCTTTAACCGGGTTGGCTTCTCACAGAGCTCACTTGAGAAGAGTGAAAATCAGTAGCATGTTACAAGTTGTTTTTCCCAAATCGGGTTTCCACTATAGATCCTAGTGTTATACTTGTGTGAATGTTATTTTGATGTGGATGATGTTGAAAGTTTTATATTCTGCAAGTTATTTACTTTAGGACAGTGGACTGCAAGTTTTATGTTATTGGTATATGCTATAGAGACCGATTTGAAAGCTGATTAGATCTGAGATTGTTGAAGAGCTAGAAAGTTGAATTGGTACATCTCGACCTAAGAATAACTGATTCACCCCCCTCTCAGTTGTTCTAAAATCATTCTAACAACCTGTAGCTGTGAGATAGCTTTGACTCCTCAGTGATATTTTTCAAAGCCTCACCCTTTGCGTGTTGCTCCTGTTGCAGCTGGGATGTTGTGTCTTACACTTGGATATGAAGTGCATCCCTAGCGGTCTTCTCATGGAGCACCTGGGATTTGATCTCCCCGAGCTTAGTCTCCTGGGACTTCGCTCTAGCCAGGAGGTGATCATTTGTTATTTTTACTTTTCTCAACTCCTCCTCCTATTTTCTTAACTTCCTCGCCTTCTTCATGTAGTCTAAAGACATGATTCGATGTGCTTCTTCGATGATATCCACCCTATCTTCTAGTTATGTAGAGCGTAGGTCAATTCCCCAACCACACATCTGATAATCATCCGCAATCATTTATCCTTGGGGTTTGATCACTTTATGCTATATACTTGTAAACAACAACTCCTAATGTTGATCATTAAAGGACTACACCCTAGGTGTGGCGAGCTTTAATGCATCCTTCACTTTCTTCTTTTGTGCTCGTTGAACTCTTTCCATCCTCCCTGTCTCAATTTTTTTATGCCAATCTCCATAGGAAGGGTCATATTGGCTCATGAATGGTGCTTTGAGCGGGAGTGCATACATGATTTTTACCAATGTGGAGGTTTGTAGAGGTAAGGAAATTGTAGTAGGAGAGAAAGGGGGAAAAATTCAAAGAGTGTGCAGGGGAGGAACATAAGAGGCAATTGCATTTGATCGAATGAGTGGAAGGGTAGAGCTTGAAATCACCACCAGAGTGGTATCAAATTTAATGCTCAGGTAACCCTAGGCGGGGTGAATGGATGTTGGTTTGAGGTGAGTGCTGTGAAATGAATTGTAGCAGAGGCCATGGTGGAAGAAGAAATTATGGCCACACTCACAAGAGTGCTAAGAACAAAAATAGTGGTAGGGGGTATCAGATGCGCAATCTGAGATGGAATGGTAGGTGGAGTGGAAGCAATGACGGGCACCATAGTGAAAACCAAAGATTGAGAGAGGAGAGGGGAAGCACAATTTACTTGAACCGTAGTTGACGCATTCCCTAGGCCAGAGCATGTATTTTTCCTTTTGGATGACAGGGGTGGAGGAGAAGCAACCACTTCTTGTTGTGATGAACCAAGGGAAGAATCTGCTTGATTCCTTGTATTGGATCTTTTCCCCTTAAAAGTGCTAGACTCATTGCTACTTGGGCAGTCTGTGAAGCAGGAGAAATGATCCTCACTCCAGGTGGAACCACCATCGTAATTGCTCTTCCTTCATCATCATAAGAAGAAGATGGTTGTTGTGCAGGCACAAACTCCCATTCATCCCTGTGGGCATGATCCCACAGTTCATTAAATTTTGCATGATGTGTTCTATTATCGATGCCTACTCGCATTGCTTGGATTTCCTAGTGGTAAACCCAAAATGCCAACTACTTATCTTTGGACCAATCTTCATAATCCATATTCTATTTGAGATTTTAGGGAATGCCCTTATAAGGGTATGCTTCAGAGGCAAGCATATAGAAAGCATGCCATGGCAGTTGCTCTTCTTCTGGTATCTCTGCCATGTCAATGAATAAAGTCAGGTCTTCCACTCTTGGGCTCATGCGTGCCTCCCTATATTCTCAACTCACATGCTTAATGGAATTCCTTCAGTTTGAAAGGAAACCGTCTGGGTCGAAGCTCCAATTTTTTGTCAATAAGAAGGCCTATTTGTAGTAATTTAGATGTCTGTATTTCCTCAACCTCAAATTTCTTCTCATGTGATTGGCCCTAGGGTATTCTTGCCCTAAATAACAATGGCGTCTTTTCTCCTAGAGTTGATCTTTGCTTCAATTATAGAATCCTTCCTTAGGATTTCTAGGGATAGAGTGCGATCTAAAATGCATAGTGGTAGGTGGAAGGGTTCCTCTATGAATCCATGCACTCGCACCATTGTGAGGTGGGATCTGAAAAACTACTCGCACCTAGGCACAAAATTTCCTATCTAGTTAATTTGATCATCCATGAAGCATGGGGGAGCCACTGGATTCTAGCCCTGAAAATCACATACAATAGGGGCTATGAACAGCTGTGATAAATCATAGGAATCATGAGTGGAAGACACCAGAGGGGTCCACACAGTAATATGCAATATTTTGCCTCATCATCATTTATATTCAGATTCATAAAATGCTCAAAGAATTGAACATTTTGGTGCAAGAGCATGTGTACCAAATAAGAAATATGGTGGAATACCGAATCCTTCTAAAATAGGATGAAATGGGTCTTGATTTGTAGGGCCAAGTCCTCTGCGAAATGTAAAACAAAAGGCTCCTTCTACTTCTGAATCTTAAAAAGAATACCCATTTGAAAGGGTTGCACATTATAGTCATGCTCAAAGCTATAAATGAAGGCGAGCATTGAGAAGACATCCTGCATATTTTCATGAACAAGCCCCTTGAGTCCTAAGAGAAACTTTGGTGACGTGTTACTTTTTCTCTTGTTGAAGAAGGAATTGTAGAAGGGCATGAGGTCTTGTCTGGTGGCCCAATAACCCTCCATGCTTTCTTTGTGGAATTCTTCCACATTAGGCCATGGCGGAGGAATCCATAGCATGTCTCAAATGGTCATAGGGCTTATGACAAGTTTAAGCTCCATACCTTGTATAGTGTTATTCTTCCCATTGAAAAATGAAGCACAATACTGAAAATGCTCTGGACAATGTGGTACATTGGGCATCGTGAACTATGGAAGACCACACTCCCAAAGCTTGGTGGGTTGCTCCATGGGTTTTGTCCTTTTTCTATCCTCCAACATTCTTCGGCAAGCAACCTCCATTAGAGCTTTGGGTGACTTGCATAAGTCAATGTCGCAAACTTTTTCTAGCAAATCACTCTGCATAGATAGATGCTTTGTTACACCTTTCTCCTTTGACTTGGTTTTTTCATATACGGGCTTGGGAAGCATAACATGGCTCATGTAAGAATTATCACTATAGACATTCACAAGGCCATGAAAAGCTCTTGGGTATGAAGTTCCAACCCTAGCAGAGGTGCTTGTGGCCGTTTTATTGGTCGCCATTTATTTCTTTGTGAACTACTTCAACTAAAGCCACACGTTCTCTATGGATTATTTCTACAACAATGCTTACTCAAAGCTCAAAAAATGATTGCTCAGATGCTTTTTCTCAAACTCAAGAAAACACAAAAAGCTTAAGGATTGCTTAAGGCAAAAGCTTTGAAATAAATAAGACCATAAAGCTAGGCATTAATTCCTTGAGAGACGTTGTCAGTCTTTTCATTATGCATTGTAACCCCAATTAGCAGTTAATGTCTTCACCTCCACTCGTGCGACTTGCCGCACGTAGCCCTGAAATACTGCCAGTTGTTCCTTGAGAAATACACATTCCTCTTTCGCGCTGCCATACTCATGAAAAGGGAAACTCCTCAGGACTCGCATACCGAACTGTAAAGATTTGCATTTAATATCATAGGCCACCACAAGAGCTTCTTTCTTTCAATCTAAAACGTGACACTTGGCCCCTAAAAAAGAAACTCGCGAGAAATTACAAATTGACACCTGTCAACAACGGAGGTCCTGAAACCTTTTTTGGAAAAAATTTCCCTTTACCCTTGGAGGACTAAGAACATGGACCAAAAAGGCCCCACACTTTTAAAAGCCTAGAACCTTCAACTTATTGAAAACTAATAGAAAGGAAACACACGTATTTACATTAAAATACAAGATGCACTACGGCATCAATTGAATTGTTTAAGGTGGATCCCATTGATAGGGATCTCGAGAGACTCACCATCCATTGTCTCAAGATTGAAGAGTTGAATTCTCTGCATCCTACAATGAAGAAAGTGTCTTCCCAAAGGCTATCAAACTTTGTGTGCATGTAGGGTTTGTCTCCACACTCATTGTATTTCAGCACCAAACCCCCTTGCTCAAATGCAAGGTCAAATCTCTTTTTATCAAACCATGTCTTCACCACACTCTGTTTTGCGTTCATTGTGGTTAGAGATTTCTCCCACTTCTCTTGTAACTCCATCAACTCAGCTATCCTAACTTCCATAGGATAATTTTCTTCAATCTCCATGACCTTGAGTAGTTGTAATGTCAGGAGCTCCACAGAGATGGGAAACACGATGTCCTTTCCATAGACTAGATCATAAGGCGAGGCCTTGAGGATCTACTTTGGAGTAATGTGGTCATCCCATAGATCGTTACGAGGGTGTGTATGCCACTCACGCTTGTGCTTGGCTCCTATCCTCTTTATTAGGTGGATCAAGTTTTTGTTTGTTGACTCCACAAGGCCATTACCTTATGGGTAATAGATGGAGGATATTTTCAGAAAAATATCGTTGCGAAGGGAAAATTCAAACAATTGTGATCCTAAAAAAGTCTTGACATTGTCAGAAATAATGGTCTTTGGAGAACCAAAGCGGGTGACTATTTCTTCAAGGAAATTCAAGATCTCTCCCTCTATTGCATTCTTCAATGGATTTGCCTCCATCCATTTGGTGAAATAATCCATGGTTGTGAGGATCCATTTGTGTCTAGCCCTTGATGCTAGATTGATCATGCCTACGAAATACAAATCCCACTGAGCAAAGGGCTCATCAACTAGAATAGGGCGCAAGGGCATATATGAGCTTTTTCTTTTGCCAGTATAGAATTGACATTGATGATATCCACAGATAAAAGTATGTGCATCGTTGAACATAGAAGGCCAATAATCTCCCGCGAAGGTGATCTTAATAACAGTAGTA
This sequence comes from Chamaecyparis obtusa, assembly GCA_027943335.1. Classification (NCBI taxonomy): domain Eukaryota; kingdom Viridiplantae; phylum Streptophyta; class Pinopsida; order Cupressales; family Cupressaceae; genus Chamaecyparis; species Chamaecyparis obtusa. The sequence goes on from BSBK01009214.1 coordinate 384,301, forward strand.
TGAGCTGAGAAGTGATCCCTTGTGAAGCCACTATGGAATTCTTTTAGAATCCTTGCTGGGTCAAGCTTCCCAACACAACGAAGGAGGACACCATCAAAACTTCTCTTGAATAGAACATTGTCAATTAACCAAAAGACAACATTTTGTAGTTTGTAATATCTTCATTTGTAAGAAGGGAGATGAAGGGGGTCCTTGCCAATTTGCATGAACTCTATCATGTCCACAATCCAACAAGACTCAGAAGGATCTTGTTGCACCAAGACTATCTCCTCTATCTTCACACTTGTTGCATCTACTTCTAAGGCAATATATTCACATAAGCCTTTACCGAAGATTACCTTGGTAGGTCTGACATCAATATCATATTCCATGATTTTCATGATCCAGTTGGATCTTTTCTCACTGATCTCCCCCTCCATAATGTATTCATAGATGCTACGGTGTGCTACAAAGAATGTTGTTTTGTTAGATTCTATGAAATGCCTAAATTTCTTCAGCCCCTTGACAATGGTGAACGCCTACTTTTCAATGAAGTTGTACTTGATTTTCTAGTCCTTAAGTGTCTTTTAGTAGAAAGTAATAGGGTGTTCACCCATTCCTTCTTTCTTCTTCTGAGACAACACTGTGGCAATATTAAATTTTCTCATGTACACATACATAAGGAAATCCAGAGACAAGTTTGGGTTTACCAGAATAGGGGTGGATACAATGACCTCTTTAATCTTGCCAAAAGAATCTCATGCTTTCAGAGTCCATTTGAACTGGAGTTCCTTCGTCAATATTAGTGTAGACAGTCTCACTAGTCCAACAAAGTCAGTTATGAAATTTCTCACAAAATTAATCTTCTTGAGGAAAGATTGCAAGCTCTTTTTATTTACGGGCAACAAAAACTCTTGGATTGATTGAACTCTTTCTAAGTCAATTGCTACATTGTCTTTAGATACCACGTGTCCCAGGAGCTTCCCTTGAGGAACTCTAAACACACACTTCTTGGGATTGAGCGAGATGCCAAACTCTTGGCATCTTTAGAAAATGACCTCTAGATGGTCAAAATGATCTGCAACAGACTTAGAAAACACAATATGATCATCTAGATAAATCAGGATAATCTTGTTGATCAGGTCCTTAAATGCAATATCCATAGCACGTTGAAAGGTAGCACAAGTGTTGGATAGGTCGAAAGACATCTTCTTGTATGCAAATGTCCCCCACTTAGCGGTGAATGTCATTTTATGTTGGTCCTCTCTAACTAGCACCTGGTTGTAGCTGGAGAAACCATCAAGCAAAGATAACATCTTAGACCCAGTGACTGACTACAATATAACCTCCATAGATGGCAGCGGGTAAGGATCTTTCAATGAGGCTTTGTTCAAGTCATAGAGGTCAACGCAGAGACATATCTCCATTTCTTTTGCAGATGAGGACCAAGTTGGACTCCCATGTGTTGTGCTTGATTGGGAAGATGATGTGAGAGTCTACCAGCTTGGTTAGCTCTTTGGCCATTAATGCCTTGATCTTTGTAGGGTTCAGTGTCCTTTTCTTTTGTCAGACCAACCTTGCTCATTCAATCAGTTCGATAGTGTGTTGGATCACTAACAGGTCATAAACTTTCAAGTCTTTGTAAGACCAAGCAACCACACCTTCGTACTTCTTGCACAGATGAATTAGGTGGTCTTAGTCATGCTGAGGGACATCATTCCCAATCTTTAATAGTTGGCCTTTACCAACCTCTAGAATACTGTAGTCTTGCTCGTCTGCCGTGAATTTTATCTTGTTTGTGCTAATGTCATCACAGTCAAAGATGTTCTCCAGGGTGACCAATCCTCTCAGAAGCTTGTTACCCTTGAGCTGAATGACTTTTTCTTCATATGCCTCTGCTATCTCTGGTTGTAGATGGTCTTGAAATTCACCTCAATGCTGTAAAAATGTGGTGATGTGTTTGTTGTTCTCAAATAATTAACAATTTTGATCATTGTTAGGCACGACGGGCCTTGCGATCACTTAGACCGCATGTTTGTTTTCCTATTAGATCGGTGGTGGGGCAAAAGTGGGAATTGACCGTAGCTAGATGATCTGCTACCACATTCTTCTTCCTTAGTACAACTTGAATATTGAAAGCGTCAAAGCCTTCAATGAGATCCCACACCCTATGATAATAAGAGCACATATGCACATATTTTGCGACTGCTACATTCCACACTTGATTCACTACTAGGTCGGAATCTCCCATAACCTTTAACTTCTTAATGCCCATACGCGTAGTGAGGTTCATTCCGTGGATCAACCCCTCATACTCTACTTGATTGTTGGAACACAAGATTGAAAGCAGAAAGCTCTCAAGATCCTTTCACCAGTCGAGGAAGTCAGACACACGTCAACGCGAGAGCCCTTCTTGCTTCTCCCAAAATTGAAGCGCAACGTCCATAGAGAAATTTGTTTGCTATCAATCTCTTCAACCTTAGTTGTGACATCTTTGGCCAACCACGGAATGGATTGGTCTTCTTTGTATATAACATAGGTGCCAAGGCTAGTAGAATGGAAATTTGAGAAGCTATTGGAGTCATAATCCCTCAAGAGGGTGAACTCCTCTACTGCCTGAAACTTTGGAATGTTCCCGTCCACTAATAGCTCCTCAAGTTGTTCTACTTAAACTCTAAATTAGTCAAAGCTTAAAAAATGACATTTTCAGCATGTAGGGGCTCACTTATAATTTTGAACTTGGCTCCATGCTTCTTCCTAAGGATGAGGTGTGATCAATCTAGGGACAAGTATTCACCGATCCTGGTGGTGAAGTCTCAAGAGAGACAAAGACTGAAAGTAACAGGGATATCAATGATAACCACCTCCTGTAGCACAGTGATGCTTGGAAAAGCATATAAGGTGAGTGGGAGCTTCTTGATTCACCTATGATCTGCACTCTTTTTCCATCAAGCTACATAACTCCTCTATTCAATGGCTCATATTCGAGACCTAGAGCCTCGATGATTGGTTTTGGCATAATAGTGGTGCTAGCCCCGCTATCGATCATAGAGTTGTGCAAAAGCTTACCATTTGCGATCAATATTAAGTAAAAAGTGGTCAGCTTTGGGCATTCCTATTTTGCACTTGAGCTCACAACTCCTTAGTTGACCAAGGCAATGTGAACGTGAGCTTGACCTCTGGGCTTTGCCAGTTTTCTTGGTGGCCCTTTATCTTTTGTTTGTGCGAGAGTGTTGCAAAGGACTACTTGTGTCTTGTTTGCTTTTGCCAAAGCTTCTTTCAGCAAAGTCCTCTGTCTCGAGATAGCAAGGATGGGACACATTCACAAGCACCCTTTTCAATTTCTCGACCACATTTAGATCGGTTGGTACCATGCGCTTTGTTTCTCCATACTTATACATTGTTGGCTCCTTTGGCTTTAGGTAAGGAGGGGTGACGATGGGCTCAATAGCTTCCTTGCTTGTACTAGGCTTTCTTTGTTATACTATTGGCTCGCCAATATTTCATCTTTTCGAGTGCAGACTACAATCTGATTGCACCTGCAAAGCTTTGCTAGCAAGTGAAGGAGTATTGCTTGGGTCAAAAAGGTTTACCAGGATGAACTCCTCGTCTTCCATCCAAGAGAACAAAGCATGTTCGGGGGAGATTTATGCCTCTTTCCAAAGACATACCTTGCAATTGAGCGGCTAACGCTACAGTCTTCATACCAGGTGAATAGTAGATGCTAGGGTCTGCTGAAAAGCCTTTGACCCTTTGTTATGTATTTTTTTGTCGAAGATTCCCTCAAACAATTACGCGAAGCATGGCCATCATTGCAAGGGAAACACCATGCATTATCTTCCACCAAATTGTTTATCCTAGGAATCAAATCCCTCCTCTAACTAAGCGAGACTGCTTGCAAGGGGTTTGGAATGACTATCGGTTGGTTATTCACTTGGCGTTGGCTAGCTTTTTCCCCTCCTTGATATGGGTTAGCCTGATAGATCGACTTTCTTGAATACTGATTTTGGTAAGGCAGTCTTCTTGGGGAAGGTTGCTTCCTTTTTAGATTAATAATCTCATTTGAAAAGGTGTGCAACAAGTTTTTCATTTCGCTTGCTTTAGTTTCCAGGGTATCGGGAGAGGAAGTGGTTGTAATGACATGCAAAGCACCTGATGTGTTGGGCTAAGAACTTGGATAGTAATCACGAGACTAGGGAATGAGATTCATGCTTGGCACATTCTCAATAGGGAGAAGAACAACTTGCAAGTCAACAAATATAGAGATGACAGGTTTGGCACAAAGCTGACCAGCATCAATGAGACTATTATCTGCTCTTACGATAGTTGCATATTGGCACATTCTCAATAGGGAGAGGAACAACTTGCAAGTCTACAAATATAGACATGACAGGACTGGCATGGAGCTGACCAGCATCAATGAGACTATTCTCTTCTCTTACCACAGTTGCATATTGGCACATTCTCAATAGGGAGAGGAACAACTTGTAAGTCCACAAATATAGACATGACAGGTCTGGCACAGAGCTGACCAGCATCAATGAGACTACTCTCTGCTCTTACGACAGTTGCATATGCATCTGGTAATGTTACCCCACCCATAGAATGGATCATGACAGATATACAAAGAGTAAAAGCTTTGAGATAGAAAACATACACCATGTCATTCGGGGCCTTGCATCAATAGGTATTCTATGGTGGGTTTTGTGGAACCTAGCGTTGAAGTTTGTGATCACCTCCTACGGAGCCTGTTTGATAGTGCTCAATTGTTGCAATAATGATGATGTATCTCCCTTATCAGAAAAATGCTCGTAGAAAGGGTCACCTTGTTGGTCCCATGCCATAATGGAGTTAGCAAGGAGAAAACAATACCATTCCTAAACTTTTCCCTTGAAAGAGGCCGCCAAGAGCCTTAGAACCACATCCTGCTCTGTAATGTTGTGCATTGTGCATACCTCTACAACATCTTGCAAATGTTCTCCTGGGGTCTTATTTAAGGGAAGATGTAGGGATTTTCCCCCATACAACTAGGGGGTAGGAGGAACTAGAGGACTACCATTGTTCTAGGCCACAAAGTTTCTAGGTTGATTCTGCATTATGGGTTGTTGCTGACCTGGGTTATGCACTTGTTGGAGTCAAGTTTGTTGGTTGGGGCTTCTAAAAGTGCTAAAGACTAGCGGGGAAACAAGTAAATGAGGTGCTCCTTCAGACTGAGATCTAGTAACCGGTATATGGCTCATGCACCCTCTAACATTTCAAGCATAATGTTTGTTTCGGGTCCTACTAGGCATGCCAAAAAAGGAGTCGTTGACACGCAAAATTTCTCTTAGGTGCAATGACCTATGGGAAGCTTCAGTGAACATGGGACTCTAATGCTTTTCACTGAGAAACCTCAAGGATTTTAGAAGCCGACTCTTCATACTTTATTTTAGGGGAAAGGGTTAGAAAATGATGAAATTACAAAAGGCTATACGCCACAGATGTTAGAATATTTTAGCAACTAAATGCACAAGATATTCCCAACAAGGAATCTCAAGGCATCTTATGAGACCAACCAAACTTAAGGAATGCCCACACCTAGTCAAATCTTAACTCACAAACATAGAGTGTAGCATAGAATAATGTAAATGAAACAAAGAAGCCTTAAAAGCATAATCCAGTTCAAATATGCAATATAGATGCTACACTAAAGTTTAGAACAACACATAAATCTATAAATGAACAATGAACCACCATATATATCAAAGGGTAGAATGCACAATTGATTTGTATTAATGATTCAGAAAACATATACAATTTAAGGGGAAAAGAGTTTCTTCTATAAGCATGAGGATTCAAAAGTTCTCCTTTGTTCGAATCCCTTTTTTCATTACAAAATGAAAATTAGATATCACTGGATAGGAAGAACCCCAACCTTCAAAAAGAGAAAACTATTGCTCAAATGGTGCAGCACCGCATGTTAAGTTTTGGATCAAGAATGTATGGCTTTTAATTTTTCTTCTCTCAACTCAATATGTGTGATATATAATCATATCATTATATATATATTCAGTACAGATATATTAACAGATATATCTAATTATATTATATTGATATCCTGCAGATATATCTAAATATATTATATTAATTATATTCTACAGATTTGTAGTGTATGTTCAACTTCAATTCTATGTATGTGATTCTCTGTTTATTGCAGATATATTGTAACTCTGTGTATTGTTGTATCGCTTGATCGTCTTTGATAGTCTTAATTCATTTCCAATATATATGCGGGCAAACTAGAGAAGAGTCACATCATGATAAGGCGTGACTCAATATTGAGTCACGTCTTATCATGCCGTGACTTATTGTTTCCATTAGTTAAGAGCCCGATAATCTAATGGGCTTCCATTATATTGTATAACCGATCTTCAATCGGTTCTAATAAAGCCCGATAACAAATAGAAACTATTGGCATTAATAATTGTTAATGTGAGGGACCAAAACAATTCGGTAATACTAACATCTGTAATATATGAGTTAATATTATTTATTTGATCAGCTAAAATATATACATTGTATAATATTGATATATATAATAATATCATTATTATTATATATATCAGTATCTATATAATAATATTATCTCATATCATTTCATCTGAATAACAATGTTATTAATTCAATGATGTTTATTTAATTCAATATTATAAGTTGTATATTAATATAATAATATCCATCATTATATGTATATTAATATATTGCTTATTTAATTTTCTCACAATATTGTGATCATTTTATCTGATCAAAACTATAAACATCAACACCGCACACTTGAAGAGGCTAAGGGGCCACTTTTTTCAACGACCTTGAGAGAGAGGCGACTCACACAATCTGATCCCTAAGAGAAATCGGCTCACAATAATGGCGTTTGGGTAATAGAAATAACTCTGGATTGTGACCACTCCTGAGGAACAATCATACTTCACTAAGGTGGCTCCGAAATTGCAAGCGCTTGGATGCATACATCGGCTCGACCATGGATTTCATAGGCACGTGGTAGACAGTCAAAAAACTTGAACAACATTTGGTTGCGGAACAAACTAGGACACACGACACAATGGCGTTGAGAGTGGAGAAGGAAGGGAGTTGGTCTCCTTAAACCCCCCATGAGAAGACCACGTGTATGGTTCTGTGAAGAGTTGGGCTTGCCGACGAAAAGAATTGTAGCTAGCTCAAAAAGGGCCACGTGGCGCTCGAACATAGACTTTTTCTCTCACCTTGTTCCCTTTGCTTGTGGACATTCATGAGGCAAACATGTGTACAATCTTTGAAAGGCTCGAGCTCACAAGTGAAAGAATGTTGCAAGCAACACAAAGGACATGTGACACTCGAGAGAATCGTTCCGTTTAAAAGAAAGGTGATCCGTTCAAAATGCGCGTAGAAGTGACAAGTGGTAGGACACATGTTTCTACTCACATACCTAATGCAAAGAATAAATAAATAATGAAAACAATTGAAAGGATGCTTTGTGGAGATGAAAAATTTAATGTTTACAGAAAGAAATCTTGATGAGATCTTAATCAAACAAAATGACAGAGTCCTAAGAAGTAAAACAGGAGTTTGCACTTTTGGTCTTGATACAAAAAACATTAACAAATTCAGATATAGAAGCTTCAATTTTTTGAATAATTGTTTCAAGAGTGTTAAATTCATTAGGAAACTTTTGCCTATTACGCTCCCACCAAATGTTCTAAATTAGTGTAGATGGGATCACAACCCAAATTGCAGCAAAGAAAGAATGCCAATGGCGAAGAGGCCAAGATTCACATACCTCAGAGAGTTATCCAGCTAGAGGGGCATACCAATGAAGTTTGCATTTAAGCCAATCCCAACACAAGGAGGTAAATGAACAACGGAGAAAGATGTGGTTTACTATTTCAGCCTGAGCTCCACCTAGGGTAAAATTGAAAGAAGGAGCTCTACCAAGGTGGACCAGTATATCACTTGTAAGTAATCTTCCCCTTGGAGCTACCCAAGTGAAGGAAACCGCTTTAGAGAGAAATTCTACAGCCCAACAAAGAGTACTTTTTTTTACCTTGGAATGAGATTTATTTTAGAAATGATCTGATAACCTTGTTTGACTGTATATTTACCCGAGGTTGAGGGGGACCAGATAAGATGATCTTTTGTTCCTTTGTAATGGATGATCCTATGTTGAATAATCTCTACAAGATTGATTTTCTGCTCATCAAGAATGAGAGTGGTCGAAAGGTCTTTCCAGTTAGTTTTTAAGATCCCATTATAGTTTGTGATAAAGAAGTAATCTTTTACTTTTGAATTGCACAAGGCTATCCATATTTCCCTAGCCTAGGAGAGGGAATATATTGTGTTTAAAGAAGGAAATATATTCCAAGAGTCATCCCAGAACTCTTCCTTTTACCATCATAAATAATCCAGGTGAGATGGGGGAGAAACACTACTCTGCATTTAATCACGAAATTCCACATATGTGGTCCCGAGGGAGGATTACAAATAGTAAAAATTCTTTCTTGACTCTCTTCATCTAAATATTTATTTTTTAGAGTGGCTGTCCACTTAGAATTTTGATTTGAGTACATTTTCTAGATTAATTTAGCACCTAGAGCAATATTTTTGCTTTCCAACTTGTGAATTCCTGAGCCCCCAAGATTCTTTGGAGTGAAACTTTATCCTAGGCCAAGAGATGTATTTTATCTTTCAAAACTTTATTCCTTTTCTAGAGGAAGATCTTCAACCTTTCTTTTATGGATAATAGGATCCGTTTAGGCATCGAGAAAACTAACATTAAATAGTTAGGAATGCTTTCCGAGACTGATTTGATCATAAGTATTCTGCTTGCAAGAAATAACCAAGAGCTTTTCCAAGATGCAATTCTATTATGAATGGATTTCATAATAGGTTCCCAAAAGGATCTTTTGTTTCTACTTGAAAATAGAGGGATGCCAAGGTATATAATTGGGAGGTGCTCTTGTTTGAATTCCCAAAAATTAGAAATATTTGTTGAAATCTATGAGGGACAATTCAGAAAGAAAATTTTGATTTATCAACATTGATTGTTTGGCTTGAGATGAGACAATAATTGTTTAAGGTTTGATTGATGGCCTGAGCTTTCCTCAAAGAGGTTTCCCCCAAAAAAATAGTATCCACAAAAGGAATATGAGTAACATTAATATTTGAGCTATTCTATATATTATCATTGTGGATGGTTGTTATGGAGTGACTTAGAGCCTCTGCTAGAATTATGAATAGATAGGGAGATGAGGAATCTCTCTGCCTAATACCTTGAGATGAAGAGAAGAAGATCCACACAACTCACTATTTATAATAATAGATAATTTGGCTCTAGTTATGAAAGCTGGGATCCATTTACACCACTTCGGTGAAAAACCAAAATTCAAGAGAACTTGGTCGAGGAATTTCTAATTGATTCTATCCGTGTACGAGATTTTGTACCTTCATAGAATTAGTATTGAACAATAAATGAAATAGAAACTAAATAAACCACAATTAGTACTCTATTTAGCAAATAAAGCACAATTAAGCATCATATGGCTCTCTATCTAAGAGTGTTAATGTGAAGCTCTCAGCAAGCTACCATTAATGACAGTCCTAGAATGAGAAAATATGATAAGATAAGCTAATTAACTCATTCCAAATAGAAATGCTCAAATTAACTCTAAATTGCCTTTCTAGCTACAATTCTCAAGAGGTTAGATGCAATTCTCAAATTTGTGGTTATGAATTATGATTGATTTTAGCCTTCCTTTTATAGATTTATGCAAGGATAGGGGGTGTAGTTGTGTTGATCATGATTAAGCTTGAGTTGAGTCTTTGGTTCCACCCTTTGAAGACAATTTAAATATTGTGTCCTCAAAGCTTGGGACAAGTAGACAAGATGAGTGGACAAGATGCTCTTTCACTTTGAGTGATTGAGATTGAATTTGGCTTGATCTATATGAATGCATTTCTCAAATCCTATTGGTTGATTGATTTTCCTCCCCTTTTGGTTGTTGAGAGAAATTAGGATTTATTAATTGATTTTAATCTATTTATTTAGCTATGTACCCCTTGAATGGGTTGATTTGATTTAATTCAAACTATACAATTAATAGAATTAATTGCTCATTGATTTGATTTCACTTGATTAAAATGCTCTTGATTGATCTTTTGGCTTTAGATTTTGAATTAAGACTTGATTTTAATTTTGATTGGCTAAATGTTTGATTCAATTCAATTGCTTTGATCTTGTCCTTGATTTGCTTTGATTTGCTTTGATTTATTACTTAATTGTCTTTGTCCATTTTCAGGTGATTACACTATCATATGCCTTAAGCATATCCAACGTAATAATCATACCCTAAAGTTTATGTTGCTTACTAGCTACAACTTTTGAGAAAAAAATATATATTACAAAGTGAAATGGGCCTAAAGTTAGCTAATGAAACTATGACATTAATCTTAGGAATGAGAGACACCATAGCATTGTTGAAATTCTTGAGCATACCCTCATTTTTCCTAGATTCTTTCAATGATTCCCAAACCTCAGAACCTACTAAGTCGTAACATTTTTGGAAGAAAAGAGGAGTCAAACCATCCAAGCAAGGTGCTTTGTTTAGACCCATAGAGAACATCACATATCCCAATTACTCAAGCAAGAAAGTCTTTGATATGGCAGCATTATCCTATTCTGAAATCAGCCGAGGGATATTCCTAAACATTTTTGTCGTAGTCATAGCCTCTGAGACATCATCATGTTAGTCTACAGAAAACAAAGAAGAAAAGAAACACACAACCTCGACCTAAATCTCACTAGGATTTGTTAATATGATGCCAAAGGGGTTTGATATTTTGCAAATTGTATTCTAAATAGATATGGCTTTTGTTGAGGCGTGAAAAAAAGAGGTGTTTCTATCACCATCTTTCAACCGAAGTTCCCTATATTTTTGCCTCAAGTAAATCTTTTCTCTCACTAGGACCTCTTTATACTCATGTTGAACTCTTTTTTTATCCTGATATAAATGTGGGTTAATACCCAAGTTGATTATTTCATCATTAATCTGATGCAATTGATTTGCAATATATGACTTGGAAGAAAAAATATTCTTGAAAAATTCCTATTCCATTCTTTGATTTGTACTTTGATGTAGAGAAGGTTTCATACCCAATTGAAACATCATAGAACTTGGAATAAAAGGTATACTATGCCACCAAGACTTTAACATGGGGAGAAAATAAGGATCTCTAAACCAATTTTTTCAAACTTGAAAGATGCCCTATGATTCCTTATAGGGGTCATTGAAGCAAGGGAGAGTTGAAGGGGGAAAATGGTTTGGTCCCAAAAATCTACCAAACCATTATTTGAGACAAACTCATTGGAGTAAGTAATGTTTTCATAAGTGGGATTAATCCACCCTTGTATCCTGCAATGAGTCCCCTCCCAACATGATTGAGCAATCTAAAAAAGCACATGCTGAAGAGAGTCCCAAATCATTTTTTCCCAATGGTAGAGTTTGGCCCATACACATTAAATAGATGGAAGAGTACATTAAAATGCTCACCTTGAATTTGTTTCCAGTTTTCTTTGGGTGCCACCTTTTTCACTTTAAGATATTTGTCTTTCCAAAATATTGTTAGCCCTCCAAAAGGACCAAGACAAGGCGAAGAAAATAAACTCCAATACTTTCATTTAGCAAATGGTTAAACAAGTTTTGGTTCAACAAACTTTGTGTCTTGGAGTAGAATGATATCTGCTCCACTTGCCTCAATTTGTGATTTGATAAGGTGTGCTTTGTTAGGGGCATTTATGTTCCTAACATTGCAAGTGATGATCCTCGTAACTTCTGTGGGGGAGTGCCTTGCTTTCCACGGGCTGATTTTATCTAGTGTGATCTGAATACTAGATTTGATATCACTTTTGATCATCTTATTTTAGTAGCTCTACTAGATTTCTCACTATTCTTAGCAAGAGAAGAAGAAAATTTGGTACAAAAGGGGTCTACATAATGGAACAAGAACTGAGATGATCACCAACTCCTTGGATAAGAAGACAAGATTCATCATTCCAGACATAGCACACGTTATTCTGTGTCAAAACATCTTGAGAAAGCCAATAAGAGAATCCCTAGCTACAAAAGAGGGCCAGTGAGAACATAAGCTAGAAGATTTTGAGCTATGGAGCGAGAGGAAATTAATGCTTCATCCACTAGAATGTTTAGTTTGGTAATGAGTTCAGATAATCCATGGACATCCTCCTTCAGTTGAAATGAGGGGTTTGGCTTAGGGAGTTCATGCGAAACAAAAATCTCCATAGTCTCATTGTTGTTAACCATGCCAACATTCCCCAACTCCACATTCTGAGAAAAGACCTCCTTACTCCGACCATATTATTCAATCTGAGCAGGGGGCAACTGATCAAACGTGTTGTGTTGGGCCCCTTTATATAAGGAGTTTGGAATTACCATTGAAACCACCAAAATAGCTTGTGACACAACAAAATTTCTAGGAGACAACTTGCATGCCCAAGTGAAAATATTAGGCGTGCTATTTGCAAAAAAAATGCAAAGCATATGAATGTTCCCAATTCTTAAAAACTTGAGGTCACACCACCCATCTTGGCCCATTGAGGAGAGAGAGAAAACTTGAACACCTTGCAAACTATTTTTACAAGGCACTAGGGAGGAGTATTTGTTTGTGACACTCTGCACTGGTTTAGAATTCTCAGAAGGAATGTTCAGGACCTTAGGGGTGAGCAAGCATAGATCTGCTTGGGAAGTTAAATCTTTACAAACTGTAACTTCTTGTCTAATGACACCATGACACTGTGAGTTAAGATGAACCAAATAATCCCGATTCAAATGGAATGTGATTGGATCCTTAGTTTTATTTTGTTTTTGAACCCCAAATGAAGTACAGATGAATAGCTTTGTAGGGAGTTGATTATTTAAGTCCAGAAGTGCATAAAACCTAATGGGAAGATGATGTTGTTCAAAAAGCCTTAGATCATGTTTTACAAATATGCCCAGCTGATTTGCAACCATTTCCACAACCTCAAATCTCTAAACTCCAATGGAGTTGATGGTAGAAGAAACTAGAAGGGTGAAAAATAGATGTCATTAGGTAATGGATAAAAATGAGGGATCCAACAATGGAAATAAAGCCCAAAGCTTTCCATAAACCAGGATTTTCTGTTATGCACACGATCTCTATCCATTTTATTTGAGAACACCACAATGAAATACCCCATCCCATTATCAATGTAGAAAACCTGGTTAACATTTGACCAAGAATATTTACACCATGCGAAAGATTAGAAGAGGGAGGGGTCCATTGCCAGAACTTACAAATAAGAGCTCTGTTTGAAAGCTTTTCCACTTGAGGCTAAAGAAGATCCACTGAGAGAGAGATCTTCACAATCCCATATGCAGAAATTCCTCCAATATTCTGAGGGTGGGGCGCCTTCTCAAAAACATGAGCAACCTGAGGAGTAGGAGACGACTACTTAGAAGAGCCTCTAACCTTCTTCTTTTTACCATGACATTGGAACTTGGCCCACCTGCCCAGTGCTCTATCAGGAAACTTGTGGCCACAGGGGAGGGAGGGAAGGGGAAAAAACCTTTAGGATTGCTCACAAGGGGAAAGGGCTTTGAAGAAAATCGAGGAGATGTGAGATGAGAGAAGCCCTAATGATTAGGGGAACCCCTGAGGGGGATATCATTGGGGAAGGATGCAGGAGAAAGAAGGGCATGAAAAACGAATGGGTGAACACCCAAGATTCCATCATCACTAGCTATCGAAGAAGAGGCATATGCCCTAAGAGGGATATCATTAAGGAAGGAGGCAGGACCGTGAGAGGCATGGGGATAGATTGAGCGCACACCCAATACTCCATCCGCAGAAGACAGAGAACTATTGATCGAGGGACCAAGCACTTGACACGCTCCACTAAACCGTTGAACACCACTATGCGACCTCCATGATTGAGCACTGCGAGCAGGACCTGGGCAAAGAAGCCAGAACTTACTCTTGCATCCGAGAGGAGCCATCCTTAAAAAATCGAGTGAAAAAGAAGGAATTATGCTGCAAGGTTCACCCTTCACCATCGAAGTCAAAAATATTGACTTTGATAATTTATGAATTTATTTTATCACTTAAGTTCATCTATTAAATTTGGAAAAATATATAATAGTATATTACCATTTCAGTTCATGTTAAGGTTTCTATAAATAATGGACTTGATTTTTCTATATGTGTGATAAACTTAAAAAAAATGGTCACCTACATTTCCGTTAATATTATATTATTTGTGTTGTTCTTGTCATCAAGATTCAAACTTCATTAGGGTGTTCCTTTTGAATATTTAATTGGGAATGAGGTTTCCTATTTGTGATCTAATTGCTTCATAGCTTGCAATAAAAATGTTTACCCTTAAAATTTTAGATTTTCAAGATTTAATAATTTCAATTTATATTTTTTCTTGTAAAAGTATACTTCAAATATTTTATATATTATATAGAATGAATTATATAAGGAACATTAATATTTATGAATGTTAAATATTTTAGAATTTAATATCAAAGGTAGGGTTTGGATTATAGTCCACTTAGGGTTATAATTAGCGTTAAAAAAATTAAGTTTTAATTAGATTAGGATTAGGATTCCATTAGGGTTATACAAAAATCTTTATGTTAGGGTTAAAATTAGGGTTAAATTATAGTTAGGGTTCAAATATGATAGGTTTAGGATTCACTTATAGTTCAAGTTAAAGTTCAATAAGGGGAAATCTTTGAGCTTGGGTTAGTGCTAAATTGGGATTAGGTTTAAGGATAATATTTAATTTAGGTTAGGGTTTACTATAGATTAAGGTTGCAATTTAATAAATTGAAGATTAGGGTTAGGATTAGGGTTAAGTTAAGGTTCAATTATGGTTAGAGTTAGGGTTCAATTAGGGTTATAGAAGATATCTTTGGGTTAACGTTATGGTTAAATTATGGTTGTCATTCAAATAGGGTTACAGTCCAAGTATAATAAGGGTTGTGATTAAGGTTAGCTTAGTTAGGATTTTGATGTATGTCGAATATTAATACTATTTGTAAACCCTAATTGACCCAACCAGTAGCCTAGATATACAAATATATCCAAAAAACAACCAATAGAGCTCTAAATCATGAAATGTAAACAAAAATAAACAAAGTTATGCCTCACATCCATGATTTTCTTGATTCCATTATTTTCCTATCCTCTGAGATCTTGTGAAAATGGTTGTTTTTTCTCAACTATTTAGCATTAGCACAAGATGGAATAAAAGGAATGGAGAGTGGTTTTTGTTAATATGATTTAGAACAATAAAGAGGGGGGGTGAATCAGTTATTCTCAGGTTCAGATGTATAAATAAATTTTCAAAACTCTTCAACAACTCAGATCTAACAACCAACGGCTACTCGATCATTACAAAATGCATATCATAAACATATAACAGTGCAGTCCACTATCCAATAGTATTTAACTTGCAAAACACATAAATGTTCAAACCAAAACATTCACACAAGCATTAACACTAGGATTTATAGTGGAAACCCAATTTGGGAAAAACTACTTTGTAACATGTTACTGATATTTTCACTTTTCTGAAGTGAGCTCTATGAAAAACCAACCCTGTCAAAGGTTCACAAACACACTATCAAGTGTGACCCGATTAAAAGATTTCAACCACCCTGTTAGGAGTGCGCTTTGTTAAAGGACTTACATACATTCCATTAGAATGCAACCTTATTCAAAGGCTTTATACAAATGACTGTTAGGTCAACCTTGATTAAAGGATTTAAAACTTATACAATGATTAGAAAGTAACAACAGTGTTTGATCTGAAAACATACAACTCACTTTGCAAATAACAGATCCAATTATGTACACATATGCTGGCTTACTAACTGTGATCCATTTCCATCTCAATTACTGATCTGCTCGGAAATCCCTTTAAGCAATCATAACGCCTTCTCCTTCAGCCTTTTTTGCTTAGTTAGTCAATAACAACAACAACTCCAACATCCTTGTTCAACCTCACACTTAGGTTTCCTTAATACCTCTTCGATAGGTCAATCCAACTTTTTTCGCTTAATCTCCTCTATAGATCTTAGGGTTAGGTCAAACTCATCAAATCCTTCCAACTTAATGTTCTTCATCCACCCTTCTAGAAATATCTCAAATTTCTTTATGGAATTGCAATAAAATGGTTCATAGTGCATTAAATGCTTCCATACATTCAATAAATAAAGTCAACACGATTTACATAATCCAAGAATTCAACTATGTCGGCCAGGAATCTGAATTCTTCCTCAAATGTAAATTACTGATGCTCGGTCAATACTATGTTCAACTCCTCGGTCATCACTGGGTAGCCTGGTCACCACTGAAACTATTTCCTCAACTAATACTGTCTTCCTCGATAATTAATTGATGTTCGGTCAACATTGAATTTACTCAGAATATACTAGGTCGGTCGACACTAACATCACTCTCGACTTAAACTAGATTTCTTCACTTTTGCTCGGTTAAGACTACTTGTTTAGTCTTACTTCTTACTTAGATAAGCATTGTTAGGATTAACAAGGCAGAAATAACAATTACATGCAAATATAACCAATATCAGAAAAACAATAAACCACACAGAAAAGAACATAGTACACAAAGATTTAACGTGGTTCACCCAATCCTTGGGCTACGTCCACCAATAGCGAGTCCAATATTTTATTATCCAGTGATTACAACCTGATTACAATCTGTAATCCCTTACAACTCAATTCCGCTGCAAGTACTAAAATCATACATATTGAAATCCCTAACCCTAAGCCATATTATACAATATTTTGCCGCTTTAGGGTTAGAATGAGTTACAACATGTCGGCCCAAAAATTACCGAAAATATGTCAGCCTCAAAAAAATTTGCCAAACCCCGGCGAGGTCGGGAGGAAAAGTGTACAGTACTTTCTTGATCAGTCACCATAAGCTAACAATCTCCCACTTGGTGACTGATCAATGTCCACACTAAAAAACCTCCCACTTGGAGACTAATCCTGTAGTGATACCGCTACCATATGAGGCTCCCACTGGATCGAACCACCCTGGACTCAACTGTTCCTATATTCTATTCAGTCTAGAAGACCAATTGAAGCTAAACATGAGTTCAAATTCTCCCTTGTTACTACCTTTGTAAACATATCTGTTGCATTATCATCTGTATGAATCTTTTTGCAGCTTTAACTTCCCATCATCCAAAACTGACCGAATGAAATGGCATTGCAACTGTATGTGTTTTGTCGTTGAGTGCAAAGTAGAATTCTTCACAAGATGAATGGTACTTTGGCTATCTGTATGCAAAAAATTATCTGTCTGTGGATGTCCCAATTCTTCCATGAAGAATTGAAGCCATATCATCTCCTTGGCTACCTCTGTAACAGCAACATACTCTACCTTTATAGTGGATAAAGCAACCACCTTTTGTAGTCGAGAAATCCAACTCACTGTTGTCCCACCAATAGTAAATACATAACCTGTATTACTCCGCCTGCTATCTATATCTCCTGTCAAATCTAAGTTAACATAGCCTTGTACAGTAGTAGTAGAACCCCCAAAGTGTAAACACTTACTGGATGTACCTCTCAAATATCTGACAATCGATTTGACTACATTCCAATGCTCAATCCTAGGGTGACTCATATACCGGCTAGCGACTCCCATTGCATGAGCAATATCTGGCCTAGTACATACCATAGCATACATTAAGCTCCCTACAACTGAAGTATAAGGTATCTTGGACATTTTTGCCTCTTCTTCTGGTGTCTTTGGACACATTTCTTTGGTCAATTTCAAATGACCAGGCAAAGGTGTAGTGACAACTTTGGCATCCTTCATGTAGAATCTCTGCAACACCTTTTCAACATAATCAGCCTGAGATAGAGTTAATTTTCTATTCTTCCTATCTCTGCAAATTTTCATGCCAAGGATTTGTTTTGCTTCCCCAAATCCTTCATAGCAAAAGATTTTGCTAACTGTTGTTTCAACCCCTTAATATGATCCATGTTAGATCCAGCTACAAGCATATCATCAACATATAAACATAGAATAATGTAGTTGTCATTATTTTACCTCTTGAAATAAACACAATGGTCAGAATTGCATCGAGTGTATCGATTCTCGTTCATAAAAGTATCAAATTTAATATACCATTGCCGAGGTGCTTGCTTCAAGCCATATAAACTTTTCTGTAATTTGCACACTAAACTCTCCTTACCCTTGACCTCAAATCCCTATGGTTGTACCATATATATTTCTTCATTCAAATCACCATGAAGAAAGATAGTTTTAACATCAAGCTTCTCTAAATGCAAATCTTCAGTAGCCACAATACTTAAAACAATACGAATAGAAGTCATTTTAACAACTGGAGAAAAAATCTCATCAAAATCAATACCATGTTTTTGTGCAAATCCTTTTACGACTAATTTGGCTTTAAATCTTTTCTTACCTCCATCTTCTTTTTTCAACTTGTAAACCCATTTATTCTACAAAGTCCGTTTACCTGCAGGTAACTTACATAAATCTCAAGTCTGATTTTTCAGCAAGGAGTCCATTTCATCTACCATTGCAGACTTCCACTGAAGTTTTGTATCCACCTGCATAGCTTTATTATAACATTCAGGTTCACCAGCATTAGTTAATAAGATAGAATACAAAGAAGGTGAAAATCTATCCGGAGGTCTACTTAGCCTTGTTGACCATCTAACATTCACTGGGGTGTGTGGTATTTGTTGTTGCTATTGTTGCGGAGCATAAGGAATTTATGGAACATTATCATTTGGAATATCATCTAGCACTACATAATCATTTTCTTTTTTCTCATGTTGTTGCAACAGATCTTTGTACACCACTTTCTCATTGAATATGACATCCCTGCTTCTTACAATTTTATGATTTTCAAAATCCCAAAGCCTATAACCAAATTTATCAATTCCATATCCAAAAAATATACATTTCTTAGATTTAGCTTCCAACTTGATTCTATTTTCAGAATCTATATGTGCAAACGCTTCACAACCGAAGGTTCTAAGAAAAGAATAACTCACCTTCTTACCTGTTCATGCTTCCTTTGGAATACCACAACCCAAGGGAGTAGAGGGACCTCTATTTATCAAATATACAACAATATTTATAGCCTCTACCCACATGTTTAGGGGGAGCCCAGCATGCAACCTCATGCTCCTAGCATGCTCCACTATTGTCCTGTTCATGTGTTCAGCCACTCCATTTTCTTGTGGAGTCCTTGGAACTATTTTCTATCTACGAATACCAGTAGAGGCACAATAATCTTCAAATTCTTTTCTGCAATACTCATCGCCATTATCAGATCTAAGACATTTTAATCTTTTTCCAGTCTCATTTTCAACCAAGTTTTTCCATTTCTTAAAAGTTTCAAATACATCAGATTTCTATCTAATGAAATATATCCATACTTTCCTAGTTGCATCATCAATGAATGTAACATAATACTGAGAGCCACCAAGGGAAGATACCTGAGCTGGACCCCATACATTTGTATGCACAAGCTCTAATTTTTCATCTTTCTTTTCCTTCCCACTCTTTACAAAACTAACTCTCTTTTGCTTTCCATACACACAACTTTCACAGAAATCCATATGAACACATTTCAGACCTGGTAGAACTTTCTTTGAATGAAGTAATTTTATACCTTTTTCACTCATGTGCCCAAGTCTATTGTGCCACAGCACTGTTTCAAAATCTCCAGCTACTGTCTCTTGTTCTACCTGCTCAATTGCAGCAGTTATTCCCGAACATTCATTTTTCTCTGAAATAATTAAAGTAGAGGGAATAGTATGACATGTAATAAGATATAAGGTGCTTACTTTTACACCTTTTTCTACTACTAAGGAACCTTTTGAAACCTTCCAATTTTTATCATTAAAAGTAACTGTGCAACCCTCATCAGGGAGTTGCCCTGTTGAAATTAAATTCCTACTTAGCCTTGGAACATGTCTTACCTCTTGTAGTAGCCAATGATTCCCATTGTGAAACTTAATCTTGATTTTCCCTTTTCCAACAATTTGACAGGGTTCATTATCTCCCAAATAAACTAGCCCAAAATCCCTTTGGACATAATCAACAAAATAACCTCTATGGGGTGAAGCATGAAATGAAGCCCCTAAATCTAAAGACAAGAGCAGAGCATCCTCTTCGGATTTGTTACTTACCACATTTTCCTCCTTGTTTCCATCATGGTTGTCTCCTTGATCTTTCTTCCGATGCCAACAATCTTTCTTCTTATGTCCTGGTTTTCCATAGTACCAACAGTCGCTAGGTCCTTTTGATTGAGACCTCTTTCCCTTTGACTTCCCTCATGATTTTCCATGATTTCCAGAGTTGTTTCCTCTATCTCTTGTTCTACCTCTGTGTTCTACGTTCAATACACTACCTGATGTGGATGCCCTTGAGCTTTTTCTATGAATTTTCTCACTCAATATAACACCAATAACATCATCAAACTTTAGGGTATTAGAACCAGAAACATAATTACTAACAACCATTACCAAGCCATTCCATCTTTTTGGCAAAGAACACAAAATCAAGAGAGCCCTAACCTCTTCATCAAAAGTAATTTTAACTGAGGCTAACTAACTTGTAACTATATTAAACTCATTCAAATGATCAATGACTAATCCATCTTCTATGATTTTCATATTAAATAAACGGTTCATAAGAAATACTTTGTTTGAAGCTGAAGGCTTTTCATACAACTTCGCTAGGGTTTCCATCAGAGTTTTAGCTGTCATTGCTCTAGTAATATTGAATGCCACCAATTGTGCCAGGCATAAATGAATACTCCCCAGTGCCTTCCTATCCAAAATATCCCAATCTTCCTGAGACATTGTTGCCTCTTTCTTGGCTATTCCCTCTAATGGCCGACATAGATCCTTTTGATAGAGATACTCCTCCATTTGCATCTTCCATAACTGGAAGTTCTGCCCATTAAAATTATCAACCTTCAGCCTACCCTCATCTGCCATTTTTGCCACTTAACCGAGAGACTCTCCCACTGACTCATGAGACCTTCTTCAGAGAATAGATGAAAGAATGAATGAAATAACCTCGCTCTGATACTTTTTAGGATTAACAAGGCAGAAATAACAATTACATGCAAATATAACCAATATCAAAAAAATAATAAACCACACAGAAGAGAACATAGTACACAAAGATTTAACATGGTTCACCCAATCCTTGGGCTACGTCCACCAATAGCGAGTCCAATATTTTATTATCCAGTGATTACAACTTGATTACAATCCGTAATCCCTTATAGCTCAATTCCACCGCAAGTACTAAAATCATACATACTGAAATCCCTAACCCTAAGCCATATTATACAATATTTTGTCGCTTTAGGGTTAGAATGAGTTACAACATGTTGGCCCAAAAATTACCGACAATATGTCAGCCTCAAAAAAATTCGCCCAAACCCCGGTGAGGTCGGGAGGAGAAGTGTACAGTACTTTCCTAATCAGTCACCACAAGCTAACAAGAAATACATTATCTTATCATTGTGCCACATAATCAAGTACCCATTGAAGTATCAAGATAACTCAACCTTTCCTTAGGTGCTATTGTTATCAACCTTGCCCTAATCCTTCTCAACAATCAAATAGATATAGTACTTTCTTAGATAACGATAGTCTAATCAATTAAGGTTTGACATCAATGACAATACAACAATTGCTTCAATTGCAGTTTCCAACAATCTCCCTCTTTGGCATTGATGGAAACACCATATGAATAACACATGAATCACCAACCAATCCAAAACTTATATGTATATTAGAAATATTTATAATATCCTTAGCTTCATTCTGATTCAGAATCAATTAGCCTTGCTTACATGACCGTCCACATAGTAACTTCCACTTGATCTCTTGTTGTTCCTTTCCTCTGAATCTCTCCCTCTTACTTGATCTTACATGAAATCTCACCATGTGTTTTCATCTTATTCATCTCCCTCTTTGACAATAATGCCAAAGTAGAAACTAAAACATACATCTTTCAGATGTAGATGTCATCTTGTCAGTTCAGTAACAATATTTCTCCCTTAGTCATCTTTGCTTATGATTGATTATCAACTTTGTTGTACTTTTCACAACTCTAGGCTACTCCTAAAGTGTGACCTTTCTCTGCATCAATTTTTTAGATACTCTTTGTAGCACATTTGATGCAGTGCTCCTAGGTTGACTAGGCAGCCTCAGTTAGGGGAAGAACCCCTAATTTGCCTCTCAAATATTCATGAGCTTCTTTAGGTAAAGCTTTAGTGAATATGTCTGGTAGTTATTCCTTTGTATTCACATGTTTTATTCTGACCTCTTTATCTTGTACCAATTCCCTCAAGTAATGATACTTTATGGTAATGTGCTTGGTCTTTGTGTATCACTAGGTTCTTAGATATGTTGATAGCACTTGTGTTGTCATAGTAGATGACAACTAGTTCAGTGATCTCTTCTTTCATGCCTACCAACAATTACTTTATCCATACCAAGTTTGAACAATTCACTGCTGTAACTACATACTCGGCTTCAACTATAGATTGGGAAATGCAATTTTGTTTCTTTCTTGTCTAGGAAACTAATCTATGTCCAAGAAAGAAAGCTCCACCACTAGTACTCTTTATGTCATCCACATTTCCTGCCCAATCTGCATCTGTATAGACTTTTAGTTCAAATTTTTCATGCTTCTTGTAGTACAGTCCATAATTTGCAGTCCCTTTCAAATATCTCATTATCCTTTTTACAACCATCATATGAGTTTCCTTAGGATTGGTAGAGAATCTTGCCACAATCCCAACTGCTAGAGAAATATTTGGTCTGCTGTGAACAACATACTCTAGTTTTCCAATCATGGACCTATACAAAGTCTGGTTTACTTCAGCAACATCATCATTTTTAGACAATTTTTTTCTGGTAGCCATGGGAGTACTTATTGGCCTTGAATCCTCCATACCAAAGGTTTCCAATATCTCATGAACATATTTAGACTAGGTAGTGAAAATACCTTTCTCCATCTGATATACTTGTAAACCAACAAAGAATTTTATCTCCCCAAACATTGGCATTTCAAATTCAGTTTGCATTTCATTTGAAAATTTCTTACACAGGGCATCTTGTCCACCAAATATGATATTATCTACAAAAATATTAGCTAACAAGATTCATTTACCTTCTTCATCTTTCATATACAAATTGTTGGTGTCATTTGTCCTTGAGAATCCAATTTGTATCAAGTAGTTGTGCAGCCTCTCATACCATGCTCTGGGGGCTTGCTTTAGTCCATACAACACCTTATTCAGTTTGAAAACCATGTGTCTCTTGTTTGGATCAACAAATCCTTTAGGTTGTTCAATATAAACTTCTTCTTCTAATATACCATTTAAAAATACAGACTTGACATCCATTTGGTATACCTTGAAATATTTATAGCTAGCATATGCAAGTAGAGTTCTCACTCCTTCTAATCTTGCTACAGGGGCAAATGTCTCCCCATAATCTATTCCTTCTTCTTGTGCGTAGCCTTTGCATACCAACCTTGCTTTGTTCCTTGTGATTTTTCCATGTTCATTAAGCTTGTTTCTGAATACCCATTTTTTTCCAATGACATTTTTGTTTTCTGGTCTCGGCACCAGAGTCTAAGTATCATTCTTCTCTATTTGGTCTATCTCCTCATTCATGGCTTGGATCCAGTCTTCATTTTCTAATCCCTCCCTTGTTGTCTTAGGCTCAAATCACACAGTAAACATGTAGGGTCTCTTAACTTGCTTCTGGTCAGAACTCCAGTTTCTTTGTCTCTAATGATTTGTTCAAGCTTGTGATGTCTCCTTACATATTGTGCCAAAATAGGTTCTGCTCTCTTTTCTCCTTTCTCCTTAGGTTCACCAATAAGATTGTCAGATTCAGCTTCTGAATGCTCGGCAACCTCTTCCTGATACTTGGTAGCATCCTCCTGTCGCTCGACATTTTCTTCTTATTGCTCGGCATTGTTTTCTTGTCACTTGACATTGCTTACCTGAGACTCTGCATCAAGTGCAAGTGTATCACTTGCCTCTCTTTCTTCTATATACATAAAAGATCTATAATCTTCTGGTTCTCTCTTGCTCTCTTGTTCATTTTTCTCTTTTTTTAACTGTACTCAGTTTAGGGTATAAACAATTGTACTTACATATTCTCTCTAGTACTTTTGTGCAACATTCTTCTTGATCATTATTGTTCTTGCACAATCCATGACAGATATGTTCCTTCTCTATATTATACCATTCTATGGAGGTGTTCTAGGTGCAGACATTTGTCTCTTGATTCCTCTATCATTGTAGAACAGATTAAACTCATTTGATATGAATTCTCTACCTCAGTCATATCTTAGACACTTTAGGTTCCTACTTGTCTCCTTTTCAACATTAGCCAAATACCACTTAAAAAACTGAAATGCATTAGATTTTTCTTTTAAAAACATTACAGTCATCATTCTGGTGTAATCATCAACAAACATAATAAAATATCTAGCACCACAATAGCTTTGTACACCCATAGGTCCACAAAGACCACTATGAACCAAATCTAAAACATTTTTAGAAGTAAAAGTCTTGCTCTTGAAACTAGACTTTGTCATCTTACCCAATTGACATTGTTTGCACATTACATTATCAGGTTTCTTCAATCTCAGCAATCCTCTTACTTTCTTCTTTTTACTAATATCTACCAGATTGTCAAAGTTAACATGACATAGTTGCTTATGCCATAACCATCTATCACCAAGTTGTGCAACCAAACATGTCTCTTTAGATAGGTCTAGATAGAACAAATTACCTCTTGTCTGTTCTCCACTTCCAATCAGTTCACCAGTGGCATCAAATGTTTTAGCCTTCATGTGATGAAATTCCACTCGGTAGCCAATGTTATTAAGTTGTGCAGTTCACTTAGAAGATTATAGTTAAGACCCTCAACCCAATAAGCAATTTTCACAAGTGATCTTATCAGTCAACTTAATCAATCCTTTACCCCTAACATGACATGGTGCATCATTACCAAATTTAAAAACTTCTACCTTTGTAATGATCTAGGGTATCAAACTTACTCTTATCACCAGTCATGTGGTGTGAGAAACCTCTATCAATAATCCACTTATCATTTTTGTTCACATAGGAAATAAGTGTAGTTTTCTCATCCTCATCAAACTCATATTTCATAGAAATATAGACTACTTCAATTTCAAAATCATCACTATTAGTGTCAGTTTCTTCTTTAGCAATATAGAAAGATTTCTTACCTTTATCTTTGTAGTCCTTGTACCTTTGGTAACCTTTGTCTTCTCTTTTATCTTTGTGCTTGCTATCTCTTTCCTCATTCTTGTCATCCCTTTCAGGACATCTTGCAACTATATGACCAACTTTGTTACATGAGAAACATATGATAGGGAGTTTACCTTTATACTTTCTTTTTCCCCTTTTCAATCTTCTGGCCATAAGAGCTTCAAGATCCTCTAGTTCTTCATCAAAAGTGTCACTATCACTTTCACTCTCACTGATGCATCTTTCTTTTTCTTTCTTAGACTTATTCAGAACCAATTGTGACTTGAATGTAGATTCAAACATTAGCAACAGTGAAGTTATCATAATTAGAAAGCTCAAAAGTAGTAAGCTTACCAACAAGACTTTCCAAAGTAAGAGCATTACCAAGGTTACATCTAGATTCTTGAATTGCTAAAATTTTGATGGCATAAATAGGACGCAAAGTTCTCAATACTTTTCCAATAACAGTCTCATCTTCAATAGTTCTATTAGCTCCTCTAATAGCATTTACAACTTCTTTTATTCTACCACAATATTGAGCAATATTCTTACCTTCTTGCATTTTCATTTCATCAAATTTACCTCTCAGGCTTTCAGCTTTTTCCCTTAGTACATTTATGTCACCACCATAGATGTTTGCAAGAGTGTCCCACATTTTATTTGCATTTATGCAATCTTTGATGTCTTCAAATTCAGGATAGCTTAAGCCAGATGCAATCTCCAACATTGCTTGATTGTGTTCTTGTTTAGCTCACATCTCCTCGACAGTCAAAGGTGCAACTTTGTAGCATGTTACTGATATTTTCACTCTTTTGAAGTGAGCTCTATGAAAAGCCAACCCTGTCAAATGTTTACAAACACACTATCAGGTGTGACCTGGTTAAAGGATTTCAACCACCCTATTAGGAGTGCG
This sequence comes from Chamaecyparis obtusa, assembly GCA_027943335.1. Lineage (NCBI taxonomy): Eukaryota > Viridiplantae > Streptophyta > Pinopsida > Cupressales > Cupressaceae > Chamaecyparis > Chamaecyparis obtusa. The sequence continues at coordinate 410,604 of BSBK01009214.1, forward strand.
CCTTATTAAAGGACTTACATACATTCCATTAGAAATCAACCTTGTTCAAAGGATTTATACAAATGACTGTTAGGTCAACCTTGATTAAAGGATTTAAAACTGATACAATGATTAGAAAGTAACAACAATGTTTGATCTGAAAACATACAACTCACTTTGCAAATAAAAAATCCAATTCCTTACACATATGCTAGCTTACTAACTGTGATCCATTTCCATCTCCATCACTGATTTGCTCAAAAATCCCTTCAAGCAATCACAACTCCTCCTTCAACCTTTTCTGCTTAGTCAGTCAATAACAACAACAACTCCAGCATCCTTGTTCAACATCACACTTAGGTTTCCTTAATACCTCTTCGATAGGTCGATCCAATTTTTGTCGTTTAATCTTCTCCATAGATCTTAGGGTTAGGTCAGATTCATCGAATCCTTCCAACTTTATGTTCTTCATCCATCCTTCTAGAAACATCTCAAAATCTCTTTATGGAATTGCAATAAAATGGTTTATAGTTCATTAAATGCTTCCATACATTCAATAAATAAAGTCAACATGATTTACATAATCCAAGAATTCAACTATGTCGACTAGGAATCTAAATTCTTCCTCAAATGTAAATTAGTGGCGCTCGGTCAATACCGTGTCCAACTCCTTGGTCATCACTGGGTAGCTCGGTCACCACTGAAATTGTTTCCTCAACTAATATTGTCTTCCTCAACAATTAACTGATGTTCAGTCAACACTGAATTTACTCAGCATATACTAGCTTGGTCAACACTAACATCACTCGGCTTAAACTAGATTTCTTCACTTTTCTTGGTTAAGCCTACTTGTTTAGTCTTACTTCTTACGTAGATAAGCAATATATTATCTTATCATTGTGCCACATAATCAAGTACCCATTGAAGTATCAAGATAACTCAACCTTTCATTAGGTGGGAGGGAGCGGCGGTAGATAACAAATTCTTTGGGGTTGGGGGGGTGGGAACGGTTTAAGGACAAAAGTTGTGCCTATTGTTATCAACCTTGCCCTAGTCCTTCTCAACAATCAAATAGATATAGTACTTTCTTCGATAGCAATAGTCTTACCAGTTAAGGTTTGACATCAATGACAATACAACAATTGCTTCAATTGCAGTTTCCAACAATTTTTTGGTGGTGATGTAAAGCTATGTTGCAATGAAGATGATAATCAAAGCTTTAGAAGAATTTTGACATATTGTAAGTACACTAATGATTGATTGGTTGTTGTTCCTATCAACCCATTTAGAGGAAATAAGTCTCTTTTATAGAAATCTCAAAGAGAATCAATGGTGGTGATGTGATGAAGAATATTGAAGATCAACTAATGATAATTGATGAAGAGTTAACTAACTACATGAATCAGATAGATAGAATTGATTGATCAATTAAGTGGATAGATTGATCAATTGAACTCAAATTGAGTGGGATTTGAGAGATGGAAATGGAATAATAAGTAGAATTAAATAATTAAAAATTATTTCATGATGTGCATGAGAAATGAACTAGAAAAATAATTAAATAAATAAATTATTTAATTCATGTGCATGTGTAAATGAAAAGGATAGTGAATTTTAATAAATAAAAATATTTATTTAATTAATAATGGAAAAAGGTACTGATTAATTTATTAAAATATATATTTAACTAATAAAGAAAATAATGATAAAATAATTAATAAATATTTATTTAATTAAGGATAATTTTAGGTGCCTACATTTTGCCCCTCTTTGAAACAATGCAGTTTATCACGATGTTTCAAAGAAGATTAGTAGGAAAGGGATACAGACTAGAAGTATGGTGCCCTAGTCATGGAATGGTGAAGAATGATGATGAGTTAGTCATATGATGATGCCCACTCGAGAGGACGTGGGTTAGGAGAACACATGTGTTCTCTCAAAAGGAAAGATGGAAGATTAAGCTAGAAGAAAATAAAATAGATGATGATGAATGAAGGTGGGTATGGATAAGAAGATGGAAAATCGATGGCTATTGATGTGGTCATGGAGAGGAGTAAATAATTAGGAGGATATGAATGGATAGAAGGAAATTATCAAGACT